>OY726528.1:2233753-2833753 GCA_963383655.1 Bathymodiolus septemdierum
TAGAACAATTCACATAGAATACAAGTTCACATCCATACTGTCAGCCATGTTCTATGATATAGAACAATTCACATAGAATACAAGTTCACATCCATACTGTCAGCCATGTTCTATGATATAGAACAATTCACATAGAATACAAGTTCACATCCATACTGTCAGCCATGTTCTATGATATAGAACAATTCACATAGAATACAAGTTCACATCCATACTGTCAGCCATGTTCTATGATATAGAACAATTCACATAGAATACAAGTTCACATCCATACTGTCAGCCATGTTCTATGATATAGAACAATTCACATAGAATACAAGTTCACATCCATACTGTCAGCCATGTTCTATGATATAGAACAATTCACATAGAATACAAGTTCACATCCATACTGTCAGCCATGTTCTATGATATAGAACAATTCACATAGAATACAAGTTCACATCCATACTGTCAGCCATGTTCTATGATATAGAACAATTCACATAGAATACAAGTTCACATCCATACTGTCAGCCATGTTCTATGAAATAGAACAATTCACATAGAATACAAGTTCACATCCATACTGTCAGCCATGTTCTATGATATAGAACAATTCACATAGAATACAAATACTGTCAGCCATGTTCTATGATATAGAACAATTCACATAGAATACAAGTTCACATCCATACTGTCAGCCATGTTCTATGATATAGAACAATTCACATAGAATACAAGTTCACATCCATACTGTCAGCCATGTTCTATGATATAGAACAATTCACATAGAATACAAGTTCACATCCATACTGTCAGCCATGTTCTATGATATAGAACAATTCACATAGAATACAAGTTCACATCCATACTGTCAGCCATGTTCTATGATATAGAACAATTCACATAGAATACAAGTTCACATCCATACTGTCAGCCATGTTCTATGATATAGAACAATTCACATAGAATACAAGTTCACATCCATACTGTCAGCCATGTTCTATGATATAGAACAATTCACATAGAATACAAGTTCACATCCATACTGTCAGCCATGTTCTATGATATAGAACAATTCACATAGAATACAAGTTCACATCCATACTGTCAGCCATGTTCTATGATATAGAACAATTCACATAGAATACAAGTTCACATCCATACTGTCAGCCATGTTCTATGATATAGAACAATTCACATAGAATACAAGTTCACATCCATACTGTCAGCCATGTTCTATGATATAGAACAATTCACATAGAATACAAGTTCACATCCATACTGTCAGCCATGTTCTATGATATAGAACAATTCACATAGAATACAAGTTCACATCCATACTGTCAGCCATGTTCTATGATATAGAACAATTCACATAGAATACAAGTTCACATCCATACTGTCAGCCATGTTCTATGATATAGAACAATTCACATAGAATACAAGTTCACATCCATACTGTCAGCCATGTTCTATGATATAGAACAATTCACATAGAATACAAGTTCACATCCATACTGTCAGCCATGTTCTATGATATAGAACAATTCACATAGAATACAAGTTCACATCCATACTGTCAGCCATGTTCTATGATATAGAACAATTCACATAGAATACAAGTTCACATCCATACTGTCAGCCATGTTCTATGATATAGAACAATTCACATAGAATACAAGTTCACATCCATACTGTCAGCCATGTTCTATGATATAGAACAATTCACATAGAATACAAGTTCACATCCATACTGTCAGCCATGTTCTATGATATAGAACAATTCACATAGAATACAAGTTCACATCCATACTGTCAGCCATGTTCTATGATATAGAACAATTCACATAGAATACAAGTTCACATCCATACTGTCAGCCATGTTCTATGATATAGAACAATTCACATAGAATACAAGTTCACATCCATACTGTCAGCCATGTTCTATGATATAGAACAATTCACATAGAATACAAGTTCACATCCATACTGTCAGCCATGTTCTATGATATAGAACAATTCACATAGAATACAAGTTCACATCCATACTGTCAGCCATGTTCTATGATATAGAACAATTCACATAGAATACAAGTTCACATCCATACTGTCAGCCATGTTCTATGATATAGAACAATTCACATAGAATACAAGTTCACATCCATACTGTCAGCCATGTTCTATGATATAGAACAATTCACATAGAATACAAGTTCACATCCATACTGTCAGCCATGTTCTATGATATAGAACAATTCACATAGAATACAAGTTCACATCCATACTGTCAGCCATGTTCTATGATATAGAACAATTCACATAGAATACAAGTTCACATCCATACTGTCAGCCATGTTCTATAGACCAATTCACATAGAATACAAGTTCACATCCATACTGTCAGCCATGTTCTATGATATAGAACAATTCACATAGAATACAAGTTCACATCCATACTGTCAGCCATGTTCTATGATATAGAACAATTCACATAGAATACAAGTTCACATCCATACTGTCAGTCATGTTCTATGATATAGAACAATTCACATAGAATACAAGTTCACATCCATACTGTCAGCCATGTTCTATCATAGAATACAAGTTCACATCCATACTGTCAGTCATGTTCTATGATATAGAACAATTCACATAGAATACAAGTTCACATCCATACTGTCAGCCATGTTCTATGATATAGAACAATTCACATAGAATACAAGTTCACATCCATACTGTCAGCCATGTTCTATGATATAGAACAATTCACATAGAATACAAGTTCACATCCATACTGTCAGCCATGTTCTATGATATAGAACAATTCACATAGAATACAAGTTCACATCCATACTGTCAGCCATGTTCTATGATATAGAACAATTCACATAGAATACAAGTTCACATCCATACTGTCAGCCATGTTCTATGATATAGAACAATTCACATAGAATACAAGTTCACATCCATACTGTCAGCCATGTTCTATGATATAGAACAATTCACATAGAATACAAGTTCACATCCATACTGTCAGCCATGTTCTATGATATAGAACAATTCACATAGAATACAAGTTCACATCCATACTGTCAGCCATGTTCTATGATATAGAACAATTCACATAGAATACAAGTTCACATCCATACTGTCAGCCATGTTCTATGATATAGAACAATTCACATAGAATACAAGTTCACATCCATACTGTCAGCCATGTTCTATAGACCAATTCACATAGAATACAAGTTCACATCCATACTGTCAGCCATGTTCTATGATATAGAACAATTCACATAGAATACAAGTTCACATCCATACTGTCAGCCATGTTCTATGATATAGAACAATTCACATAGAATACAAGTTCACATCCATACTGTCAGCCATGTTCTATGATATAGAACAATTCACATAGAATACAAGTTCACATCCATACTGTCAGCCATGTTCTATGATATAGAACAATTCACATAGAATACAAGTTCACATCCATACTGTCAGCCATGTTCTATGATATAGAACAATTCACATAGAATACAAGTTCACATCCATACTGTCAGCCATGTTCTATGATATAGAACAATTCACATAGAATACAAGTTCACATCCATACTGTCAGCCATGTTCTATGATATAGAACAATTCACATAGAATACAAGTTCACATCCATACTGTCAGCCATGTTCTATGATATAGAACAATTCACATAGAATACAAGTTCACATCCATACTGTCAGCCATGTTCTATGATATAGAACAATTCACATAGAATACAAGTTCACATCCATACTGTCAGCCATGTTCTATGATATAGAACAATTCACATAGAATACAAGTTCACATCCATACTGTCAGCCATGTTCTATGATATAGAACAATTCACATAGAATACAAGTTCACATCCATACTGTCAGCCATGTTCTATGATATAGAACAATTCACATAGAATACAAGTTCACATCCATACTGTCAGCCATGTTCTATAGACCAATTCACATAGAATACAAGTTCACATCCATACTGTCAGCCATGTTCTAAGATATAGAACAATTCACATAGAATACAAGTTCACATCCATACTGTCAGCCATGTTCTATGATATAGAACAATTCACATAGAATACAAGTTCACATCCATACTGTCAGCCATGTTCTATAGACCAATTCACATAGAATACAAGTTCACATCCATACTGTCAGCCATGTTCTATGATATAGAACAA
The DNA here is from genome assembly GCA_963383655.1 of Bathymodiolus septemdierum. NCBI lineage: Eukaryota > Metazoa > Mollusca > Bivalvia > Mytilida > Modiolidae > Bathymodiolus > Bathymodiolus septemdierum. The sequence continues at coordinate 2,237,964 of OY726528.1, forward strand.
TTCACATAGAATACAAGTTCACATCCATACTGTCAGCCATGTTCTATGATATAGAACAATTCACATAGAATACAAGTTCACATCCATACTGTCAGCCATGTTCTATAGACCAATTCACATAGAATACAAGTTCACATCCATACTGTCAGCCATGTTCTATGATATAGAACAATTCACATAGAATACAAGTTCACATCCATACTGTCAGCCATGTTCTATGATATAGAACAATTCACATAGAATACAAGTTCACATCCATACTGTCAGCCATGTTCTATGATATAGAACAATTCACATAGAATACAAGTTCACATCCATACTGTCAGCCATGTTCTATAGAACAATTCACATAGAATACAAGTTCACATCCATACTGTCAGCCATGCTCTATGATATAGAACAATTCACATAGAATACAAGTTCACATCTATACTGTCAGCCATGTTCTATGATATAGAACAATTCACATAGAATACAAGTTCACATCCATACTGTCAGCCATGTTCTATGATATAGAACAATTCACATAGAATACAAGTTCACATCCATACTGTCAGCCATGTTCTATGATATAGAACAATTCACATAGAATACAAGTTCACATCCATACTGTCAGCCATGTTCTATGATATAGAACAATTCACATAGAATACAAGTTCACATCCATACTGTCAGCCATGTTCTATGATATAGAACAATTCACATAGAATACAAGTTCACATCCATACTGTCAGCCTATGTTCTATAGAACAATTCACATAGAATACAAGTTCACATCCATACTGTCAGCCATGTTCTATGATATAGAACAATTCACATAGAATACAAGTTCACATCTATACTGTCAGCCATGTTCTATGATATAGAACAATTCACATAGAATACAAGTTCACATCCATACTGTCAGCCATGTTCTATGATATAGAACAATTCACATAGAATACAAGTTCACATCCATACTGTCAGCCATGTTCTATGATATAGAACAATTCACATAGAATACAAGTTCACATCCATACTGTCAGCCATGTTCTATGATATAGAACAATTCACATAGAATACAAGTTCACATCCATACTGTCAGCCATGTTCTATGATATAGAACAATTCACATAGAATACAAGTTCACATCCATACTGTCAGCCATGTTCTATGATATAGAACAATTCACATAAAATACAAGTTCACATCCATACTGTCAGCCATGTTCTATAGAACAATTCACATAGAATACAAGTTCACATCCATACTGTCAGCCATGTTCTAAGATATAGAACAATTCACATAGAATACAAGTTCACATCCATACTGTCAGCCATGTTCTATGATATAGAACAATTCACATAGAATACAAGTTCACGTCCATACTGTCAGCCATGTTCTATGATATAGAGCAATTCACATAGAATACAAGTTCACATCCATACTGTCAGCCATGTTCTATGATATAGAACAATTCACATAGAATACAAGTTCACATCCATACTGTCAGCCATGTTCTATGATATAGAACAATTCACATAGAATACAAGTTCACATCCATACTGTCAGCCATGTTCTATGATATAGAACAATTCACATAGAATACAAGTTCACATCCATACTGTCAGCCATGTTCTATGATATAGAATAATTCACATAGAATACAAGTTCACATCCATACTGTCAGCCATGTTCTATGATATAGAACAATTCACATAGAATACAAGTTCACATCCATACTGTCAGCCATGTTCTATAGAACAATTCACATAGAATACAAGTTCACATCCATACTGTCAGCCATGTTCTAAGATATAGAACAATTCACATAGAATACAAGTTCACATCCATACTGTCAGCCATGTTCTATGATATAGAACAATTCACATAGAATACAAGTTCACATCCATACTGTCAGCCATGTTCTATAGACCAATTCACATAGAATACAAGTTCACATCCATACTGTCAGCCATGTTCTAAGATATAGAACAATTCACATAGAATACAAGTTCACATCCATACTGTCAGTCATGTTCTATGATATAGAACAATTCACATAGAATACAAGTTCACATCCATACTGTCAGCCATGTTCTATGATATAGAGCAATTCACATAGAATACAAGTTCACATCCATACTGTCAGCCATGTTCTATGATATAGAACAATTCACATAGAATACAAGTTCACATCCATACTGTCAGCCATGTTCTATGATATAGAACAATTCACATAGAATACAAGTTCACATCCATACTGTCAGCCATGTTCTATGATATAGAACAATTCACATAGAATACAAGTTCACATCCATACTGTCAGCCATGTTCTATAGACCAATTCACATAGAATACAAGCTCACATCCATACTGTCAGCCATGTTCTATGATATAGAACAATTCACATAGAATACAAGTTCACATCCATACTGTCAGCCATGTTCTATGATATAGAACAATTCACATAGAATACAAGTTCACATCCATACTGTCAGCCATGTTCTATGATATAGAATAATTCACATAGAATACAAGTTCACATCCATACTGTCAGCCATGTTCTATGATATAGAACAATTCACATAGAATACAAGTTCACATCCATACTGTCAGCCATGTTCTATAGAACAATTCACATAGAATACAAGTTCACATCCATACTGTCAGCCATGTTCTAAGATATAGAACAATTCACATAGAATACAAGTTCACATCCATACTGTCAGCCATGTTCTATGATATAGAACAATTCACATAGAATACAAGTTCACATCCATACTGTCAGCCATGTTCTATGATATAGAACAATTCACATAGAATACAAGTTCACATCCATACTGGCAGCCATGTTCTATGATATAGAACAATTCACATAGAATACAAGTTCACATCCATACTGTCAGCCATGTTCTATGATATAGAACAATTCACATAGAATACAAGTTCACATCCATACTGTCAGCCATGTTCTATAGACCAATTCACATAGAATACAAGTTCACATCCATACTGTCAGCCATGTTCTAAGATATAGAACAATTCACATAGAATACAAGTTCACATCCATACTGTCAGCCATGTTCTATGATATAGAACAATTCACATAGAATACAAGTTCACATTCATACTGTCAGGCATGTTCTATGATATAGAACAATTCACATAGAATACAAGTTCACATCCATACTGTCAGCCATGTTCTATAGACCAATTCACATAGAATACAAGTTCACATCCATACTGTCAGCCATGTTCTATAGACCAATTCACATAGAATACAAGTTCACATCCATACTGTCAGCCATGTTCTATGATATAGAGCAATTCACATAGAATACAAGTTCACATCCATACTGTCAGCCATGTTCTATGATATAGAACAATTCACATAGAATACAAGTTCACATCCATACTGTCAGCCATGTTCTATGATATAGAACAATTCACATAGAATACAAGTTCACATCCATACTGTCAGCCATGTTCTATGATATAGAACAATTCACATAGAATACAAGTTCACATCCATACTGTCAGCCATGTTCTATAGACCAATTCACATAGAATACAAGTTCCCATCCATACTGTCAGCCATGTTCTATGATATAGAACAATTCACATAGAATACAAGTTCACATCCATACTGTCAGCCATGTTCTATGATATAGAACAATTCACATAGAATACAAGTTCACATCCATACTGTCAACCATGTTCTATGATATAGAACAATTCACATAGAATACAAGTTCACATCCATACTGTCAGCCATGTTCTATAGAACAATTCACATAGAATACAAGTTCACATCCATACTGTCAGCCATGTTATATGATATAGAACAATTCACATAGAATACAAGTTCACATCCATACTGTCAGCTATGTTCTATGATATAGAACAATTCACATAGAATACAAGTTCACATCCATACCGTCAGCCATGTTCTATAGAACAATTCACATAGAATACAAGTTCACATCCATACTGTCAGCCATGTTCTATAGAACAATTCACATAGAATACAAGTTCACATCCATACTGTCAGCCATGTTCTAAGATATAGAACAATTCACATAGAATACAAGTTCACATCCATACCGTCAGCCATGTTCTATAGAACAATTCACATAGAATACAAGTTCACATCCATACTGTCAGCCATGTTCTATAGAACAATTCACATAGAATACAAGTTCACATCCATACTGTCAGCCATGTTCTATAGAACAATTCACATAGAATACAAGTTCACATCCATACTGTCAGCCATGTTCTAAGATATAGAACAATTCACATAGAATACAAGTTCACATCCATACTGTCAGCCATGTTCTATGATATAGAACAATTCACATATAATACAAGTTTACATCCATACTGTCAGCCATGTTCTATGATATAGAGCAATTCACATAGAATACAAGTTCACATCCATACTGTCAGTCATGTTCTATGATATAGAACAATTCACATAGAATACAAGTTCACATCCATACTGTCAGCCATATTCTATGATATAGAACAATTCACATAGAATACAAGTTCACATCCATACTGTCAGCCATGTTCAATGATATAGAACAATTCACATAGAATACAAGTTCACATCCATACTGTCAGCCATGTTCTATGATATAGAACAATTCACATAGAATACAAGTTCACATCCATACTGTCAGCCATGTTCTATGATATAGAACAATTCACATAGAATACAAGTTCACATCCATACTGTCAGCCATGTTCTATGATATAGAACAATTCACATAGAATACAAGTTCACATCCATACTGTCAGCCATGTTCTATGATATAGAGCAATTCACATAGAATACAAGTTCACATCCATACTGTCAGCCATGTTCTATGATATAGAACAATTCACATAGAATACAAGTTCACATCCATACTGTCAGCCATGTTCTATGATATAGAACAATTCACATAGAATACAAGTTCACATCCATACTGTCAGCCATGTTCTATGATATAGAACAATTCACATAGAATACAAGTTCACATCCATACTGTCAGCCATGTTCTATAGACCAATTCACATAGAATACAAGTTCACATCCATACTGTCAGCCATGTTCTATGATATAGAACAATTCACATAGAATAGAAGTTCACATCCATACTGTCAGCCATGTTCTATGACATAGAACAATTCACATAGAATACAAGTTCACATCCATACTGTCAGCCATGTTCTATGATATAGAATAATTCACATAGAATACAAGTTCACATCCATACTGTCAGCCATGTTCTATGATATAGAACAATTCACATAGAATACAAGTTCACATCCATACTGTCAGCCATGTTCTATAGAACAACTCACATAGAATACAAGTTCACATCCATACTGTCAGCCATGTTCTATGATATAGAACAATTCACATAGAATACAAGTTCACATCCATACTGTCAGCCATGTTCTATGATATAGAACAATTCACATAGAATACAAGTTCACATCCATACTGTCAGCCATGTTCTATGATATAGAACAATTCACATAGAATACAAGTTCACATCCATACTGTCAGCCATGTTCTATGATATAGAACAATTCACATAGAATACAAGTTCACATCCATACTGTCAGCCATGTTCTATGATATAGAACAATTCACATAGAATACAAGTTCACATTCATACTGTCAGCCATGTTCTATGATATAGAACAATTCACATAGAATACAAGTTCACATCCATACTGTCAGCCATGTTCTATAGACCAATTCACATAGAATACAAGTTCACATCCATACTGTCAGCCATGTTCTAAGATATAGAACAATTCACATAGAATACAAGTTCACATCCATACTGTCAGCCATGTTCTATGATATAGAACAATTCACATAGAATACAAGTTCACATTCATACTGTCAGCCATGTTCTATGATATAGAACAATTCACATAGAATACAAGTTCACATCCATACTGTCAGCCATGTTCTATAGACCAATTCACATTGAATACAAGTTCACATCCATACTGTCAGCCATGTTCTAAGATATAGAACAATTCACATAGAATACAAGTTCACATCCATACTGTCAGCCATGTTCTATGATATAGAACAATTCACATAGAATACAAGTTCACATCCATACTGTCAGCCATGTTCTATGATATAGAACAATTCACATAGAATACAAGTTCACATCCATACTGTCAGGCATGTTCTATGATATAGAACAATTCACATAGAATACAAGTTCACATCCATACTGTCAGCCATGTTCTATGATATAGAACAATTCACATAGAATACAAGTTCACATCCATACTGTCAGCCATGTTCTATAATATAGAACAATTCACATAGAATACAAGTTCACATCCATACTGTAAGCCATGTTCTATGATATAGAACAATTCACATAGAATACAAGTTCACATCCATACTGTCAGCCATGTTCTATGATATAGAACAATTCACATAGAATACAAGTTCACATCCATACTGTCAGCCATGTTCTATAGAACAATTCACATAGAATACAAGTTCACATCCATACTGTCAGCCATGTTCTAAAATATAGAACAATTCACATAGAATACAAGTTCACATCCATACTGTCAGCCATGTTCTATGATATAGAACAATTCACATAGAATACAAGTTCACATCCATACTGTCAGCCATGTTCTATGATATAGAGCAATTCACATAGAATACAAGTTCACATCCATACTGTCAGCCATGTTCTATGATATAGAACAATTCACATAGAATACAAGTTCACATCCATACTGTCAGCCATGTTCTATGATATAAAACAATTCACATAGAATACAAGTTCACATCCATACTGTCAGCCATGTTCTATGATATAGAACAATTCACATAGAATACAAGTTCACATCCATACTGTCAGCCATGTTCTATGATATAGAACAATTCACATAGAATACAAGTTCACATCCATACTGTCAGCCATGTTCTATGATATAGAACAATTCACATAGAATACAAGTTCACATCCATACTGTCAGCCATGTTCTATGATATAGAACAATTCACATAGAATACAAGTTCACATCCATACTGTTAGCCATGTTCTATGATATAGAACAATTCACATAGAATACAAGTTCACATCCATACTGTCAGCCATGTTCTATGATATAGAACAATTCACATAGAATACAAGTTCACATCCATACTGTCAGCCATGTTCTATGATATAGAACAATTCACATAGAATACAATCAAGTTGTTGCTCTTCATTTGAAATATACTAACCACATTGTTGGTGTGATGGTTGCGGGCTCGCCTAGAAAGCGGTAGATCGGGGATTCGAACTTCGGTCGAGTCAAACAACAGATTTGTAGACTTTGTTTTTTCTGCTTCTCCGTTAAGACCACCGAAGTAGGGAGCTCGAGCAAAGATTAGTTGGCTCAGAATCAGTCCATGTGGAGTTATATATCCAACTAAGTGTGAGTCTAGTACCATTCGGACATCATCACATCAAAATGTAACAAAAATATGCATGATTTAAAAGCCATCCGCATACGTATACAACATTTAATTCTTGGATCACTCAAAGTATCCCCCTGACTCACAGCTTGTATATACCTATGTGACTAGGAATTCAGTAATGCAGAATACACTCTAACTGTAGATTCTTCAAAAATAATCAATGAGACCCGTAAGAGTCGAGTTGATTATTTTTAAGAATATACAAGTTGGAGTGTATTGTATTCTCTTACATAATACATTTCCATCTGCAACGGTGTTTTTATTTTATATTTTTACCTTTTTAATGTTCAGAAAGCTAAATAAGCCACAATTAACAAAAATTAAACAACAAACATTTTATCGGCATTCGTGCTTTCGATTCTCGTTTATATTTAGATATTTCAATGTCTTTCAAGTGTCCCAAATGTTCATCTGTGGTCTGTCTGATTTGTTATTACTTGTGGTCGGTTCGTTAGTTGTTTTTGTATTGCGAGAATACATTTTATGCGAGCGTCAGTGAGCTCTTTATGGCATACAATGTGTACTTAGGATATTTTGACAAACATGGCTGGACATACTGATGAATAAAAAAAAATCGACGCTTTGTAAACACGTTCCGTGTAGCACACTAACGCACTCAACTAATGAAGATCTTCTTAACATAAAACGCAAAGGTGAAGTTTCGTACCCTCTCTCGTACGTCCGATACCACTGAAACCCGGAATCCGTGTGTAATAAAAGTCATTTTGTTAGCTTGTTTTACTTACATAGATATTTTTTAAATTTATTAAATCTCTTCTGACATAGGCCTACTGACAAGAATTTTTGTTTCTACGCGGAAGTTAACTTTTGAGATTTCGTAAGGAACGACAGCTCGATTGAATGAGACTAGACTCGGCCCTAAGAAAATCGTCCCCGATATATCTCGGCCCAAAAAATCTTGACGCTTTTTGATGCACTGGATGAACGTGAAATTGGCAGATAATTTTCAGATTCGCGAGCATTCATGGCCGTGCCTGTTTCATATTAAAAGTTCACATATTCGTCAGTTCTGAACATACATTATGCCAGATCTGAAATACTTGTATCGTGTCTTATATATATTGATCAATACGACAGTTCGGAGTTGGGGGAAGAGTTATGTCCCGTGTCTAGCTCTTTGCCGTTAAGAGTAAATAAGGGTAATAACAAAATTACCGAACTCCGAACAATCTTACAAAGGGAAAGTAAAAACTCATAATTATATAAACAGACAAAATCAGTCAACAACCGGAAAACTGTGAAAACCGTAATGATCCTGACTTGGTACAGGCATTTCTAAAGAAATGGTGGGTTGAATCAGATTTTAAAGCGCCAAACCTCCCGCTCTCATTACGTTCAAAGGTTCCGGCTGTCACTATAACAGTACATAAGGTGTACATCCGGGTCTCATTTTCGGACACTTTTCTAAGATGGCTGTCGCCCATTGATACAACTGGTTACAAATAGCTGTCATTATCAGCAGAGAATTTTTTTTCCCTTTAATACCTTACTGGGTAGTGGTTGCGTGTTAATTTCATATGCTATGTTAATATGAAACAGGCACGGCCATGAATGCTCGCGAATCTGAAAATTATCTTTCAATTTCACGCTCATCCAGTGCATCAAAAAGTGTCGAGATTTTTTGAACCGAGATATATTGGGGACGACATTTTTTTTTTAGGGCCGAATTTAGTTTCACTCAATCGAACTGTCGTTCCTTACGAAATCTCAAAAGTTAACTTCCGCGTAGAAACACAAATTCTTGTCAGTATGTTAGAAGAGATTTAATAAATTAAAAAAATATTAATATAAGTAAAACAAGTCAACAAAATGACTTTTACTACACACAGGTTCTGGGTTTCAGTGGTATCGGACGTACGAGAGAGGGTACGGGACTTAGGATCACCTTTTCGCTGTATGCTAAGAAGATCTTCATCAGTTGAGTGTGTTAGTGTGCTACACGGAACGTGTTTACAAGGCGCAGAATATTTTTTATCTATCAGTATGTGCAGCCATGTTTGTCAAAAATTCCTAAGTACACATTGTATGCCATAAAGAGCTCACTGATCCTCGCATATCACTGATCATTGCCTGGCTAGGTTAAGATTATTCATCAGAAGTTGAAGTTGCAGATAAAGAAACTTTGCTAATGTATATTGTGCAGTATTGGATGTAATGACAATGTTCAAATTTAGTTACCGTAGATGACACTGAATATTTCAGGTGTAAAATTACCTGCTTTATAAAAAAAAATTGAACAGACTATGCTTAATGAAAATAATAGACATTTTATGATTTTATTTGTCACATTAAAAGAAACATATCCTTTTTTTATACGAAGGTATTTTCCCTGTATCAATGTTAGATTTACTGTAACATAATATACAGACAAACCAATTATTATTTGTCATATTAGAAAGAATATATATAATATGAAACAGGCACCGCCTGAAAAGCTCGCGAAACCGGTATCAATCGTGACTATTCGGCAATTTCCGCTACACTAGGCGTAGCGAGAATGGCCGAGTAGTTACGATTGGACCGGATGCTCTGCTCTTCGATACCTTTCGTGTCTCTTTCGTAAGTTCTCAAGGGTTCTCGAAAAGCGGATGTGTTCAAGCTTGTTCATAGGCATAGTGTATGGATGATAAGGATTTCTGTTTTAGTCAAAGTATATGGTATTCTAGTCAAAGTAAATGGTATTCGTCATTATTTCGTTATTGATTTAATTTGACCATGCTTCAGTCATAAATAGCTCGTTATTTTTAAATAGCTGTGGGTATTATTTTTATAATATTTTCCTGCATCAATGTTCAATTCAAAGGAACAAAGTAAAACCCGCCATGTTGAATAAACGTCCAACAGCGGGAAATATAAATAGTACTATTTTACCTCCTTCACAAAAGACTTCCTAACTCCGAACTCTCGTATTGCTTTTTTAAACAAATTGTTGATATCTTTTTTGAAAAAAGCTTATTATCAAGAGTCATATATACTAATTATAATAGTCACCGAAGCCGAGTGGTTAGATGGAAGTTTTAAAAGTCAAAGTTGACTTTAAAAAGCCCAGCAATGGTTCGATACCCGAAAGCTCCAAAATATGTAAATTACGTTTTTAAGCTTAACAAAGTAAAGGGTTAAAGTTCATATATTCAAGAACAAAAGAATAAACTGTAGATTCTTAAAAATAATCCACTGTTCGAACAATAATGTGACGTCAGAGAAAGGTATTATAAGATAAATATCCTCCTTCCTCGCAGCCACAGGGTCTTTGTAATATTGATAGGTGTTTTAAATCTTTTCTCTTTCAATACATAAGAAGCGTCAAAAAGAATATTAGCATATCGTAAATTTAGATTTATTAGATGAAGAAAGAAAAAAAAACAAACAGTATGGCTTTGATCGGAACTTGCAGCTGAATTCCATTTGAAGTTTATACTTGTAGTATATTTCATCAAAACGAAAGGCAATTTTCCCTTTAAATGAATGAATGTATCTATTGAAAATCACAATGACTCTGAAACCACGTTTTTGTTTTTGTTTGTATTGAATGTGTTATCGAATACAATAAAATCATTATTTTAAGTTATAGTCTTGCATTTGTTAATATCGGGTGTGATTAAAAACAATGACTTCTTGTTATTCTCCCACATTTAAAAAAAACCCCGATACAATGTACAAAATACTAGCATGTTTTTAGACAACAAAGATGTATTTGTAAATTTGTGTTTTTATTAAAAAAAAAGCCATAATGTAAAGTCATTTGTATATGTGTTATTGAACAATAATGTTTATAGGTTTATTTGATTTAATAAAGTAAACAATTAAATTAACGGAAAGACTTATATAAAATGGAGTTTCAAATGAGATCTATTGTGTTGCCATGTGGAGATTCAGCATCAGAATATGTAGAGAACCCAGAACTTATTGATATGACAGACTTAGTGTTCATGATTATATCACACTTCGCCAAATTATTTAATAAATACAACAAGAAAGTTATTTACGTAGCTCGAATATGGCTTGGATATTTCGTTGATGGGATCGAAATTGCTGCGATCAGTATCGATCAAGGAGGGATAAACTTCGACAGTTGGTTTATAAATTTCCTTTTTGGAGCGTACCTTCTTGCTCTAGTCTGTTTTGCTGTATACATCACATTTATTGAATGTTGTTCTAAAGCTTCGCTTTCAAGACACTGGATGAAGATTTTTATCATATTTAAACTGACATCATTTGTAAATGCACTGTTTATATTTATTTATCCGATTGTTATATCCGACAGTGATTACCCATTTTGGGAAGTGATTGTCATGATCATCGCAGCGCTTGACATGTTAGCAATCTTTATCATTTTGATGCTTACAATCCTCGTGATGTGTAAATGTGTTCGACTTACAAAAGTGGCGCCAAAACAAACAAACAGGAAGATATCTAAACCGGCGAAGAAAACCTTTACGAAAGGGAAAAAGTAATAGATCTGTCAAGCAATTGTGTCAACACTGAAAATATATAACATAAGTTAAAAACTAAATGATATTATTGTACTGAAATCACAGACAAGCGGAGGGATAGTATTTATAATAATAAACTTAACGTTTGTTACGACAGTTTCTTCCATCAATAGGAATATTTTCTAACTAGTTATGAGTTATTTGTTCTGAGGAAACAGTTCTACAATTTCAAGAAGAGTTTGAAGATACCAAAGGGGTAATCAGAAGCCGTAAATCGAAGACGGACAGACAACACAATGGCCAAAAGAAATAGGACAAAAGGACAAACAACGATCTACAAAACATACACATAAAACTAAAGATCGAGTAACACGAACCCATCTAAAATCCGGGGGTGAACTCAGGTGCTCCGCGGGAGGATAAGCAGTTCCTGCTTCACTAGTGGCACCCATCGTGTTAATCTAGTTACAAACCCGGTGATAAGATATGGATGATTTGGTGGCACATATGGATATTGATTTGTATCGATGATGTTAACACTGTCATTGTAGCATAGCTACTAGTACGATTGTGCTAAGCAAAGTTTGAAGATACCAAAAGAGGTCATCAGAAGCCGTAAATCAAAGGATAGATAATACAATGGTAAAAAGAAAAAGGATAAACAATAATATACAAAGCATTACACAGAAAATCAAAGATCGACACGAACCCAATTATAAGCCAGGGATAAACTCAGGCGCTCCGGAAGGGTAGGTAGTTCCTTCTCGCAGTTAATCCACCCATGCCTTTTACCCCGACATAAGTACAGAATGTGATATTAGCTCACTATAGGTGTTCATTGAATAAAGAGACTCAGCAGTAGATATAAATAAAAGTTAGAAAATAATATCAAGTGACTCAGCAGTAGATATAAATAAAAGTTAGAAAATACTATCAAGTGACTCAGCAGTAGATATAAATAAAAGTTAGAAAATACTATCAAGTGACTCAGCAGTAGATATAAATAAAAGTTAGAAAATACTATCAAGTGACACAGCAGTAGATATAAATAAAAGTAAGAAAATACTATCAAGTGACTCAGCAGTAGATATAAATAAAACTCAGAAAATACTATCAAGTGACTCAGCAGTAGATATAAATAAAAGTCAGAAAATACTATCAAGTGACTCAGCAGTAGATATAAATAAAAGTCAGAAAATACTATCAAGTGAACCAGCAGTAGATATAAATAAAAGTCAGAAAATACTATCAAGTGACTCAGCAGTAGATATAAATAAAAGTTAGAAAATACTATCAAGTGACACAGCAGTAGATATAAATAAAGGTTAGAAAATACTATCAAGTGACACAGCAGTAGATATAAATAAAAGTTAGAAAATACTATCAAGTGACTCAGCAGTATATATAGATAAAAGTTAGAAAATAATATCAAGTGACTCAGCAGTAGATATAAATAAAAGTCAGAAAATACTATCAAGTGACTCAGCAGTAGATATAAATAAAAGGTAGAAAATAATATCAAGTGACTCAGCAGTAGATATAAATAAAAGTTAGAAAATACTATCAAGTGACTCAGCAGTAGATATAAATAAAAGTTAGAAAATACTATCAAGTGACACAGCAGTAGATATAAATAAAAGTTAGAAAATACTATCAAGTGACACAGCAGTAGATATAAATAAGAGGTAGAAAATAATATCAAGTGACTAAGCAGTAGATATAAATAAAAATTAGAAAATACTATCAAGTGACTCAGCAGTAGATATAAATAAAAGTTAGAAAATACTATCAAGTGACTCAGCAGTAGATATAAATAAAAGGTAGAAAATACTATCAAGTGACTCAGCAGTAGATATAAATAAAAGTTAGAAAATACTATCAAGTGACTCAGCAGTAGATATAAATAAAAGTTAGAAAATACTATCAAGTGACTCAGCAGTAGATATAAATAAAAGTTAGAAAATACTATCAAGTGACTCAGCAGTAGATATAAATAAAAGTTAGAAAATACTATCAAGTGACTCAGCAGTAGATATAAATAAAAGGTAGAAAATACTATCAAGTGACTCAGCAGTAGATATAAATAAAAGGTAGAAATTACTATCAAGTGACTCAGCAGTAGATATAAATAAAAGGTAGAAAATACTATCAAGTGACTCAGCAGTAGATATAAATAAAAGTTAGAAAATACTATCAAGTGACTCAGCAATATATATAGATAAAAGTTAGAAAATACTATCAAGTGACTCAGCAGTAGATATAAATAAAAGTCAGAAAATAATATCAAGTGACTCAGCAGTAGATATAAATAAAAGTTAGAAAATACTATCAAGTGACTCAGCAGTAGATATAAATAAAAGTTAGAAAATACTATCAAGTGACTCAGCAGTAGATATAAATAAAAGTTAGAAAATACTATCAAGTGATTCAGCAGTAGATATAAATAAAAGTTAGAAAATACTATCAAGTGACTAAGCAGTAGATATAAATAAAAGTTAGAAAATACTATCAAGTGACTCAGCAGTAGATATAAATAAAAGTTAGAAAATACTATCAAGTGACTCAGCAGTAGATATAAATAAAAGTTAGAAAATACTATCAAGTGACTCAGCAGTATATATAGATAAAAGTTAGAAAATACTATCAAGTGACTCAGCAGTAGATATAAATAAAAGTCAGAAAATACTATCAAGTGACTCAGCAGTAGATATAAATAAAAGTTAGAAAATACTATCATGTGACTCAGCAGTAGATATAAATAACAGGTAGAAAATACTATCAAGTGACTCAGCAGTAGATATAAATAAAAGTTAGAAAATACTATCAAGTGACTAAGCAGTAAATATCAATAAAAGTTAGACAATAATATCAAGTGACTCAGCAGTAGATATAAATAAAAGGTAGAAAATACTATCAAGTGACTCAGCAGTAGATATAAATAAAAGTTAGAAAATACTATCAAGTGACTCAGCAGTAGATATAAATAAAAGTTAGAAGATACTATCAAGTGACTCAGCAGTAGATATAAATAAAAGTTAGAAAATACTATCAAGTGACTAAGCAGTAGATATAAATAAAAGTTAGAAAATACTATCAAGTGACTCAGCAGTAGATATAAATAAAAGTTAGAAAATACTATCAAGTGACTCAGCAGTAGATATAAATAAAAGGTAGAAAATACTATCAAGTGACACAGCAGTAGATATAAATAAAAGTTAGAAAATACTATCAAGTGACTCAGCAGTAGATATAAATAAAAGTTAGAAAATACTATCAAGTGACTCAGCAGTAGATATAAATAAAAGTTAGAAAATACTATCAAGTGACTAGGCAGTAGATATAAATAAAAGTTAGAAAATACTATCAAGTGACTCAGCAGTAGATATAAATAAAAGTTAGAAGTTACTATCAAGTGACTCAGCAGTAGATATAAATAAAAGTTAGAAAATAATATCAAGTGACTCAGCAGTAGATATAAATAAAAGTTAGAAAATAATATCAAGTGACTCAGCAGTAGATATAAATAAAAGGTAGAAAATACTATCAAGTGACACAGCAGTAGATATAAATAAAAGGTAGAAAATACTATCAAGTGACTAAGCAGTAGATATAAATAAAAGTTAGAAAATACTATCAAGTGACTCAGCAGTAGATATAAATAAAAGTTAGAAAATACTATCAAGTGACTCAGCAGTAGATATAGATAAAAGTTAGAAAATACTATCAAGTGACTCAGCAGTATATATAGATAAAAGTTAGAAAATACTATCAAGTGACTCAGCAGTAGATATAAATAAAAGTCAGAAAATACTATCAAGTGACTCAGCAGTAGATATAAATAAAAGTTAGAAAATACTATCAAGTGACTCAGCAGTAGATATAAATAAAAGTTAGAAAATACTATCAAGTGACTCAGCAGTAGATATAAATAAAAGTTAGAAAATACTATCAAGTGATTCAGCAGTAGATATAAATAAAAGTTAGAAAATACTATCAAGTGACTAAGCAGTAGATATAAATAAAAGTTAGAAAATACTATCAAGTGACTCAGCAGTAGATATAAATAAAAGGTAGAAAATACTATCAAGTGACTCAGCAGTAGATATAAATAAAAGTTAGAAAATACTATCAAGTGACTCAGCAGTATATATAGATAAAAGTTAGAAAATACTATCAAGTGACTCAGCAGTAGATATAAATAAAAGTCAGAAAATACTATCAAGTGACTCAGCAGTAGATATAAATAAAAGTTAGAAAATACTATCATGTGACTCAGCAGTAGATATAAATAACAGGTAGAAAATACTATCAAGTGACTCAGCAGTAGATATAAATAAAAGTTAGAAAATACTATCAAGTGACTAAGCAGTAAATATCAATAAAAGTTAGACAATAATATCAAGTGACTCAGCAGTAGATATAAATAAAAGGTAGAAAATACTATCAAGTGACTCAGCAGTAGATATAAATAAAAGTTAGAAAATACTATCAAGTGACTCAGCAGTAGATATAAATAAAAGTTAGAAGATACTATCAAGTGACTCAGCAGTAGATATAAATAAAAGTTAGAAAATACTATCAAGTGACTAAGCAGTAGATATAAATAAAAGTTAGAAAATACTATCAAGTGACTCAGCAGTAGATATAAATAAAAGTTAGAAAATACTATCAAGTGACTCAGCAGTAGATATAAATAAAAGGTAGAAAATACTATCAAGTGACTAAGCAGTAGATATAAATAAAAGTTAGAAAATACTATCAAGTGACTCAGCAGTAGATATAAATAAAAGTTAGAAAATACTATCAAGTGACTCAGCAGTAGATATAAATAAAAGTTAGAAAATACTATCAAGTGACTAGGCAGTAGATATAAATAAAAGTTAGAAAATACTATCAAGTGACTCAGCAGTAGATATAAATAAAAGTTAGAAATTACTATCAAGTGACTCAGCAGTAGATATAAATAAAAGTTAGAAAATAATATCAAGTGACTCAGCATTAGATATAAATAAAAGTTAGAAAATAATATCAAGTGACTCAGCAGTAGATATAAATAAAAGTTAGAAAATACTATCAAGTGACTAAGCAGTAGATATAAATAAAAGTTAGAAAATACTATCAAGTGACTCAGCAGTAGATATAAATAAAAGTTAGAAAATACTATCAAGTGACTCAGCAGTAGATATAAATAAAAGTTAGAAAATACTATCAAGTGACTCAGCAGTAGATATAAATAAAAGGTAGAAAATACTATCAAGTGACACAGCAGTAGATATAAATAAAAGTTAGAAAATACTATCAAGTGACTCAGCAGTAGATATAAATAAAAGTTAGAAAATACTATCAAGTGACTCAGCAGTAGATATAAATAAAAGTTAGAAAATACTATCAAGTGACTAGGCAGTAGATATAAATAAAAGTTAGAAAATACTATCAAGTGACTCAGCAGTAGATATAAATAAAAGTTAGAAATTACTATCAAGTGACTCAGCAGTAGATATAAATAAAAGTTAGAAAATAATATCAAGTGACTCAGCAGTAGATATAAATAAAAGTTAGAAGATAATATCAAGTGACTCAGCAGTAGATATAAATAAAAGTTAGGAAATACTATCAAGTGACTCAGCAGTAGATATAAATAAAAGGTAGAAAATACTATCAAGTGACTCAGCAGTAGATATAAATAAAAGATAGAAAATACTATCAAGTGACTCAGCAGTATATATAGATAAAAGTTAGAAAATACTATCAAGTGACTCAGCAGTAGATATAAATAAAAGTCAGAAAATACTATCAAGTGACTCAGCAGTAGATATAAATAAAAGTTAGAAAATACTATCATGTGACTCAGCAGTAGATATAAATAACAGGTAGAAAATACTATCAAGTGACTCAGCAGTAGATATAAATAAAAGTTAGAAAATACTATCAAGTGACTAAGCAGTAAATATCAATAAAAGTTAGACAATAATATCAAGTGACTCAGCAGTAGATATAAATAAAAGGTAGAAAATACTATCAAGTGACTCAGCAGTAGATATCAATAAAAGTTAGAAGATACTATCAAGTGACTCAGCAGTAGATATCAATAAAAGTTAGAAAATACTATCAAGTGACTCAGCAGTAGATATAAATAAAAGTTAGAAAATACTATCAAGTGACTCAGCAGTAGATATAAATAAAAGTTAGAAAATACTATCAAGTGACTCAGCAGTAGATATAAATAAAAGGTAGAAAATACTATCAAGTGACACAGCAGTAGATATAAATAAAAGTTAGAAAATACTATCAAGTGACTCAGCAGTAGATATAAATAAAAGTTAGAAAATACTATCAAGTGACTCAGCAGTAGATATAAATAAAAGTTAGAAATTACTATCAAGTGACTCAGCAGTAGATATAAATAAAAGTTAGAAAATAATATCAAGTGACTCAGCAGTAGATATAAATAAAAGTTAGAAAATAATATCAAGTGACTCAGCAGTAGATATAAATAAAAGGTAGAAAATACTATCAAGTGACTCAGCAGTAGATATAAATAAAAGGTAGAAAATACTATCAAGTGACTAAGCAGTAGATATAAATAAAAGTTAGAAAATACTATCAAGTGACTCAGCAGTAGATATAAATAAAAGTTAGAAAATACTATCAAGTGACTAAGCAGTAGATATAAATAAAAGTTAGAAAATACTATCAAGTGACTCAGCAGTAGATATAAATAAAAGTTAGAAAATACTATCAAGTGACTCAGCAGTAGATATAAATAAAAGTTAGAAAATACTATCAAGTGACTCAGCAGTAGATATAAATAAAAGGTAGAAAATACTATCAAGTGACACAGCAGTAGATATAAATAAAAGTTAGAAAATACTATCAAGTGATTCAGCAGTAGATATAAATAAAAGTTAGAAAATACTATCAAGTGACTAAGCAGTAGATATAAATAAAAGTTAGAAAATACTATCAAGTGACTCAGCAGTAGATATAAATAAAAGGTAGAAAATACTATCAAGTGACTCAGCAGTAGATATAAATAAAAGTTAGAAAATACTATCAAGTGACTAAGCAGTAGATATAAATAAAAGTTAGAAAATACTATCAAGTGACTCAGCAGTAGATATAAATAAAAGTTAGAAAATACTATCAAGTGACTCAGCAGTAGATATAAATAAAAGTTAGAAAATACTATCAAGTGACTCAGCAGTAGATATAAATAAAAGTTAGAAAATACTATCAAGTGACTCAGCAGTAGATATAAATAAAAGTTAGAAAATACTATCAAGTGATTCAGCAGTAGATATAAATAAAAGTTAGAAAATACTATCAAGTGACTAAGCAGTAGATATAAATAAAAGTTAGAAAATACTATCAAGTGACTCAGCAGTAGATATAAATAAAAGGTAGAAAATACTATCAAGTGACTCAGCAGTAGATATAAATAAAAGTTAGAAAATACTATCAAGTGACTCAGCAGTATATATAGATAAAAGTTAGAAAATACTATCAAGTGACTCAGCAGTAGATATAAATAAAAGTCAGAAAATACTATCAAGTGACTCAGCAGTAGATATAAATAAAAGTTAGAAAATACTATCATGTGACTCAGCAGTAGATATAAATAACAGGTAGAAAATACTTTCAAGTGACTCAGCAGTAGATATAAATAAAAGTTAGAAAATACTATCAAGTGACTAAGCAGTAAATATCAATAAAAGTTAGACAATAATATCAAGTGACTCAGCAGTAGATATAAATAAAAGGTAGAAAATACTATCAAGTGACTCAGCAGTAGATATAAATAAAAGTTAGAAAATACTATCAAGTGACTCAGCAGTAGATATAAATAAAAGTTAGAAGATACTATCAAGTGACTCAGCAGTAGATATAAATAAAAGTTAGAAAATACTATCAAGTGACTAAGCAGTAGATATAAATAAAAGTTAGAAAATACTATCAAGTGACTCAGCAGTAGATATAAATAAAAGTTAGAAAATACTATCAAGTGACTCAGCAGTAGATATAAATAAAAGGTAGAAAATACTATCAAGTGAGACAGCAGTAGATATAAATAAAAGTCAGAAAATACTATCAAGTGATTCAGCAGTAGATATAAATAAAAGTTAGAAAATACTATCAAGTGACTCAGCAGTAGATATAAATAAAAGTTAGAAAATACTATCAAGTGACTAGGCAGTAGATATAAATAAAAGTTAGAAAATACTATCAAGTGACTCAGCAGTAGATATAAATAAAAGTTAGAAATTACTATCAAGTGACTCAGCAGTAGATATAAATAAAAGTTGGAAAATAATATCAAGTGACTCAGCAGTAGATATAAATAAAAGTTAGAAAATAATATCAAGTGACTCAGCAGTAGATATAAATAAAAGGTAGAAAATACTATCAAGTGACTCAGCAGTAGATATAAATAAAAGGTAGAAAATACTATCAAGTGACTAAGCAGTAGATATAAATAAAAGTTAGAAAATACTATCAAGTGACTCAGCAGTAGATATAAATAAAAGGTAGAAAATACTATCAAGTGACTAAGCAGTAGATATAAATAAAAGTTAGAAAATACTATCAAGTGACTCAGCAGTAGATATCAATAAAAGTTAGAAAATACTATCAAGTGACTCAGCAGTAGATATAAATAAAAGTTAGAAAATACTATCAAGTGACTCAGCAGTAGATATAAATAAAAGGTAGAAAATACTATCAAGTGACACAGCAGTAGATATAAATAAAAGTTAGAAAATACTATCAAGTGACTCAGCAGTAGATATAAATAAAAGTTAGAAAATACTATCAAGTGACTCAGCAGTAGATATAAATAAAAGTTAGAAAATACTATCAAGTGACTAGGCAGTAGATATAAATAAAAGTTAGAAAATACTATCAAGTGACTCAGCAGTAGATATAAATAAAAGTTAGAAATTACTATCAAGTGACTCAGCAGTAGATATAAATAAAAGTTAGAAAATAATATCAAGTGACTCAGCAGTAGATATAAATAAAAGTTAGAAAATAATATCAAGTGACTCAGCAGTAGATATAGATAAAAGTTAGAAAATACTATCAAGTGACTCAGCAGTAGATATAAATAAAAGGTAGAAAATACTATCAAGTGACTCAGCAGTAGATATAAATAAAAGTTAGAAAATACTATCAAGTGACTCAGCAGTAGATATAAATAAAAGTTAGAAAATACTATCAAGTGACTCAGCAGTAGATATAAATAAAAGTTAGAAAATAATATCAAGTGACTCAGCAGTAGATATAAATAAAAGTTAGAAAATACTATCAAGTGACTCAGCAGTAGATATAAATAAAAGTTAGAAAATACTATCAAGTGACTCAGCAGTAGATATAAATAAAAGTTAGAAATTACTATCAAGTGACTCAGCAGTAGATATAAATAAAAGTTAGAAAATAATATCAAGTGACTCAGCAGTAGATATAAATAAAAGTTAGAAAATAATATCAAGTGACTCAGCAGTAGATATAAATAAAAGGTAGAAAATACTATCAAGTGACTCAGCAGTAGATATAAATAAAAGGTAGAAAATACTATCAAGTGACTAAGCAGTAGATATAAATAAAAGTTAGAAAATACTATCAAGTGACTCAGCAGTAGATATAAATAAAAGTTAGAAAATACTATCAAGTGACTCAGCAGTAGATATAAATAAAAGTTAGAAAATACTATCAAGTGACTCAGCAGTAGATATAAATAAAAGTTAGAAAATACTATCAAGTGACTCAGCAGTAGATATAAATAAAAGTTAGAAAATAATATCAAGTGACTCAGCAGTAGATATAAATAAAAGTTAGAAAATAATATCAAGTGACTCAGCAGTAGATATAAATAAAAGGTAGAAAATACTATCAAGTGACTCAGCAGTAGATATAAATAAAAGGTAGAAAATACTATCAAGTGACACAGCAGTAGATATAAATAAAAGTTAGAAAATACTATCAAGTGACTCAGCAGTAGATATAAATAAAAGTTAGAAAATACTATCAAGTGACTCAGCAGTAGATATAAATAAAAGTTAGAAATTACTATCAAGTGACTCAGCAGTAGATATAAATAAAAGTTAGAAAATAATATCAAGTGACTCAGCAGTAGATATAAATAAAAGTTAGAAAATAATATCAAGTGACTCAGCAGTAGATATAAATAAAAGGTAGAAAATACTATCAAGTGACTAGGCAGTAGATATAAATAAAAGTTAGAAAATACTATCAAGTGACTCAGCAGTAGATATAAATAAAAGTTAGAAAATACTATCAAGTGACTCAGCAGTAGATATAAATAAAAGTTAGAAAATACTATCAAGTGACTCAGCAGTAGATATAAATAAAAGTTAGAAAATACTATCAAGTGATTCAGCAGTAGATATAAATAAAAGTTAGAAAATACTATCAAGTGACTCAGCAGTAGATATAAATAAAAGGTAGAAAATACTATCAAGTGACTCAGCAGTAGATATAAATAAAAGTTAGAAAATACTATCAAGTGACTCAGCAGTAGATATAAATAAAAGGTAGAAAATAATATCAAGTGACTCAGCAGTAGATATAAATAAAAGTTAGAAAATACTATCAAGTGACTCAGCAGTAGATATAAATAAAAGTTAGAAAATACTATCAAGTGACTCAGCAGTAGATATAAATAAAAGGTAGAAAATAATATCAAGTGACTCAGCAGTAGATATAAATAAAAGGTAGAAAATACTATCAAGTGACTCAGCAGTAGATATAAATAAAAGTTAGAAAATACTATCAAGTGACTCAGCAGTAGATATAAATAAAAGTTAGAAATTACTATCAAGTGACTCAGCAGTAGATATAAATAAAAGTTAGAAAATAATATCAAGTGACTCAGCAGTAGATATAAATAAAAGTTAGAAAATAATATCAAGTGACTCAGCAGTAGATATAAATAAAAGGTAGAAAATACTATCAAGTGACTAGGCAGTAGATATAAATAAAAGTTAGAAAATACTATCAAGTGACTCAGCAGTAGATATAAATAAAAGTTAGAAAATACTATCAAGTGACTCAGCAGTAGATATAAATAAAAGTTAGAAAATACTATCAAGTGACTCAGCAGTAGATATAAATAAAAGTTAGAAAATACTATCAAGTGATTCAGCAGTAGATATAAATAAAAGTTAGAAAATACTATCAAGTGACTAAGCAGTAGATATAAATAAAAGTTAGAAAATACTATCAAGTGACTCAGCAGTAGATATAAATAAAAGGTAGAAAATACTATCAAGTGACTCAGCAGTAGATATAAATAAAAGTTAGAAAATACTATCAAGTGACTCAGCAGTATATATAGATAAAAGTTAGAAAATACTATCAAGTGACTCAGCAGTAGATATAAATAAAAGTCAGAAAATACTATCAAGTGACTCAGCAGTAGATATAAATAAAAGGTAGAAAATACTATCAAGTGACTCAGCAGTAGATATAAATAAAAGGTAGAAAATACTATCAAGTGACTAAGCAGTAGATATAAATAAAAGTTAGAAAATACTATCAAGTGACTCAGCAGTAGATATAAATAAAAGGTAGAAAATACTATGAAGTGACTAAGCAGTAGATATAAATAAAAGTTAGAAAATACTATCAAGTGACTCAGCAGTAGATATCAATAAAAGTTAGAAAATACTATCAAGTGACTCAGCAGTAGATATAAATAAAAGTTAGAAAATACTATCAAGTGACTCAGCAGTAGATATAAATAAAAGGTAGAAAATACTATCAAGTGACACAGCAGTAGATATAAATAAAAGTTAGAAAATACTATCAAGTGACTCAGCAGTAGATATAAATAAAAGTTAGAAAATACTATCAAGTGACTCAGCAGTAGATATAAATAAAAGTTAGAAAATACTATCAAGTGACTAGGCAGTAGATATAAATAAAAGTTAGAAAATACTATCAAGTGACTCAGCAGTAGATATAAATAAAAGTTAGAAATTACTATCAAGTGACTCAGCAGTAGATATAAATAAAAGTTAGAAAATAATATCAAGTGACTCAGCAGTAGATATAAATAAAAGTTAGAAAATAATATCAAGTGACTCAGCAGTAGAAATAGATAAAAGTTAGAAAATACTATCAAGTGACTCAGCAGTAGATATAAATAAAAGGTAGAAAATACTATCAAGTGACTCAGCAGTAGATATAAATAAAAGTTAGAAAATACTATCAAGTGACTCAGCAGTAGATATAAATAAAAGTTAGAAAATACTATCAAGTGACTCAGCAGTAGATATAAATAAAAGTTAGAAAATAATATCAAGTGACTCAGCAGTAGATATAAATAAAAGTTAGAAAATACTATCAAGTGACTCAGCAGTAGATATAAATAAAAGTTAGAAAATACTATCAAGTGACTCAGCAGTAGATATAAATAAAAGGTAGAAAATACTATCAAGTGAGACAGCAGTAGATATAAATAAAAGTTAGAAAATACTATCAAGTGACTCAGCAGTAGATATAAATAAAAGTTAGAAAATACTATCAAGTGACTCAGCAGTAGATATAAATAAAAGCTAGAAAATACTATCAAGTGACTAGGCAGTAGATATAAATAAAAGTTAGAAAATACTATCAAGTGACTCAGCAGTAGATATAAATCAAAGTTAGAAATTACTATCAAGTGACTCAGCAGTAGATATAAATAAAAGTTAGAAAATAATATCAAGTGACTCAGCAGTAGATATAAATAAAAGTTAGAAAATAATATCAAGTGACTCAGCAGTAGATATAAATAAAAGGTAGAAAATACTATCAAGTGACTCAGCAGTAGATATAAATAAAAGGTAGAAAATACTATCAAGTGACTAAGCAGTAGATATAAATAAAAGTTAGAAAATACTATCAAGTGACTCAGCAGTAGATATAAATAAAAGTTAGAAAATACTATCAAGTGACTCAGCAGTAGATATAAATAAAAGTTAGAAAATACTATCAAGTGACTCAGCAGTAGATATAAATAAAAGTTAGAAAATACTATCAAGTGACTCAGCAGTAGATATAAATAAAAGTTAGAAAATAATATCAAGTGACTCAGCAGTAGATATAAATAAAAGTTAGAAAATAATATCAAGTGACTCAGCAGTAGATATAAATAAAAGGTAGAAAATACTATCAAGTGACTCAGCAGTAGATATAAATAAAAGGTAGAAAATACTATCAAGTGACACAGCAGTAGATATAAATAAAAGTTAGAAAATACTATCAAGTGACTCAGCAGTAGATATAAATAAAAGTTAGAAAATACTATCAAGTGACTCAGCAGTAGATATAAATAAAAGTTAGAAATTACTATCAAGTGACTCAGCAGTAGATATAAATAAAAGTTAGAAAATAATATCAAGTGACTCAGCAGTAGATATAAATAAAAGTTAGAAAATAATATCAAGTGACTCAGCAGTAGATATAAATAAAAGGTAGAAAATACTATCAAGTGACTCAGCAGTAGATATAAATAAAAGGTAGAAAATACTATCAAGTGACTAAGCAGTAGATATAAATAAAAGTTAGAAAATACTATCAAGTGACTCAGCAGTAGATATAAATAAAAGTTAGAAAATACTATCAAGTGACTAAGCAATAGATATAAATAAAAGTTAGAAAATACTATCAAGTGACTCAGCAGTAGATATAAATAAAAGTTAGAAAATACTATCAAGTGACTCAGCAGTAGATATAAATAAAAGTTAGAAAATACTATCAAGTGACTCAGCAGTAGATATAAATAAAAGTTAGAAAATAATATCAAGTGACTCAGCAGTAGATATAAATAAAAGTTAGAAAATACTATCAAGTGACTCAGCAGTAGATATAAATAAAAGCTAGAAAATACTATCAAGTGACTAGGCAGTAGATATAAATAAAAGTTAGAAAATACTATCAAGTGACTCAGCAGTAGATATAAATAAAAGTTAGAAATTACTATCAAGTGACTCAGCAGTAGATATAAATAAAAGTTAGAAAATAATATCAAGTGACTCAGCAGTAGATATAAATAAAAGTTAGAAAATAATATCAAGTGACTCAGCAGTAGATATAAATAAAAGGTAGAAAATACTATCAAGTGACTCAGCAGTAGATATAAATAAAAGGTAGAAAATACTATCAAGTGACTAAGCAGTAGATATAAATAAAAGTTAGAAAATACTATCAAGTGACTCAGCAGTAGATATAAATAAAAGTTAGAAAATACTATCAAGTGACTCAGCAGTAGATATAAATAAAAGTTAGAAAATACTATCAAGTGACTCAGCAGTAGATATAAATAAAAGTTAGAAAATACTATCAAGTGACTCAGCAGTAGATATAAATAAAAGTTAGAAAATAATATCAAGTGACTCAGCAGTAGATATAAATAAAAGTTAGAAAATAATATCAAGTGACTCAGCAGTAGATATAAATAAAAGGTAGAAAATACTATCAAGTGACTCAGCAGTAGATATAAATAAAAGGTAGAAAATACTATCAAGTGACACAGCAGTAGATATAAATAAAAGTTAGAAAATACTATCAAGTGACTCAGCAGTAGATATAAATAAAAGTTAGAAAATACTATCAAGTGACTCAGCAGTAGATATAAATAAAAGTTAGAAATTACTATCAAGTGACTCAGCAGTAGATATAAATAAAAGTTAGAAAATAATATCAAGTGACTCAGCAGTAGATATAAATAAAAGTTAGAAAATAATATCAAGTGACTCAGCAGTAGATATAAATAAAAGGTAGAAAATACTATCAAGTGACTCAGCAGTAGATATAAATAAAAGGTAGAAAATACTATCAAGTGACTAAGCAGTAGATATAAATAAAAGTTAGAAAATACTATCAAGTGACTCAGCAGTAGATATAAATAAAAGTTAGAAAATACTATCAAGTGACTAAGCAATAGATATAAATAAAAGTTAGAAAATACTATCAAGTGACTCAGCAGTAGATATAAATAAAAGTTAGAAAATACTATCAAGTGACTCAGCAGTAGATATAAATAAAAGTTAGAAAATACTATCAAGTGACTCAGCAGTAGATATAAATAAAAGTTAGAAAATAATATCAAGTGACTCAGCAGTAGATATAAATAAAAGTTAGAAAATAATATCAAGTGACTCAGCAGTAGATATAAATAAAAGGTAGAAAATACTATCAAGTGACTCAGCAGTAGATATAAATAAAAGGTAGAAAATACTATCAAGTGAACATCCTCCATCTTAATGTTGTTTTCATGTTCCTACTTCAAACGTATAAAATATAAAAGTTTTATTTAAAGTTGGAGTTTTTACAAACATATAACATAAGCTCTGTAGAGCTTTTTACCGACATAAATAGAATGGAATTATTGTGGAAATAGATATGAAAAGATGCTTAATGCCACCGTGTGTTGTAATGGGGGTCAATTTATCTTATAATTTAAAGGGGTACCAAAAATGTTAATAATGTTAAAATAATTATATTCTCATTGAGGGGCAGAGGGTATTTTTTGCTAAGCGAATCGTCTTTCCTTTCAGATGCTTGTTTGTAATTTTGCTTTCATTTTTTAGCATTGAAGGGATGTAAAGGAAAATTTTGCCGTGTCCATTATTCCACTTTGTTCATTTACAACCCAGTATAATTTATTTTCTTGTGAATGACCTGTTATGATATAATTTATACATTATTGTACGATAGATATATTTGGGTGTGTTCTATAAATTAACATAGGTGTTCATTCTTCTGTAAAATGTGAAGAGAATCGGACGAATACCTCATCAATGAATTGTATGGTGATACATGACGTTTTCTGTTATTATTAGGTTTATAACAGGATGTTTTATGTCTCATAAAAATTCATAAAGATTAAACCTATTTCGTGTATCGTGCATATTTAAGTAGTTAATGTCAAATTTAAGCCACAGAATACGGTGTTTTAGAATACGGTATTTTGCTCAATATAATCGTTGTATGTCTGTCTGTCCGTAAACTTTTAAGGTATCAATCCTATCCTAAGAAAGCACAATGAGCGGCCGTCGTGGCCGTGATCGTATGGTAGTTGGATTTACAACTACCTATGCAATCAGTGCCTATCACCACTGATGTTGTGAGTTCGAATCTCGATCAGGCCGAGGTGTACAACATTATGTGATGAAGTTTGTCAGTGACTTGCGACAGGCCGGGGGTTTTCTCCTGGTCCTCCGGTTTCCTTCACCAATAAAACTGACCGCCACGATCTAACTGAAATATTGTTGAAAGTGGCATTAAACACAATCAAACCCACCAACAAACAAACAAAAAAAAAAAACCGAAAGCACGATTTAATTTGATCTTAATCTTTGTAAGAATGGCTATAAAAAGAAAGTTATAATAAGCATATTTCATTGGTATAACTGACATGCATAAACAGAACAACAGCAATTGTACATTAGGAAACAAGCAAAATATAGTGATGGTAATCAATTTCTTCCATGTCAACAAAACGACTTCAAACATACCAAACCATAGAAAGTCATGTCAAATATAAAGAGAATAATAGGACTCTTCTATGATGACCTCCCCACCTTTTTAATGAAAAATAAAGCGTGAATCAATGTCTAATATTAACTTACACAAAGAAGAGTTTGAAGATACCGAAGGGGTAATAAGAATCTGTAAATCAAAGAAGCACAGACAACACAATGGTCAAAAGAAAAAGTACAAAAGGACAAACAACAATCTACATAACATTACTCAGAAAAATATACATGTCATCTAACTGTAAAGAGAGTTTCTGAAATATTGTACATCTTTTGTGACCCGAATGGTTATGATAAAATGAAGGGGGAAAAAACAAAACAAAAACACAATGTCGGAATGTCATTGAAAATTGACCAATATAATTGTTGTACCCAAGATTTAGATTTTTGAGCTATATGCATGATAAAAACAGGTTTACAAATAATTCATCAGGTACGTAAAATATAGTTTGGTGTGGGCCTTTATATGTTTTGATGGCCACAAGTAACAAGGGAGAGGATGAAAAAGGTCGTAATGTAGTGTCTTGCAACCAGCCATCAACTACCACAGCGAAATGTTGATTACAAGGATAACGATTATTATGTTTAACGCCACTTTCAACAATATTTCAGCTATATCATGGCGGTCAGTTTTATTGGTGGAGGAAACCGGAGTACTCGGCGAAAACCAGTGACCTGTCGTCAGTCACTGACAAATGTTAAAATAATGTTAACTCAACTACAATACGATCATGACCACGTGATCATGACCACATGACGCCCCTTTGTTCATATGCAGTACAAGTTTTTTGACATTCACCATGTACAAAACACTCATGTAAGACTTATTCATAGAGTTTTTTGTGTGTTTGATTCGTCCACAAGCACTCGACGTTCAATGAATAAAATGTAGGGTCAATGTGAAAAAAAAAATAGTGTAACTGTTATAATAAAGAGAAGGCTTCCAATGCATTTTTCGGCACAAATGTAAACAAATCGTTTATTTTTTCGTATACGGTTTTCGCTTGACCTTTGCGATATTTATGGATGGAGATCTACCTAATAGTTTCTCCGCCGCATCATTTATTAGAGAGCAGACGATCATACTTCATTAAACCATACTTTTGTGACGTCCCCAGAAATATTCGACTTCCATTGTGGAGCGACCATGATATTGCAGGACCGCACAGAATAATTAATAAAAGAAAACTAGATATAAAAAAAATTACGACCGCTTACTGGTCACAAAAAAATGTCAGAAGCTTACCAACTAAATAAAATGTATACCTTTTAGTTCAATTGTCCAGTAATCGGTCGTAATTTTTTTTATATCTAGTTTTCTTTTATTAATATGCTATTTATTCTGTGCGGTCCTGCAATGTCATGGTCGCTCCACAATGGAAGTCGAATATTTCTGGGGACGTATGATCGTCTGCTCTCCAATAAATGATGTGGCGGAGAAACTATTAGGTAGGTCTTAATCCATAAATACCGCAAAGGTCAAGCGAAAACCGTACACGAACAAATAAACCGATTTGTTTACATTTGTGCCGAAAAATGCATTGGAAGCCTTCTCTTTATTATATAACAGTGACACTATTTTTTTTCCCCACATTGACCCTACATTTTATTAATTGAACGTCGAGTGCCTGTGATTCGTCCAGCACAACCAAACGGATGACAATTTCTGGGGCGATTGTACTACGCAGCGGACAAACTGGGTACTACTACTATATCGGGGGGCCATCAGTGAGGGAGGAGAACATTAGGTTTATTAATAATTTCATGAATTGGGAATTCATTGTGGTTGAGAGAATATCGCAACTTGTGTATTATTTGAAATGGAATTCCATTTATGGAAGCAAGGGAGATAACCCATACAAGTTAGGCACAGCAAACCAAATATTTTGAAGTGATTTTATTTTTTTTATATCACAGAAAACTTAGGTTCGACATGTTGATAATTGTATCTAACATAATCATTGATATCGTAAGTTACGACATGTTGATAATTGTATCTAACATACTCATTGATATCGTAAGGTATATAAAAAGAAAATATTTGAAGCTAAAAACGTACAGTAATTAATGTTCATTTGACGATTGTAAAGGTAAACAGAAATGTTTTGATTTTAGAATTTTTAATACTGTTTTTTTTACCGTCTCTCATAATTAATTTTAACACTGTGGTACACCATACAATCGCTGAAATAATTTTACATGTTTACATCTGACTTTTTTCCATTCTGATATTAAATTATGTGGAGGTCCAAAACTATGAGCAGAAAATAAACTTCCCAATTTATCTGATACATAACGAACAGAAAACTTCCGTTCATTCCAAAGTTCTAAATTTAACGATTTAGCAACAATGCCTAAGAACACATCATCTATGAATATGTGTTTGGTGTAAGGTATTTTCTCTTTTATACGTTTAGCTACCGACATGTCCATTATCATCGAGCCGCCACTTAAATATGGTGGCCATGTTTTATTGGGATAATCGTCCCATGAAACAAACCACTTGCTATCCCTTTTTCTCCTGGGGATAGCTCTTATATATTTATGTCCTGCTATCAGATTTTTCGTCTTCCTCTTTATATTTAAGTCTAAATAATCCAGTAACTTTGGAAGATTCACAAAATAATCATCATCCACGAAATACACGAATTTAGATTTCGGACAGTGAGTGACCACCCAATCAAATCCCATAATTGTTTTTAGCGTGTTATTAAAATAATCATCAACAAAGTCTTGTTGTACAATGTCTTTGTATAAGCTATACTCCATATTGATGTACTGTTTAATCAGAACAGAATATCCCAACAAGAAAACTAGCTTGATATTAGGATTTTTGAATTTCGCCCAAGTGGAACGAATGGCTTCCCTATGTCCAATGTGCATTACACTTGACTTGACAACAATAACCAGAAATGGATCCATACTAGCTCCATCTAACTCACATATTTGAGGAGGAATGTGAATATAATTAAATGAAAATTGATGAAATTGTTCATTTTCTGTCTCCGTTGTAACCATTTCTTCAGTTGTTGTTATATAGCCGACAGTAGTAGTAGTATCTTCTTCAGATGATATAAATTGACTGCGCATGTCCCGTTGTGATACGACTTCCGTTTCCGCTACTGATTTGAAAAGGAAATACAAAATGAAACATGATAGCAATATCATACATCCACTCTTTAGACATCGTTTCAGAAAAATGATTACGTTCCTCACCATGATACACAGAGCTAGTAAAACACATCAAGAATAACGTCACAATGCAGAATTGTAACTCAATTAACAATGTCTTTACATTCTTCACCCATCATATATCACAAACCATGACATTATCATATGTTCTGGAAAAAAAGAAAGAAAATAAAAACACTTTTCAAATTGTCCAATACTATCTTGGTTTGGAGTGCTAAGTTACTTGACAGATATACATATATTTAAATGAAGACTTTATAATATTATTGTATTACTTATCTGGTGTTGATAGGATAAGACGAGTGTTTATAAGACGTTCGTTTCTACTTGACAGGTTATAAAACTATAATAAAGTTCAAGACTTTTATCTGATATCACGTATTAGAGAATTGCTCACAATCATAATCAGAATGAAGAAAGTTGTAAATGGAAGGAATTCTGGTTCAAACAAAATAAA
The DNA here is from genome assembly GCA_963383655.1 of Bathymodiolus septemdierum. Classification (NCBI taxonomy): domain Eukaryota; kingdom Metazoa; phylum Mollusca; class Bivalvia; order Mytilida; family Modiolidae; genus Bathymodiolus; species Bathymodiolus septemdierum. The sequence continues at coordinate 2,270,097 of OY726528.1, forward strand.
ACATTGATGCCTTAATGGAAAAAAATAAAAAAAAACATTTAGATATGGATAGAAAAAAAAGTAAAGGAAAAAAATGCTTTTCTGTTCTATATTCTATGCATGTGTTTATAAAACATAAATAGTAGCACAACAGGCATCACAAATGTTGGTATATTCTGGTTTTTCTGATATTTGTATATGTGGACTGGGTTACACAGCCCTCAATGAAAATCAAATGTCAACTAAAACTTAATTGACACTTAAATTTACTTCCAATGTACATGACTTTAATCTACACTAAAGGTTTAATTGAGATTTAAATTTAATTGAGGTTTGTGTAACTCAGTCATGACGTTTAGATCTAAAGTATTACGCATCCGGCGTTTTGATCTAAAGTATTACGCATCCGGCGTTTTGATCTAAAGTATTACGCATCCGGCGTTTTGATCTAAAGTATTACGTATCCGGCGTTTAGATCTAATGTTTTGTATAGCCAGTATTCCTCTAATTATCAGCCAGAAATATTTTCTCTCGAGAAGAACTCATATTTCAGTTTTATTACACAGGAAGGAGAAACTACCACAGAATACACAGGAATATTATTGTGTCTTCCCGTTTTCTGCTGAGTTTTAAATAAGGCCTCTTTTTGCTTTAAATTAATCATTTAAAACAGAGTCCGTTTACACAGAAAGCATGGATATTTACAAACAACGATCTACAAATTATAGATACTTCCGTTTGCTTATAATTTACATAAATGAAAATAGCGCATTACATAGATTCAATGTACTTGAACTAAAATGTCTTCCAGAAATAAATTAATATAGTACGATCCAGGTACTGGCCAACAGTAAAAGACCCCTCCCCCAAAAAGGGTCCGGTCCAAAATATTCTATGCAGACAACTATAGATTGAACAACACGAACCCCACAAAAAAGCAGGGATGAATATAGGTGTTCCAGAAGGGTAATTAGTTCTTGTGCCGCTAGTGACACCCGTCGTGTTACCTATTAGACAGGCGTGTGACATTTTTCATACACGTGGCACTCATTTACGTACCATCTCGTCCTTATGATGGGTTGTGATTCGTCCCTTACAACTAAAGGTCTCCTGTCCAATGGAGGTTGTACTCGCTACGTAGAAACTAGGTCCTATTTCCACACCTTGTGATTCGTCCCCTACAACTAAAGGTCCCCTGTTTACTAGGGGTTGTACTCGCTACGTAGAAACTAGGTCCTATTTCCACACCTTGTGATTCGTCCCCTACAACTAAAGGTCCCCTGTTTACTAGGGGTTGTACTCGCTACGTAGAAATTAGGCCCTATGTCCACACCTTGTGATTCGTCCCTTACAACTAAAGGTCCCCTGTTTAATAGGAGTTGTACTCGCTACGTAGAAACTAGGTCCTATTTCCACATTTTGTGATTCGTTCCTTACAACTAAAGGTCACCTGTTTAATAGGAGTTGTACTCGCTACGTAGAAACTAGGTCCTATGTCCACACCTTGTGATTCGTTCCTTACAACTAAAGGTCCCCTGTTTACTAGGGGTTGTACTCGCTACGTAGAAACTAGGTCCTATTTCCACACCTTGTAATTCGTCCCTTACAACTAAAGGTCACCTGTTTAATAGGGGTTGTACTCGCTACGTAGAAACTAGGTCCTATGTCCACACCTTGTGATTCGTTCCTTACAACTAAAGGTCCCCTGTTTACTAGGGGTTGTACTCGCTACGTAGAAACTAGGCCCTATTTCCACATTTTGTGATTCGTTCCTTACAACTAAAAGTCCCCTGTTTAATAGGGGTTGTACTCGCTACGTAGAAACTAGGTCCTATTTCCACACCTTGTGATTCGTCCCTTACAACTAAAGGTCCCCTGTTTACTAGGGGTTGTACTCGCTACGTAGAAACTAGGTCCTATTTCCACATTTTGTGATTCGTTCCTTACAACTAAAGGTCCCCTGTTTACTAGGGGTTGTACTCGCTACGTAGAAACTAGGTCCTATTTCCACATTTTGTGATTCGTTCCTTACAACTAAAGGTCACCTGTTTAATAGGAGTTGTACTCGCTACGTAGAAACTAGGTCCTATGTCCACACCTTGTGATTCGTTCCTTACAACTAAAGGTCCCCTGTTTAATAGGGGTTGTACTCGCTACGTAGAAACTAGGTCCTATTTCCACACCTTGTGATTCGTTCCTTACAACTAAAGGTCCCCTGTTTACTAGGGGTTGTACTCGCTACGTAGAAACTAGGTCCTATTTACACATTTTGTGATTCGTCCCTTACAACTAAAGGTCCCCTGTTTAATAGGGGTTGTACTCGCTACGTAGAAACTAGGTCCTATTTCCACACCTTGTGATTCGTTCCTTACAACTAAAGGTCCCCTGTTTACTAGGGGTTGTACTCGCTACGTAGAAACTAGGTCCTATTTCCACATTTTGTGATTCGTTCCTTACAATTAAAGGTCCCCTGTTTAATAGAGGTTGTACTCGCTACGTAGAAACTAGGTCCTATTTCCACACCTTGTGATTCGTTCCTTACAACTAAAGGTCCCCTGTTTAATAGGGGTTGTACTCGCTACGTAGAAACTAGGTCCTATGTCCACACCTTGTGATTCGTTCCTTACAACTAAAGGTCCCCTGTTTAATAGAGGTTGTACTCGCTACGTAGAAACTAGGTCCTATGTCCACACCTTGTGATTCGTTCCTTACAACTAAAGGTCCCCTGTTTACTAGGGGTTGTACTCGCTACGTAGAAACTAGGTCCTATTTCCACATTTTGTGATTCGTCCCTTACAATTAAAGGTCCCCTGTTTAATAGGGGTTGTACTCGCTACGTAGAAACTAGGTCCTATTTCCACACCTTGTGATTCGTTCCTTACAACTAAAGGTCCCCTGTTTACTAGGGGTTGTACTCGCTACGTAGAAACTAGGTCCTATTTCCACATTTTGTGATTCGTTCCTTACAACTAAAGGTCCCCTGTTTATTAGGGGTTGTACTCGCTACGTAGAAACTAGGTCCTATTTCCACACCTTGTGATTCGTCCATTACAACTAAAGGTCCCCTGTCCAATAGAGGTTGTACTCGCTACGTATAAACTAGGTCCTATTTCCACACCTTGTGATTCCCATCACGGTTTTCTAACTTCTAGAAGTTGCGTGCATTACAAATAAAATGCATTTATATGATAATGAAGAATGCATATAATAGTATTCGATTCTAGACATACTATTGCTGGTTTTAATCTAAGAAAAAAAGGTGTGTATGGTATGATATTATAAGAAAATGTCTACTTACGCCTTCAATCCACGTGCAATGTTTCTGTAAAAGCAGCAAATTATTAATATATGTGAGAAACTACGAAGGTGTGGGCTACCAATATAACCCGGTCCATTGTCGGTAATGACCCCGGATATATTATGGAAATTGCTGTTTAATTTAGTATTATTTACATTTTGTAGACGTGTAATATAAAAACCATTAATATTGCTTACGGAACATAAAGTCATAAATTTGATTGTTCCTTATATGCCTGATTAGATTAACATTACCTCTTTTCAAGTTATGAAACAGACAATTTCATTTACATCAAATCAAACTCGTGGTATTATTATTCAGGTATTATTGTAACGCTACGATTTCAATTTCAATATTTAATATCTTTTGAAGTATAAATGAAAACTGTGGACGACATAGGACAATCTAAATAAGAAAAGAAATCGGAAAGCTGATACGTTGTCTGAAAAATATTAATAAAAGAGTATTTACAAGCTCATACAATAGATAGGAATTTTGATGAAGAAATTAATCTAATACTCCCAAACGGTGTTAGCTGATTGATCAGAAATATTTCTCAACGTTAACAAAAGTCAACGTCTCCACTTTATTAGTCATTTGTCAACAGATTAACTCATCAGCTTTAGAAACAGGTAGAAAAGCAAAACCTTTGCCAGAATTTCTAGCCCGTTTCGCAGCGTGTAAATAAATTTTATATTTAGCGATAATGTATGTATATTGTGTATCTAATACAATATCAAAAGATCCAAAACAACTGCCAAATTTTCTGAAAATGGCTGAAACAAGCGTTGTTCTACACGTTTTCAATGGTGTCCTCTGTGGCGTCAACACTTATACTGTTACCGTTTCTTTCTGTTGCTCAACATGAATCAGGTACCAGAAAAGCTATATTTTGGTTAGTGACCGTATATAACAAAAACTTATCCAGTCAATGCAAGTTTACTGCTGAAACAGAAGCACAGGAGGATAAAATAAACAAAAATAGCATCGGTGGTGTAATAGTAAGCATGCTCTCCCCGGGAGCTATGTATCGTGGGATTGATCACCTGACGGGTCAAATAAAAGATTATAAAATTGGCATTTGTTGCTTCTCCGCTAACCACGCAACATTAAGGAGTAACATCAAAACCTGGTTGGCTCTGAATTAGAATAATGTGTCCGAATGGAGCTACATGTCTACTCACGGACTGTTGTGTCAGACGAACAAATAGATTATATATGTGTTGACAATATACGTATCATGTCTGTTTATAATCTAATACAACATTTTTCATATCAATATTTAAGTATATCTTATGTTATTAAAATGCCACGGTTTCATAGCTGTGTATACATGTTGATGATTCATTGTTTAAATAAATATTCAAGTAGATTGCTCCCTAATGTGAAAATTTGAATATGATATGATTTAAAATAAAAGAAAGAAATAGGATTTATCTGAAGGTAAATAATGATATGATCTCAGAGCGCGATGAAAAATATAATACGGAGATATCTAATTGAGTGTACGCGGCCATGTTCCTGTAACAACCAATCCCTGATAGTCAAAACATAGGAAAGTCTAATAATATAAACGTCTTGTGATGCAAAGAACCAAAACGGTATAGCCAACCTCGCCCAAGGGTACATATGCCTGAAAAATGTCTTTAGCACAAATAAATTACAGTCAAACCTGCCCATGCGGTTACCTCTATTAAGCAATCACCTGTATTGACAGGTCACCTTTTTCTTGTCCTGTCATAGAAAATTTCAAATGAATTTAACCTCTTTTTAGAGGTCACCTGTCTTATAAGACCACTTTTTCTTTGTCCCAAAGGTGACCTCTTAATACAGGTTTGACTGTATTTCTGTTAATTTCAAGGTTAAACAAATCTCATTAACCATATCTACTGGTTGGATGATACACTCCGGGACTAATAGTCCGCCAAGAGAGGTTTGTGTTCCGTTTGTCTACATTGTTTTATAAGTAAGTAATATGACGAGCTGTATTAATGAAAAGTTTACAAAAAGGATACAAAAAAAATCCGTTCACGGAAACCGAAGAACCAATCATGAATGAACAATCCAGTGTTATGAGGTTAGGGTTATGGTGTTTAACGCCACAGTCAACAATATTTCAGCTATATCGTGGCGGTTAGTTTCATTGGTGGGGGAAAGCGGAGGACCCGGAGAAAACCACCGACCTGTTGAAAGTTGTACCGAGTACACGTCGCCTTGGGCTAGATTCAAACTCACAACGTTAGTGGTAATAGATTCTAATTGCACAGGTAAATCCAACAGCCATACGATCACGACCAAGACGGCACATTGAAAAATTAAGAGAAACAGGCAACATTGGGAAAAAGATATAGAACGAAGACAAACAAAACAATACAGAAAACTAAAATGATGAATAACACAGACATCGCAGAAAAAAAAACCCGGGAGTGAACACAGGTGAACACAGGTGAACACAGTGAACACAAGTGAACACAGGTGAACACAGTGAACACAGGTGAACACAGGTGCTCATGAAAGATTGCATCTGCCATCGGCCATATATACTGATATTTTGATTTATGTTTATTTTGCCTCTGGCCACGATTATGCTCAAGACAGTTAGGAGTAGTTGTATCTTGTCTACAATGGGCATGAAGTGCTAAGGAACTCCATACTGATATGTGATCAAGTTTGTCAGTGACTTGCGACAGGTTGGTGGTTTTCCCCGGGTACTCCAGGCCCTCTCCACCACTAAAACTTACAGCCACGATATAGCTGAAATATAGTTGAAAGTAGCGCTAAACACTATAACACTACCGTCAGTCATAGCATTATCAGCAGTCGATTCCCCCCTTGCATTATTTGCTCCTCAAAATTTTTAAAAGAAATGGCTCTCCAATAATTTGACGATTAAAATGCCTGATGACAATTATTCCAGAAACGTCCCGTGTGCTGTAAATAAACGTTAGAGAAATCGCAGGGACAATCAAGAATGGACAATCCAGAGAAACTGGCAACATTGGATCCACAAGACACAAGACGAAGACAAGCAAAACAAAAAACACAACACAGTACAATATCTGTTGGGCACTACTATGCACAAGCAAATACAAATATCATTTGTCCTCTTGTACTTTTTCATTTGGCCATTGTGTTTTTTTTTGATCTGCTCTTCTTTTGATTTACAGATTCTGATTACCCCTTTGGTATCTTCAATGTCTTCTTGTTAATAAGATATGAGCTTTCCTACACACAATTCAGGGTAAGGACAAACCGAACATCGTTTGTATGCGCAAGCACAAAAAAACCTAAACAGATGAGCAACACGGACCGCACAAAAAACCAGGGAGTGAACTCAGGTGGTCGCTAAAGGTAAGCAGTTCCTGTTTCTTATAAGACACCCGCCGTCGTACTCATATATTCCGTCGCGTCCGGTAAGAAGAGTTTGAAGATACCAAAAGGGCAATCAGAATCCGTATATCGAAGAAGAACAGACAACACAATGGCCAAAAGGAAAAGTACAAACGGGCAAACAACGATCGACAAAACATACATATAAAACTAAAGATCGAGTAACACGAACCCCACTAAAAACAGTGGTGAACTCAAATGCTCCAGAAGGGTAAAAGTGGTGACAGTGATAGGGGAAGGAAACAATCCACATAAAAAGTAAAAGATCCATTATCATTTGAGAAACGGATACTTCGTAAGTGTCAACCAGATCGTCATGATGACTGTAGAGTTTTTGTAGCGATTACCTCAACTATTGCGTCTGCAGCTGAAAACCACTGTACCTGGCACCTACTCTAGAATAACGTTGAGAGTTGAATTGTGAAATATAAACACCATATTGCTACTGATAAAAGGAAAGTTGACTATTGGAAAAGTGAAGTCATCACGTTTGTCATCAATAAAACTGACCGCCAAAATATAACTGAAATATTGTTGAAAGTGGCGTTAAACACCATAAACCAAACCAAAACTAAGCCAAACCATACATAAATATAGCTATCGAATTTAGTTCGCAACACGCGATTCTGTAATAACATTCACCAGATACGATCATAGTAAAAATAAAATAATCAACAAAAAACAAAAACTGGAAAATCAAATATTAAAAAATATCCAAGTTATTTTGTATCAAATTACTTAGATCATCCTTGTCGTACATGTAAACCCACGTGACTACGTACTTAGATCATCCTTGTCGTACATGTAAACCCACGTGACTACGTACTCAGATCATTCCTGTCGTACATGTAAACCCACCTGACTACGTACTTAGATCATCCCTGTCGTACATGTAAACCCACCTGACTACGTACTTAGATCATCCCTGCCGTACATGTAAACCCACCTGACTACGTACTTAGATCATCCCTGTCGTACATGTAAACCCACCTGCCTACGTACTTAGATCATCCCTGTCGTACATGTAAACCCACGTGACTACGTACTTAGATTATCCCTGTCGTACATTTAAACCACATGACTACGTACTTAGATCATCCCTGTCGTACATGTAAACCCACGTGACTACGTACTTAGATCATCCCTGTCGTACATGTAAACCCACGTGACTACGTACTTAGATCATTCCTGTCGTACATGTAAACCCACGTGACTACGTACTTAGATCATTCCTGTCGTACATGTAAACCCACATGACTACGTACTTAGATCATCCCTGTCGTACATGTAAACCCACGTGACTACGTACTTAGATCATCCCTGTCGTACATATAAACCCACGTGAATACGTACTTAGATCATTCCTGTCGTACATGTAAACCCACGTGACTACGTACTTAGATCATCCCTGTCGTACATATAAACCCACGTGAATACGTACTTAGATCATTCCTGTCGTACATGTAGACCCACGTGACTACGTACTTAAATCATCCCTGTCGTACATGTAAATCCACGCGACTACGTCCTTAGTTCATCCCTGTCGTACATGTAAACCCACGTGACTATGTACTTAGATCATTCCTGTCGTGCATGTAAACCCACCTGACTACGTACTTAGATCATCCCTGTCGTACATGTAAACCCACCTGACTACGTACTTAGATAATTCCTGTCGGACATGTAAGCCCACGTGACTACGTACTTAGATCATCCCTGTCGTACATGTAAACCCACGTGACTACGTACTTAGATCATTCCTGTCGTACATGTAATCTCACGTGACTACGTACTTAGATCATCCCTGTCGTACATGTAAACCCACGTGAATACGTACTTAGATCATTCCTGTCGTACATGTAAACCCACCTGACTACGTACTTAGATCATCCCTGTCGTACATGTAAACCCACCTGAATACGTACTTAGATCATCCCTGTCGTACATGCAAACCCACGTGACTACGTACTTAGATCATCCCTGTCGTACATGTAAACCCACCTGACTACGTACTTAGATCATCCCTGTCGTACATGTAAACCCACGTGACTACGTACTTAGATCATTCCTGTCGTACATGTAAACCCACATGACTACGTACTTAGATCATCCCTGTCGTACATGTAAACCCACGTGAATACGTACTTAGATCATTCCTGTCGTACATGTAAACCCACCTGACTACGTACTTAGATCATCCCTGTCGTACATGTAAACCCACCTGAATACGTACTTAGATCATTCCTGTCGTACATGTAAACCCCCGTGACTACGTACTTAGATCATCCCTGTCGTACATGTAAATCCACGCGACTACGTACTTAGTTCATCCCTGTCGTACATGTAAACCCACGTGACTACGTACTTAGATTATCCCTGTCGTACATGTAAACTCACGTGACTACGTACTTAGATCATCCCTGTCGTACATGTAAACCCACGTGACTATGTACTTAGATCATTCCTGTCGTGCATGTAAACCCACCTGACTACGTACTTAGATCATCCCTGTCGTACATGTAAACCCACCTGACTACGTACTTAGATAATTCCTGTCGGACATGTAAGCCCACGTGACTACGTACTTAGATCATCCCTGTCGTACATGTAAACCCACGTGACTACGTACTTAGATCATTCCTGTCGTACATGTAATCTCACGTGACTACGTACTTAGATCATCCCTGTCGTACATGTAAACCCACGTGAATACGTACTTAGATCATTCCTGTCGTACATGTAAACCCACCTGACTACGTACTTAGATCATCCCTGTCGTACATGTAAACCCACCTGAATACGTACTTAGATCATCCCTGTCGTACATGCAAACCCACGTGACTACGTACTTAGATCATCCCTGTCGTACATGTAAACCCACCTGACTACGTACTTAGATCATTCCTGTCGTACATGTAAACCCACGTGACTACGTACTTAGATCATTCCTGTCGTACATGTAAACCCACATGACTACGTACTTAGATCATCCCTGTCGTACATGTAAACCCACGTGAATACGTACTTAGATCATTCCTGTCGTACATGTAAACCCACCTGACTACGTACTTAGATCATCCCTGTCGTACATGTAAACCCACCTGAATACGTACTTAGATCATTCCTGTCGTACATGTAAACCCCCGTGACTACGTACTTAGATCATCCCTGTCGTACATGTAAATCCACGCGACTACGTACTTAGTTCATCCCTGTCGTACATGTAAACCCACGTGACTACGTACTTAGATTATCCCTGTCGTACATGTAAACTCACGTGACTACGTACTTAGATCATCCCTGTCGTACATGTAAACCCACCTGACTACGTACTTAGATCATCCCTGTCGTACATGTAAACCCACATGACTACGTACTTAGATTATCCCTGTCGTACATGTAAACCGACGTGACTACGTACTTAGATCATCCCTGTCGTACATGTAAATCCACGCGACTACGTACTTAGTTCATCCCTGTCGTACATGTAAACCCACGTGACTACGTACTTAGATCATTCCTGTCGTGCATGTAAACCCACCTGACTACGTACTTAGATCATCCCTGTCGTACATGTAAACCCACCTGACTACGTACTTAGATAATTCCTGTCGGACATGTAAGCCCAGGTGACTACGTACTTAGATCATCCCTGTCGTACATGTAAACCCACGTGACTACGTACTTAGATCATTCCTGTCGTACATGTCAACCCACATGACTACGTACTTAGATTATCCCTGTCGTACATGTAAACTCACGTGACTACGTACTTAGATCATCCCTGTCGTACATGTAAACTCACGTGACTACGTACTTAGATCATTCCTGTCGTACATGTAAACCCACGTGACTACGTACTTAGTTCATCCCTGTCGTACATGTAAACCCATGTGAATACGTACTTAGATGATTCCTGTCGTACATGTAAACCCACCTGACTACGTACTTAGATCATCCCTGTCGTACATGTAAACCCACCTGACTACGTACTTAGATAATTCCTGTCCGACATGTAAGCCCACGTGACTACGTACTTAGATCATCCCTGTCGTACATGTAAACCCACGTGACTACTTACTTAGATCATTCATGTCGTACATGTAAACCCACATGACTACGTACTTAGTTCATTCCTGTCGTACATGTAAACCCACGTGACTACGTACTTAGATTATCCCTGTCGTACATGTAAACTCACGTGACTACGTACTTAGATGATTCCTGTCGTACATGTAAACCCACATGACTACGTACTTAGATTATCCCTGTCGTACATGTAAACTCACGTGACTACGTACTTAGATCATCCCTGTCGTACATGTAAATCCACGCGACTACGTACTTAGTTCATCCCTGTCGTACATGTAAACCCACGTGACTACGTACTTAGATCATTCCTGTCGTGCATGTAAACCCACCTGACTACGTACTTAGATCATCCCTGTCGTACATGTAAACCCACCTGACTACGTACTTAGATAATTCCTGTCCGACATGTAAGCCCACGTGACTACGTACTTAGATCATCCCTGTCGTACATGTAAACCCACGTGACTACTTACTTAGATCATTCATGTCGTACATGTAAACCCACATGACTACGTACTTAGTTCATTCCTGTCGTACATGTAAACCCACGTGACTACGTACTTAGATCATCCCTGTCGTACATGTAAACCCACGTGACTACGTACTTAGATCATCACTGTCGTACATGTAAACCCACGTGACTAGGTAATTAGATCATCCCTGTCGTACATGTAAACCCACGTGACTACGTACTTAGATCATCACTGTCGTACATGTAAACCCACGTGACTAGGTAATTATATCATCCCTGTCGTACATGTAAACCCACGTGACTACGTACTTAGATGATTCCTGTCGTACATGTAAACCCACGTGACTACGTACTTAGATCATTCCTGTCGTACATGTAAGCCCACGTGGCTACGTACTTAGATCATTCCTGTCGTACATGTAAACCCACGTGACTACGTACTTAGATCATTCATGTCGTACATGTAAACCCGCCTGACTACGTACTTAGATCATTCCTGTCGTACATGTAAACCCACGTGACTACATACTTAGATCATCCCTGTCGTACATGTAAACCCACGTGACTACGTACTTAGATCATTCCTGTCGTACATGTAAACCCACCTGGCTACGTACTTAGATCATCCCTTTCGTACATGTAAACCCACGTGACTACGTACTTAGATCATCCCTGTCGTACATGTAAACCCACCTGACTACGTACTTAGATCATCCCTGTCGTACATGTAAACCCACCTGACTACTTACTTAGATAATTCCTGTTGTACACGTAAACCCACGTGACTACGTACTTAGATCGTCCCTGTCGTACATGTAAACCCACGTGACTACGTACTTAGATCATCCCTTTCGTACATGTAAACCCACCTGACTACGTACTTAGATCATCCCTGTCGTACATGTAAACCCACGTGACTACGTACTTAGATCATTCCTGTCGTACATGTAAACCCACGTGACTACGTACTTAGATCATCCCTGTCGTACATGTAAACCCACCTGACTACGTACTTAGATCATCCCTGTCGTACATGTAAACCCACCTGACTACGTACTTAGATCATCCCTGTCGTACATGTAAACCCACCTGACTACGTACTTAGATCATTCCTGTCGTACATGTAAACCCAAGTGACTACGTACTCAGATCATCCCTGTCGTACATGTAAACCCACCTGACTACGTACTTAGATTATCCCTGTCGTACATGTAAACTCACGTGACTACGTACTTAGATCATCCCTGTCGTACATGTAAACCCAAGTGACTACGTACTCAGAATATTTCGCAAGACTACACGTGTATTATGAAATTACAATCTTATTTATTGACCGAGAAAGCTTTATCAAAGGAAGATACCACACTGTGTATCATACTGTGTTTTAAAGGTGTAAAACGCTCCATATAATTTGTTTTAAATGCTTCTACTACTTTTATGTCTCTAGCCTACCGGACCATTTGGTCTGAATTTAAACCTTTCCGACAAAATATACCTTAGCCGATTTTGGCGGTCCTGTTTAGGCCCTTTTGTAAACAAATAAGGGTAATAACAAAATTACCGAACTCTGAACAATCTTACAAAGGGAAAGTCAAAACTCATAAGTATATAAACAGACAAAATCAGTCAACAACCGGAAAACTGTGAAAACCGTAATGACCCTGACTTGGTACATGCATTTCTAAAGAAATGGTGGGTTGAATCAGATCTTAAAGCGCCAAACCTCCCGCTTTCATTACGGCTCAAAGGTTTCGGCTGTCACTATAACAGTATTTATAACAATACTTGAACAAAATAGGCAAAGCAGTTGTCAAAGCAGTACCAAATTCAGTGAAGTAAATGTCAAAATTTTTATCTACGTTTTTATTACATTGCATCTTCTGAAATGTTCTTAATTTCTCTTTGTCAGAATGGCATCTTTAATATCTTGCAGTGAAGTTCGCTGATTTCATAGAGAACCATTTGATCAAACTCTCCATTAAGATGTTAACAAAAACTGAAATAAATAGAATTTGGGCTAAAAAGAATCTCATGCATTAACCTCTAATTTCAAAGTTTATTTATTTTTTATTCGACGAAGGAGCCGTCGTGGGCGTGATCGTATGGTAGTTGGATTTACAACTTCCTATCAAATAAGTGCTTATGACAACTAAAGTTGTTTTCGTATAGTGTCAAACAAGTCTTGACTACAGGAGTAGCACGACGGATGTCTTACAAGATGCAGGAACTGCTTAGACTACAGGAGTAGCACGACGGGTGTCATAGAAGATGCAGGAACTGCTTACCCTTTGCAGGCCCCTTGGTTCACCTCCGGTATTTGGTGGGTTTCATCATATGTTGTGTGTGTGTGTGTGTGTTTCCCCTCCCCTCATCTGTTTTTCTTCGTCTTGTGTCTTCTGTGCCTAATCCTTCCAGTGTCTCTCCATTGTCTTTTCATGATTGTCCCTTCGGTTTTCATTAATATTTATTGCAATGTACATTTCAGAGTGCGAATATTCCATATGAATTGACAAATTTAAGATTTATCTATTGTCGTGTTATATTCTATGATCAGACTAATAATGTCGTTTTCAATGCTGCTATCAGATCTTCTTTCTACTGATTTGGAATTTCATCAAATTTTGAGTAATAAAGGATTGCGTTGTGTCTTAAAAGCTCCTTTCATTTTAATGAAAAAATAAGAAATGCAAAATACCGGTAATCCTTTACAGGAGACAGAGAGTCTGAATTACACAAGAAATAAGCTATATAATTAACCAGGTGATACACTACAACCAGTGGTTTGTTTTGTCTTGTGTACCCAATGTTGACATCGTCTCTGGATTATCCATTCTTTATTTTGCTTTCGATTTTCTCAGAAGTTTATTAACTATCACTAAATAAATACATCTGCTGGTGGACAATTAGTCTCCGACGATATCATTCGTCCAATGGTCTGTACGTGACACTGACATGGCTTAGTATGAAGAAGGGTTTGAAGATACCAAAGAGGTAATCAGAATCTGTAAATCGAAGAAGAACAGACAACACAATGGTAGATATGCTTATGTTTGATTTTTACAGTATATAAATAATGTAATGTATCAAAGTTGAGGTCAATCTTAGTAAACCTTGGTCCAGTTTTGTTCTACTCTTTACATTTGTTAATCTACTTGGTTCCAAACACATTTAAATTATTTTGACTAGGAGCGTATCTGATGAATATTTTACCGGAAACGCGTCGTGCGCACGCACTAAGCTTAATATATATGTTTGCTTTATTACTACCATTGGGTAAATACCTCTGCTGGTGGTCCTTTACTCTCTGATGGTATGATATTTAACCTTAGGTTTCAACTTCAAATTCCCCTGTTCAGATACAGGCAAACCTGTCTTGTTTGATCTTTCAAGGGAAGATTGAAATAGGGTCACACAATACAAGTAGCTACTAAATACAGGTTTAATTAATAGGAAATTCACTGGAAAGGGAATTTAAAATTAAGGTCTCATAATACAAGTTATTCCATTAATCACTGTGCATAGAACCTACGAAAATGAAGAATTACATGAAAAGAAGCATTCTTTCTGGTGCACGTCATTCTTAATTTGTATGAAAAAAAAAGAAAAATTGCTTTTGCATATGGCCTCCAAAAGCCCCAATCTAGCCCTTGGTCTACCTCTATGCACTTTAATGTTCGTTCATGAACACACCTGGGGGAAGATTCTTATCAGTTAGTTTAGTAGTCAAGTACTAAGAATCTCTTTCTATTTATTAATTCTTATTTACTTAGATTGATAAGGTCAGATTTGTCTCGTGGTGGATGATTCTAAATATAGATCTCTACCTTATCTGTCACTTTGTAATATAAAAGAAATTCTCTGGTAGTATACAATACTTATATAATAAAGATGAGAGTCGTACGGTATATTGTGGCTCTTCTTGTTATAGGAGTATGCAGAGGAAAACCTAATACTGCTGATCCGGAACCAGCTTCTCCTACTAAGCCCACTCCAACAGAACAGTTCGGTAATGTGTGGCAGCTAGATAGTCATGGAAATTATTGGTTGTTTTGGAAAACAAATGCTACGCACATAACATTTGAAACACACGTGAAGACCAGAGGATATGTCGGATTTGGTCTATCGTCAAATGGTAAAATGTTTCCGTCAGATGTCGTCGTCGGATGGGTTGACAATAATGGAATGACTCACTTCAAGGTTTGCATGCTGTATACTACAAGTTATTCCATTATACATACTACAAGTTATTCCATTATACACTGTGCCTAGAACCTACGAATTATCGATAGGAAACAAAAAAGCATAATTTAAAGAGTTTATGTAATGAATAAAAGCCTACAAGGACGTTTCCGTGAGGTCATACACAACAACTACACATTATATTACTTTGCTTACATGTATACACAAATATGCGATGAAAACGCACTCATTTGGGGTTTTCCCCGACGGATGTTCCGGCCACTTCCGAGGTGAAATTTTATTATGAGGGCGCACTTATTAAATCTGTTTTGTGTCATTAAAGTAATTGAAATAAATATTTCAATATATTATTACTCACACAATAGGAGTTTGTTTCAATATTTGTGTTCAAATTGCGCTGATTCCGTCATCATATGTGAAGGGGACTAAACGGAACAGCCGTTGTGTGGCGGATTCTAAGGTCGCCTAGGGTCATCAAAATTACCGTATTTGTCATATTAGAAAAGAAATAATTCATGGCAGCCGTAGATTTGTGTACATTTAACCATGGGATGGGCATTTATATTCATATAATGCCCAACCCATGGTTAAATGAGCACAAATCTACGGCTGCCATGAATTATTTCATAAGTATACATCATATTTGTATTGCGCTATGAACTTGATTATTCCAATGTAATGACAAGCACAAAATGATGGCGCTGCTTACTTGATGTTGACTCCTATTTGGATTTCTTGCTCAAAAAAAGTTTTAGATTATTTGACTTTGTGATATTTTGACCTTGACCGCACTTCATAAAGGTTATTCTAAAAACGCGTCATGCGTACAAAATCATATCTCTGTGTTTTCATTACACAAGTACCAATAAAATATATATTTTATTTAACCATATAATCAACAAAATACAAAATATTATAGAAAAATATAATAAATTTGACAAAAGGTCAATTTAAATAAACAAAACGAACATCTTGGCGAGACTTAATTATTCTTCTTAACAGATATGATGTATTATTGCGTTTTTACTGGAAATAAATTATGAATTAATAAATAGAATATAATGTTTTAGCTTGCTTGCTTATTATCTATTTATATTTCAGGATTGTCACACTGTTGGTCATTATGCTCCTGTTATTGATTCCAGCCAGGATTACTCCTTATCATTAGGTAAAGAGGATGCGTTCGGAACTGTACTGAAGTTTACAAGGAAGCTAGACACATGTGATGATAATGATTATCTTATAACGGTAAGTTTGTGTTAGTGTAGCAATCGTTTGTTCGTTCGTTCGTTCGTTCGTGAGTGCGTGCGTGCGTGCGTGAGTGAGTGAGTGAGTGAGTGAGTGAGTGAGTGAGTGAGTGAGTGAGTGAGTGAGTGAGTGAGTGAGTGAGTGAGTGAGTGAGTGAGTGAGTGAGTGAGTGAGTGAGTGAGTGAGTGAGTGAGTGATGATAATGATTATCTTATAACGGTAAGTTTGTGTTAGTGTAGCAATCGTTTGTTCGTTCGTTCGTTCGTTCGTGAGTGCGTGCGTGCGTGCGTGAGTGAGTGAGTGAGTGAGTGAGTGAGTGAGTGAGTGAGTGAGTGAGTGAGTGAGTGAGTGAGTGAGTGAGTGAGTGAGTGAGTGAGTGAGTGAGTGAGTGAGTGAGTGAGTGGGTGGGTGGGTGGGTGGGTGGGTGAGTGAGTGAGTGAGTGAGTGAGTGAGTGAGTGAGTGAGTGAGTGAGTGAGTGAGTGAGTGAGTGAGTGAGTGAGTGAGTGAGTGAGTGAGTGAGTGAGTGAGTGAGTGAGTGAGTGAGTGAGTGAGTGAGTGAGTGAGTGAGTGAGTGTTGCTTATTCAGCTATATCTTGGAGAGAACGGGCTACATTTCGATGACATGAAGATGATATCCTCTTTGTACTAGACCTTCACGCTAAATTGTTTTTTTTATAGTGCTAGCATTGGAATAACAATTCAACCAATATTGTTGTATGACAAACACACTGTATTAAAAAGCAGACACATGTCATAATAAAATAAAACAAAAATTTCTATTAGATATGCCAGCAGTGTTTGAAAATACCAAAGGGATAATCAGAAGCCGTAAATCAATGAAGGACAGACAACACCATGGGCAAAAGAAAAAGGACAAACAACGATCTACAAAACATTGCACAGAAAACTAAAGATCAAACAGCACGAACCCTACTAACAATCAGGGGTGAACTCAGGTGCTCCGGAAAGGTGAGCAGTTCCTGCTCCACTAGTGGCACCCGTCGTGTTACTGAAGTTACAAACTCGGTGATAAGTCATGCATGGGAAAAGGACCACAAATGCTTACGACAACATATCCGTGGTCATTTATGACACATTTATTCCGTAACGGGTAATAAACAGAAAATGTATCCATACATTGCTTAGACAAATATAGGAATCATATTACAAAATGTGACAGCATCGTCAATTAATACTATTGCTGGCATTGGTGCGGACTCCGAGACTGATTTTATGTACACTTTTAAACGTACAACAGCAATATAAAAATCGTTGTTCCTTTACTCTCATTTGTGTATAAGTGTAATGTTGGATAGTCAGTCATGCTCATTTACATTCATATCCGTTCTTACTGCAAACTGTTATTATACTCTCATTTGTGTCTAAGTGTAATGTTGGATAGTCAGTCATGCTCATTTACATTCATATCCGTTCTTACTGCAAACTGTTATTATACTCTCATTTGTGTCTCAGTGTAATGTTGGATAGTTTGTCATGTTCATTTACATTAATATCCGTTCTTAGTGAAACTGTCATTTTGCTCTCATTTGTGTCTCGGCGTAATGTTGGATAGTTTGTCATATTCTTTACATTAATATCCGTTCTTAGTGAAACTGTTATTTTACTCTCATTTGTGTCTCAGTGTAATGTTGGATAGTTTGTCATATTCATTTACATTAATATCCGTTCTTAGTGAAACTGTTATTTTACTCTCATTTGTGTCTCAGTGTAATGTTGGATAGTTTGTCATATTCATTTACATTAATATCCGTTCTTAGTGAAACTGTTATTTTACTCTCATTTGTGTCTCAGTGTAATGTTGGATAGTTTGTCATATTCATTTACATTAATATCCGTTCTTAGTGAAACTGTTATTTTACTCTCATTTGTGTATAAGTGTAATGTTGGATAGTCAGTCATATTCATTTACATTCATATCCGTTCTTCCTGCAAACTGTTATTATACTCTCATTTGTGTCTAAGTGTAATGTTGGATAGTCAGTCATGCTCATTTACATTCATATCCGTTCTTACTGCAAACTGTTATTATACTCTCATTTGTGTCTCAGTGTAATGTTGGATAGTTTGTCATGTTCATTTACATTAATATCCGTTCTTACTGCAAACTGTTATTATACTCTCATTTGTGTCTCGGCGTAATGTTGGATAGTTTGTCATATTCATTTACATTAATATCCGTTCTTTGTGAGACTGTCATTTTGCTCTCATTTGTGTCTCGGCGTAATGTTGGATAGTTTGTCATATTCTTTACATTAATATCCGTTCTTAGTGAAACTGTTATTTTACTCTCATTTGTGTCTCAGTGTAATGTTGGATAGTTTGTCATATTCATTTACATTAATATCCGTTCTTAGTGAAACTGTTATTTTACTCTCATTTGTGTCTCAGTGTAATGTTGGATAGTTTGTCATATTCTTTACATTAATATCCGTTCTTAGTGAAACTATTATTTTACTCTCATTTGTGTCTCAGTGTAATGTTGGATAGTTTGTCATATTCATTTACATCCTTTCGTGATAAACAGGAGAGTACCATTATCCTTTATTAATATGTTTATATCTATATGATGATTTACAGGAGAGTGCCATTATCCTTTATTAATTTGTTTATTTCTATATGATGATTTACAGGAGAGTACCATTATCCTTTATTAATATGTTTATATCTATATGATGATTTACAGTAGAGTATTATTATCCTTTATTAATATGTTTATATCTATACGATGATTTACAGGAGAGTGCCATTATCCTTTATTAATATGTTTATATCTATATGATGATTTACAGGAGAGTACCATTATCCTTTATTAATATGTTTATATCGATATGATGATTTACAGGAGAGTGCCATTATCCTTTATTAATATGTTTATATCTATATGATGATTTACAGGAGAGTACCATTATCCTTTATTAATATGTTTATATCTATATGATGATTTACAGGAGAGTGCCATTATCCTTAATTAATATGTTTATATCTATATGAGGATTTACAGTAGAGTATCATTAATCTTTATTAATATGTTTATATCTATATGATAATTTACAGGAGAGTGCCATTATCCTTTATTAATATGTTTATATCTATATGATGATTTACAGGAGAGTGCCATTATCCTTTATTAATATGTTTATATCTATATGATGATTTACAGGAGAGTACCATTATCCTTTATTAATATGCCTATATCTATATGATGATTTACAGGAGAGTGCCATTATCCTTTATTAATATGTTTATATCTATATGATGATTTACAGGAGAGTACCATTATCCTTTATTAATATGCCTATATCTATATGATGATTTACAGGAGAGTAACATTATCCTTTATTAATATGTTTATATCTATATGATGATTTACAGGAGAGTGCCATTATCCTTTATTAATATGTTTATATCTATATGATGATTTACAGGAGAGTACCATTATCCTTTATTAATATGTTTATATCTATATGATGATTTACAGGAGAGTGCCATTATCCTTTATTAATATGTTTATATCTATATGAAAATTTATAGGAGGGTACCATTATCCTTTATTAATATTTTTATATCTATATGATGATTTATAGGGGGGTACCATTATCCTTTATTAATATGCCTATATCTATATGATGATTTACAGGAGAGTGCCATTATCCTTTATTAATATGTTTATATCTATATGATGATTTACAGGAGAGTACCATTATCCTTTATTAATATCTTTATTTCTATATGATGATTTATAGGAGGGTACCATTATCCTTTATTAATATGCCTATATCTATATGATGATTTACAGGAGAGTGCCATTATCCTTTATTAATATGTTTATATCTATATGATGATTTACAGGAGAGTACCATTATCCTTTATTAATATGCCTATATCTATATGATGATTTACAGGAGAGTGCCATTATCCTTTATTAATATGTTTATATCTATATGATGATTTACAGGAGAGTGCTATTATCCTTTATTAATATGTTTATATCTATATGATGATTTACAGGAGGATACCATTATCCTTTATTAATATGTTTATTTCTATATGATGATTTATAGGAGGGTACCATTATCCTTTATTAATATGCCTATATCTATATGATGATTTACAGGAGAGTGCCATTATCCTTTATTAATATGTTTATATCTATATGATGATTTACAGGAGAGTACCATTATCCTTTATTAATATGTTTATATCTATATGATGATTTACAGGAGAGTGCCATTATCCTTTATTAATATGTTTATATCTATATGATGATTTACAGGAGAGTGCCATTATCCTTTATTAATATGCCTATATCTATATGATGATTTACAGGAGAGTACCATTATCCTTTATTAATATGCCTATATCTATATGATGATTTACAGGAGAGTACCATTATCCTTTATTAATATGTTTATATCTGTATGATGATTTACAGGAGAGTGCCATTATCCTTTATTAATATGTTTATATCTATATGATGATTTACAGGAGAGTACCATTATCCTTTATTAATATGTTTATATCTATATGATGATTTACAGGAGAGTGCCATTATCTTTTATTAATATGTTTATATGCATATGATGATTTACAGGAGAGTACAATTATCCTTTATTAATATGCCTATATCTATATGATGATTTACAGGAGAGTATCATTATCCTTTATTAATATGTTTATATGCATATGATGATTTACAGGAGGGTACCATTATCCTTTATTAATATGTTTATATCTATATGATGATTTACAGGAGAGTATCATTATCCTTTATTAATATGTTTATATCTATATGATGATTTACAGGAGAGTACCATTATCCTTTATTAATATGTTTATATCTATATGATGATTTACAGGAGAGTACCATTATCCTTTATTAATATGTTTATATCTATATGATGATTTACAGGAGAGTACCATTATCCTTTATTAATATGTTTATATCTATATGATGATTTACAGGAGAGTACCATTATCCTTTATTAATATGTTTATATCTATATGATGATTTACAGGAGAGTACCATTATCCTTTATTAATATGTTTATATCTATATGATGATTTACAGGAGGGTACCATTATCCTTTATTAATATGTTTATATATATATATGATGATTTACAGGAGAGTACCATTATCCTTTATTAATATGTTTATATCTATATGATGATTTACAGGAGAGTACCATTATCCTTTATTAATATGTTTATATTCATATGATGATTTACAGGAGAGTATCATTATCCTTTATTAATATGTTTATATCTATATGATGATTTACAGGAGAGTACCATTATCCTTTATTAATATGCCTATATCTATATGATGATTTACAGGAGAGTACCATTATCCTTTATTAATATGTTTATATCTATATGATGATTTACAGGAGAGTACCATTATCCTTTATTAATATGTTTATATCTATATGATGATTTACAGGAGAGTGCCATTATCCTTTATTAATATGTTTATATCTATATGATGATTTACAGGAGAGTGCCATTATCCTTTATTAATATGCCTATATCTATATGATGATTTACAGGAGAGTAGCATTATCCTTTATTAATATGTCTATATCTATATGATGATTTACAGGAGAGTACCATTATCCTTTATTAATATGTTTATATCTGAATGATGATTTACAGGAGAGTGCCATTATCCTTTATTAATATGCCTATATCTATATGATGATTTACAGGAGAGTACCATTATCCTTTATTAATATGCCTATATCTATATGATGATTTACAGGAGAGTACCATTATCCTTTATTAATATGTTTATATCTGTATGATGATTTACAGGAGAGTGCCATTATCCTTTATTAATATGTTTATATCTATATGATGATTTACAGGAGAGTACCATTATCCTTTATTAATATGTTTATATCTATATGATGATTTACAGGAGAGTGCCATTATCTTTTATTAATATGTTTATATGCATATGATGATTTACAGGAGAGTACCATTATCCTTTATTAATATCTTTATATCAATATGATGATATACAGGAGAGTACCATTATCCTTTATTAATATGTTTATATCTATATGATGATTTACAGGAGAGTACCATTATCCTTTATTAATATGTTTATATCTATATGATGATTTACAGGAGAGTGCCATTATCCTTTATTAATATGTTTATATCTATATGATGATTTACAGGAGAGTGCCATTATCCTTTATTAATATGCCTATATCTATATGATGATTTACAGGAGAGTACCATTATCCTTTATTAATATGCCTATATCTATATGATGATTTACAGGAGAGTACCATTATCCTTTATTAATATGTTTATATCTGTACGATGATTTACAGGAAAGTGCCATTATCCTTTATTAATATGTTTATATCTATATGATGATTTACAGGAGAGTACCATTATCCTTTATTAATATGTTTATATCTATATGATGATTTACAGGAGAGTGCCATTATCTTTTATTAATATGTTTATATGCATATGATGATTTACAGGAGAGTACCATTATCCTTTATTAATATGTTTATATCTATATGATGATTTACAGGAGAGTACCATTATCCTTTATTAATATGTTTATATCTATATGATGATTTACAGGAGAGTACCATTATCCTTTATTAATATGTTTATATCTATATGATGATTTACAGGAGAGTACCATTATCCTTTATTAATATGTTTATATCTATATGATGATTTAGAGGAGAGTACCATTATCCTTTATTAATATGTTTATATCTATATGATGATTTACAGGAGAGTACCATTATCCTTTATTAATATGTTTATATCTATATGATGATTTACAGGAGAGTACCATTATCCTTTATTAATATGTTTATATCTATATGATGATTTACAGGAGGGTACCATTATCCTTTATTAATATGTTTATATCTATATGATGATTTACAGGAGAGTACCATTATCCTTTATTAATATGTTTATATCTATATGATGATTTACAGGAGAGTACCATTATCCTTTATTAATATGTTTATATTCATATGATGATTTACAGGAGAGTATCATTATCCTTTATTAATATGTTTATATCTATATGATGATTTACAGGAGAGTACCATTATCCTTTATTAATATGCCTATATCTATATGATGATTTACAGGAGATTACCATTATCCTTTATTAATATGTTTATATCTATATGATGATTTACAGGAGAGTACCATTATCTTTTATTAATATGTTTATATCTATATGATGATTTACAGGAGAGTACCATTATCCTTTATTAATATGTATATATCCATATGATGATTTACAGGAGATTACCATTATCCTTTATTAATATGTTTATATCTATATGCTGATTTACAGGAGAGTATCATTATCCTTTATTAATATGTTTATATCCATATGATGATTTACAGGAGAGTACCATTATCCTTTATTAATATGTATATATCCATATGATGATTTACAGGAGATTACCATTATCCTTTATTAATATGTTTATATCTATATGCTGATTTACAGGAGAGTATCATTATCCTTTATTAATATGTTTATATCCATATGATGATTTACAGGAGAGTACCATTATCCTTTATTAATATGTTTATATCTATATGATGATTTACAGGAGATTACCATTATCCTTTATTAATATGTTTATATCTATATGATGATTTACAGGAGAGTACCATTATCTTTTATTAATATGTTTATATCTATATGATGATTTACAGGAGAGTACCATTATCCTTTATTAATATGTTTATATCTATATGATGATTTCCAGGAGGGTACCATTATCCTTTATTAATATGTTCATATCTATATGATGATTTCCAGGAGGGTACCATTATCCTTTATTAATATGTTTATATTCATATGATGATTTACAGGAGAGTACCATTATCTTTTATTAATATGTTGATATCTATATGATGATTTACAGGAGAGTACCATTAAGGTGATATGGTCCTTCCACCCAGATGATCCAGCATCATTTGATACACTTACCTGGCATGGAGCTGATCGACGTGGAGCTAAAAGTCTGATGTTGTTGTCATCGGTTAAGGCTAATGATTTCGTCCCGCCACCTGACGCTCAACACTTTGATATGCTTCATCATCACGTAAGATATTCGTCTGTCAATATTGCTGATTGATTGATTAATTGATTGGTGTTTAATGCCAACTTTAGCAATATTTCAGCTATATCGTGGTATTATTATTTATTGACATTTTTAAATGTGTGTTATATACCCAAAGTATCGAAACTTTTCTCGGCCTCACTAATATAAGTGGTAATTATATATTAATAATTAGTATTTCTATATATTTCATTAATATATAATGATATTATAATACGATAATGACATTTTGCGGCCAATCGCATTGCTCGTAGCATGGAATGCAGTTTTGTAACGTTTTTATATTCTCGCAATTGTCATATACCTTGGCTAGTACACAGGTTCACTCGCATGTGACCAATAGTAGGATTTCTTTAAAACTCCCACACCTTGGCTAGTTCATAGGTTCACTCGCATGTGACCAATAGTAGGATTTCCTTAGAACTCCCACACCTTGGCTAGTACATAGGTTCACTCGCATGTGACCAATAGTAGGATTTCCTTAGAACTCCCACACCTTGGCTAGTACATAGGTTCACTCGCATGTGACCAATAATAGGATTTCCTTAGAACTCCCACACCTTGGCTAGTACATAGGTTCACTCGCATGACACCAATAGTAGGATTTTCTTAGAACGCCCACACCTTGGTTAGTGCATAGGTTCACTCGCATGTGACCAATAGTAGGATTTCCTTAGAACTCCCACACCTTGGCTAATACATAGGTTCACTCGCATAACACCAATAGTAGGATTTCCTTAGAACTCGCACACCTTGGCTAGTACATAGGTTCACTCGTATGTGACCAATAGTAGGATTTCCTTAGAACCCCACACCTTGGCTAGTACATAGGTTCACTCCCATGTGACCAATAGTAGGATTTCCTTAGAACTCCCACACCTTGGCTAGCACATAGGTTCACTCGCATGTGACCAATAGTAGGATTACCTTAGATCTCACACACCTTGGCTAGTACATAGGTTCACTCGCATGTGACCAATAGTAGGATTTCCTTAGAACTCCCACCTTGCTATAGGGGCTGTCGTGGTCGTAATCGTATGGTAGTTGGATTTACAACTACCTGTGCAATCAGTTCCTATCCCCACTAACGTTGTGAGTTTGAATCCAGCTCATGTCGATGCGTACTCGATACAACATTATGTGATAAAGTTTGTCAGTGACTTGCGATAGGTCGGTTGTTTTCTCCGTGTACTCCGGTTTCCTCCATTAATAAATCTAACCGCCACGATATAGCTGAAATATTGTTGAAAGTGGCGTCAAACACTACAACCATAAACCATAAACTCCACGCTGCAATATACCAGTAAAGGGGAGGAAGTGAGAGATATGATCTTAGTCAGATTGGGATCTGGGTTATAAGTAAAATAACAACAACGAAATACAAAACCTACCAATAATAGTGATAAAGAAGATACTGTGAATGTCTGTGTTTTGGTTGATGACGTGTTGTTTTACTGTGTATTACGATATTAACCTATTTGTACCAGTAGAAGTCTGTGTTTTGGTTGATGACGTGTTGTTTTACTGTGTATTACGATATTAACCTATTTGTACCAGTAGAAGTCTGTGTGTTCGTTGATGACGTGTTGTTTTACTGTGTATTACGATATTAACCTATTTGTACCAGTAGAAGTCTGTGTTTTGGTTGATGACGTGTTGTTTTACTGTGTATTACGTTATTAACATATTTGTACCAGTAGAAACAAATGTGGCAATGTTCTTCTCTATTTTGTAGTTCCATGTTCCAGCTAGAGACACAACTTACCAATGCCGGGTTTTTAAAGTTCCCCACTTAGATAGAAAATGGCATATGATTAGGGTAAGATTGATTAATTGATTGATTGATTGATTGATTGATTGATTGCTTGCTTGCTTGATTGATTGATTGATTGATTGATTGATGTTTAACGCCAACTTTATTTTTAGATTAGGGTGAGTACCATATAATTATAGTAAGAGTCAGTTTTTATTGTTAACAAACCAAGATATTATATGCTGGTTGCTGATTGGCTACTGAACATGTGACCTCTCACATGATTCAATAAGACATGTTGTTAGTTGTTAGATTATAGTTACATGCACGCCCATAGAACACATCGATTTTCAATGAATTCATGGAATTATGCAGATTATTAATAACTCTTTCCAACCATGATCATATCCTCATTACATCCATTTTCTGTTGCATCAAAAGTAACCTATATAAATATACGGGGAAACATTTTACAACTAAGTCATTAAACATATGAACATAACACACTTTATTGACCAGTTGCTACGTTAGAAGACGCCATTCACAAAAAAATAAACAAATCATTCCTTTAATTAGAATGTTTAATCCCAGGGCGGGTTTCTTATAAGAAATAGGAAATGGTTACTTTTCTTGGGCATCTGTGCTAGTTTTCTGTATTGTATTGTATCTGTGGGTTGTCGTGTTTGTCTTTGTTTTGTGTCTTGTGTCCAATGTTGTCTGTTTCTCTCGATTGTCCATTCTTGGTTAGTTTTCTCCTCGATTTTCCTTAGCGTCTATTTGCATGTTTCTTTAATGATATCAGACAACCTTCTGTTGTAATCTAAAAAAAAAGAGTATTTAAAAACAGTGTATGTAACATACAGTGAAACTTATGCAATCCGACCTGAGTTATCCAACATCTGAGTTATCCGACATCTGAGTTATCCGACATCTGAATTATCCGACATCCTATGACATCTGACAAAAAATTATGATTTCTGTTAACTAATATAATGCCTGAGTATTCCGAAATCTTGTACATTCCGACACATTTCCCTGGTCCGTTGGTGTGTCGGATTAGACAGGTTCCCCTGTATATATAAGCATAAGACACATAAGCTCCGCCCACTCATGCTATTGCCTGATACACATTTATATACTTATTAATGATTTGATCTTGATTTGATTAACATGCTGACTGTGCTATCCATTTACAGTATGAACCAATCATCACTCCTGGAAACGAGAACCACGTTCATCACGTGTTAGCCTACAACTGTCCCACAGCCACAGATGCAGATGTAGGATCTGTGTTTAACTGCTATGGGAGAAGACCAAAGAACTTAGAGGGTTGTAGTGATGTTGTTATTGCTTGGGCAGTGGGAGGAGTTGTGAGTTAACTTTTAATTTATATTGGGCAGTGGGAGGAGTTGTGAGTTAACTTTTAATTTATATTGGGCAGTGGGAGGAGTTGTGAGTTAACTTTTAATTTATATTGGGCAGTGGGAGGAGTTGTGAGTTAACTTTTAATTTAGGTGGGCAGTGGGAGGAGTTGTGAGTTAAGTTTTAATTTAAATTAAGCAGTGGGAGGAGTTGTGAGTTAACTTTTAATTTGTATTGGGTAGTGGGAGGATTTGTGAGTTAACATTTAATTTAGATTGGGCAGTGGGAGGAGTTGTGAGTTAACGTTTCATTTAGATTATGTGTGTTTTTGAAATCTTCTAATCCCAGTAATTACTGAAGCCAATTTACATTTGGATGTACAACAAAATCTTTGAGAGTAGGAATACATAATTCATACACATATCCAGAAAGATAATTTAATCGTCAACTTTGACATAATCTGTTTTTGTTTACTTGTATTAATTTAGATTATGTGTTCTTTTTAATCTTCTAATCACAGTAATTTCCGAAACTAATTTACACTTCAGAGTGTTATTACATAATTCATATATGTACATATTCTGAAACTGACAAAGCTATTCGTCAACTTTGGTAGAACCTGTTTTCTGTTTACTTGTAAAGTCATAATTGTATGCTTGTAGGCCTTCAATTTCCCACCGAACGCCGGATTTTCTTTCGGTACAGACGGAGATCCCAAGTATCTCCTCATGGAAACTCATTTCAACAATCCAACTAGGAAATCCGGTAAGATCAATGAAGTAATTAAACTTTGTTTGTTATTTATTTCATTGCGCATGCTCACTGGAATCAAAATAATGTAGTTATTGCGTTGGTATTTTCTTCTTTGAAATAAATAAACACAATGTTATAATAATAAGAGTTTGAAGATACCAAAGGGAGGCAATCATAATCCGTATATCGAAGAAGAACAGACAACATAATGGCCGAAAGAAAAAAATACAAAAGGACAAACACCGATCTACAAAACATACATATAAAACTAAAGATCGAGGAACACGAACCCCACTAAAAATCGAGGGTGAACTCAGGTGCTCCGGAAGGGTAAGTAGTTCTTGCACCACTAGTGACACAAGTCGGGTTAATCTAGTTACAAACCCTGTGATAAGTCATGAACGAGGAAAGGACCGGGAAGTGCTTACGACAAGTGGAACATATCCGTGGTCATTTGTGACGCAGATATTGTATAACGGTTAACCAAGTCATGGTGGCGACGGTAAAACTTTCGAAGTGATGACTTCAACTTAACTAAGAGGAACCCTTGGTTCAGTAGCTTCCTTGTTAACAGCAACCCTCTATTAAGGGGGTACCATACACTACAGGGAAATAACTCTTTAAAATCAGTTGTTCAGTTGTACGCTTTGATCATATGATGTTTGTATGCAGATTTCAAGCATCTGGGTGATCAAAGAGATAAAGTTTACCAGTTGCTTGCCCATGGTCGGTGGTTCTCTCCTGGTACTCCGGCTTACTCCACTACTAAAACTGGTAGCCATGATGTTATTACGGGCCAGGCGGTAATATGGTGATTTATATGGTAAATTTGCTGCCACCACCGGTGTTTAGTACACCGGGAACTTTACACTAGACTTGAACAACAAATCTAGGATGCAGTGCTGAAACCCAACTCAGGTCTCAGAAAGTTTTGTCTTTGTTTATTCTTTGTTTTAACAGGCTTCGGGTTTTATACAGTTTTTTTAGTTATTAAAGTGAAGACAAGTGATACGCTTTATGTGTTTCACCGTTTGATTGAATACTCAATAGTTTTGTCTGTTAGCATATAGTGACAGATAAAGGGCAGTAGGGAAATAGACGTGGAACCAGAAACAACATACGAATCTCACCAAGCTAATGAAAATCTATTCGAAATACAGTAAAATTGTGGGGGTAGTTTCTAGTGTGGCAATTTGGAGAAAAGAGCACACTCACCTTTCTTGTGTCAGTGAATACCACACTGGCATCAATCGAGGAGAGAGAAATATTCACACAGCCAAACGGCAACACGAGAAACTAAAATGGTCAGCCTATCCAGCAATCAAAACTGACTCTTATTGGACAGACAAGAAGTGCAGCTATCTCACGGGAAAGGAAATGGAACAATATGACAGATCGATGGATCCTGGGGAGACTAAAATCTAACGTCAAGTAATTTAAATAATCACTGTAGTCTGAGTTGGAACAATAGATCGAGGATAAGTTGGGCATGTACAATTCAACTGCCGCTCTGTAATTTCCGTTTTGTAGCAATAGATAAAGTAAATGTAATTCAGTTCAGCACAGTAAAATAAATTGTTCTACAATTCTTAAAACGATAGAATTTTATATACACACTCATAATATCTTAGTCGACAATACTCTTAAGTTTCTTGTTACATTTTAATACACACAATCTTATTTCATTGTCAACAATAAAACGGGATTCTTACATTGATTACACATAGTCCCGCTAGATAAACTAAAAGAGCAATGCATTGTGGGATATTTATCCTTGACTGATTTATCACAATAACAAAACCGGCGGCAATACACACATGTCTGTTTACAAAGTAATACAATGGTGTGCGCTTTTACACATGATGAACACTGGCAGTTCTGAACAACTGAATACTCTGTTGAAATACGGGATCGATTTACGTAAGAATTTTGAGCTCTCAGAAAATATTTGAAGCAGAAATCATTACGAACACAAGTAAATTACAGTAAAATCGGTATTGACAAAAATCAGCTGTCTGTAAATTCACATGAAAATAGTAGGACATTTCCGAAAATACGAGGAACTGCACTTGTAACTTTGAATAAAGTAGGGGGAAATCCTGTATCTTACAATATAGCTGAAATATTGCTGAAAGTGGCATTAAACACCAAAATTCAAATTTAAATTCTAATTTAGT
Source organism: Bathymodiolus septemdierum (assembly GCA_963383655.1). Taxonomy (NCBI): domain Eukaryota; kingdom Metazoa; phylum Mollusca; class Bivalvia; order Mytilida; family Modiolidae; genus Bathymodiolus; species Bathymodiolus septemdierum. The sequence continues at coordinate 2,300,973 of OY726528.1, forward strand.
GTGCACTACTCGTTTTTGGAATAACCTTTTTCATGTACGCTCAAGGTCAAAAGATTGGAAAACCAAATAGCATTAAAAAATTTTTTTGAGCAAAAAAACCAAAGGGCCAAGATAGGATAGCCAAAATATGCTAAAGTTATACACGTGAATGAGTGAGGTTAATAGAATCTAACACCGGTGACAGGTCAAGGTCGAGAAATCTCAGACACCCAAGGGTAAGATTTCAATCGTTCTCTGACGAGGCTTTTTTCTTACACAGACATCCCCCAAATTATTTTTTTCTTTGCGGTGAAATTCTGTTAGGATGTGTGTTATTCGGTCACATATCATGAAATGAATATATTTGGCAATGAACAAGCACGTCACCTTTTAATAGAACAATTTGACTAGGTAAATCCATATAATTTTATTCTCACCGACATTTCCCTGACCTACATTTGACTTGTGTTTATTTACATGTATGTGTATATTCGAAGACGACCGCATCACAACCATCAATGAAATAATACGCAATATCACGAGCGCTTCAAATTGTATTAATATTTAAAATTCGACTTTCATATCACAATAAATATAACAATAGTAAAGAAGACGTTTGTTTTTAAACGAACCAATCAACACAAACATTGTTATTAGAAATGTATGTCATTTCACAGTGACGTCAATAACTCGGTCAACTGATTGATTCATTGAACAGGAAATCGATAAGTGTCAGATATCATGAAAATCATTGCACTTTTTTCCGGTGTTTGATTTTATTTCTCACTTTTATCAGCTGTTTTTAGTTTCGTGTTTGTTTATGTACTTTTAGCAGACGATCATGTAAACAATGTGAATTATTTCCCCTTCATGTCAATCCAAAAAGTAGTTCCGTATTTTTGTGTATTGGGTGAAGATTATTATGTAATAATATGGCTGATGGTTAGGATTTGCGTGTTTATAAAAGATTGAAAACTTATATACAGTGAATTGTTTATTTTAAAAAGGAAAAGAATGGAGAATTGGGTTTTCTTTGATTTGTCGTTCTATTCAGACATATTATCTTGACTACGACCAAACACACGTTGTCCTTACTCTCTAACGATATGCGTCTTTGCTGGAGAAGAAATAAAAAATTATAGATTTCTGCTTGACCCGTTCTAGGATTCGAACCTACGATATAATGCACTGTATGTCAGCACTGTAAACATTAAATCACCGAAGTCAAATCAGAAGAACCTTTGTATTAATAATTACATTATTCAACAACTGTAAATTTCAATAAATATATTAGTAATGCAAATGATATTTCATTGTGTACCGAATGTTGCCAGTTTCTCTGGATTGTCCATTCTTGATTGCCCCTTCAGTTGTCTCACGTTTATTTACAGTTTCTCTGGATTGTCCATTCTTGATTGCCCCTTCAATTGTCTCACGTTTATTTGCAGTTTCTCTGGATTGTCCATTCTTGATTGCCCCTTCAGTTGTCTCACGTTTATTTACAGTTTCTCTGGATTGTCCATTCTTGATTGCCCCTTCAGTTGTCTCACGTTTATTTACAGTTTCTCTGGATTGTCCATTCTTGATTGCCCCTTCAGTTGTCTCACGTTTATTTACAGTTTCTCTGGATTGTCCATTCTTGATTGCCCCTTCAGTTGTCTCACATTTGTTTACAGTTTCTCTGGATTGTCCATTCTTGATTGCTCCTTCGCTTTTCTCTGGATTGTCCATTCTTGATTTCCCCTTCAGTTGTCTCACATTTGTTTACAATTTCTCTGGATTGTTCATTCTTGATTGCTCCTTCGCTTTTCTCTGGATTGTCCATTCTTGATTTCCCCTTCAGTTGTCTCACATTTGTTTACAGTTTCTCTGGATTGTCCATTCTTGATTGCTCCTTCGCTTTTCTCTGGATTGTCCATTCTTGATTGCCCCTTCAGTTGTCTCACGTTTATTTACAGTTTCTCTGGATTGTCTATTCTTGATTGCCCCTTCAGTTATCTCGCGTTTATTTACAGTTTCTCTGGATTGTCCATTCTTGATTGCCCCTTCAGTTATCTCACGTTTATTTACAGTTTCTCTGGATTGCCCATTCTTGATTGCCCCTTCGCTTTTCTCTAACGTTTCTTTCATACCAAATATCTTAAGGAAACGGAGAAATTTTGACGAAGTGTTTGTAATATTGTTTATTAGATACACAAAACGTAAAAACGTGCAGATGGTTTTGTAATTTAAATAGTGCGTATTACCTACCGTTTTAATAGTTCTATTATTACCCTTATAGATAGTTAATATTGATTGTGTGATATGATATCTTTATCTACCGTTTTAATAGTTCTATGGTATAGACAGTTAATATTGACTGTGTGATATGATATCTTTATAGGAATTGTTGATAGTTCCGGAATAAGAATTACAGCCACGCCCACAATACGTCAGTATGACGCAGGAATGCTAGCGGCAGGAGCACTTGTTAACAGATTACAGTTTGTACCTCCGCATGAAAAAGCCTTCGTATCAAAGTCTTACTGCAATAAGGAATGCTTACAGAGGGTAGGATTATGTTTGACATCGTGATATTTTTATTATTATTATTTTCAGTATTTATATAGCGCATTATCTAATTAAAAATTACTCTAAGCGCTTTACAATCTAAAACATAAAACAATTTAACATGTTAACCATATAAATATATCTAATAAAATCATACTGTGTGAAAAGTATCATAAAACACTGAAACTTTCAATAAAACCTCAATGAAATGAAAAAAAAAAAAAAAAAAAAAAAAAGGAAAAATAAAATTCATAGCAATTAGATCCAAAATCAATAAGAAAAAGAAAATTAAAATCTACGCAGTCGAAATTAAAATGTGAAAATGCGCTTTTCAAATTACATTACTACGTTTGTCGTAGCATCGATCGTGTTCTTGTCCTCTTTCATGACTTATCACCAGAATATTAAGAGCAAGACGAAGGATGACACAAGTGGCACATAACCTGCTTTCTCTTGGGAAACACCTGCGTTTACCTCCGTGTTGTGTGTGATTCGTGCTGTTGAATTTTTAGTTTTCTGTGTAGTGTTTTGTAGACCATTGTTTTTTTCCTTCTGGACATTGTGTGTTGTCCTTCTGGACATTGTATGTTGTCCTTCTGGACATTGTATGTTGTCCTTCTGGACATTGTATGTTGTCCTTCTGGACATTGTATGTTGTCCTTCTGGACATTGTATGTTGTCCTTCTGGACATTGTATGTTGTCCTTCTGGACATTGTATGTTGTCCTTCTGGACATTGTATGTTGTCCTTCTGGATATTGTATGTTGTCCTTCTGGACATTGTATGTTGTCCTTCTGGACATTGTATGTTGTCCTTCTGGACATTGTATGTTGTCCTTCTGGACATTGTATGTTGTCCTTCTGGACATTGTATGTTGTCCTTCTGGACATTGTATGTTGTCCTTCTGGACATTGTATGTTGTCCTTCTGGACATTGTATGTTGTCCTTCTGGACATTGTATGTTGTCCTTCTGGACATTGTATGTTGTCCTTCTGGACATTGTATGTTGTCCTTCTGGACATTGTATGTTGTCCTTCTGGACATTGTATGTTGTCCTTCTGGACATTGTATGTTGTCCTTCTGGACATTGTATGTTGTCCTTCTGGACATTGTATGTTGTCCTTCTGGACATTGTATGTTGTCCTTCTGGACATTGTATATTGCCCATCTGGACATTGTATGTTGTCCTTCTTCGACATACGGCTTCCGAATAGTATCTTTAAACTTTGTTTTATTATCATCGGATTATTTTTAACAAGAATATCACTGCGGGTGCCACTTGTGGAGCAGAAACTTTTTACCCTTCCGGATCTCTCAGTTTCTGTGAATAAGAATTGTTGACACTCGTGTATTCGATCCCCGGGTGGGTCACACCAAAGACTATTCAAGGTATTTGGATCCTTTACCAAACATGCAGTGTTAAAGAGTAAGATCAACAACTGTCTTCTACCGGGTTAGGGTCATAATGCTTTAGTGAACTATCAAAATTATAATTATTGTGTAAAAAAGGTATTATCACTTGGTTATGTAAACCACGTCTATTTAGTCCCAAAGATATACCTACCCTATGTGCAGGGGTACCTATCGATCGATCGGTAATTGAATCAGTTAGTCAGAGGGTTTGTTTCGTTGATGGTGTTTAACGCCACTTTCAACAATATTTCAGTTATATCATGTCGGTCAGTTTTATTGGTGGAGGAAACTGGAGGACCCGGAAAAAACCACCGACCTCTCGCAAGTCACTGAAAAACTTGATTACATAATGTATGCATCGCCCTGATCGAGATTCGAACTCACAACATCAATGGTGATAAATACTGATTGCATAGGCAATTGTAAATCCAACTACTACGCGATCACGGTAATGACAAACCCTTTAAGTCAGAGAGACATAGATATAAAGGAACATTAGAGACTATCCAACATTACACATAGACACACAATAAAGTAAAGGAACAGTCCTTGTATTACTCTTCTACATAGACACACAATAAAGTAAAGGAACAGTCCTTGTATTACTCTTCTACATAGATATACAATAAAGTAAAGGAACACTCCTTGTATTGCTCTTCTACATAGACATACACTAAAGTAAAGGAACAGTCCTTGTATTACTCTTCTACATAGACACACACTAAAGTAAAGGAACAGTCCTTGTATTACTCTTCTACATAGACACACAATAAAATAAAGGAACAGTCCTTGTATTACTCTTCTACATAAACACACAATCAAGTAAAGGAACAGTCCTTGTATTACTCTTCTACATAGACACACAATAAACTAAAGGAAAAGTTCTTGTATTACTCTTCTACATAGACACACAATAAAGTAAAGGAACAGTCCTTGTATTACTCTTCTACATAGACACACAATAAAGTAAAGGAACAGTCCTTGTATTACTCTTCTACATAGACACACAATAAAGTAAAGGAACAGTCCTTGTATTACTCTTCTACATAGACACACAATAAAGTAAAGCAAAAGTTCTTGTATTACTCTTCTACATAGACGTACAATAAAGTAAAGGAACAGTCCTTGTATTACTCTTCGACATAGACACACAATAAAGTAAAGGAACATTCCTTTTATTACTCTTCTACATAGACACACAATAAAGTAAAGGAACAGTCCTTGTATTACTCTTCTACATAGACACACAATAAAGTAAAGGAACAGTTCTTGTATTACTCTTCTACATAGACACACAATAAAGTAAAGGAACAGTCCTTGTATTACTCTTCTACATAGACACACAATAAAGAAAAGGAACAGTCCTTGTATTACTCTTCTACATAGACACACAATAAAGTAAAGGAACAGTCCTTGTATTACACTTCTACATAGACACACAATAAAGTAAAGGAACAGTCCTTGTATTACTCTTCTACATAGACACACAATCAAGTAAAGGAACAGTCCTTGTATTACTCTTCTACATAGACACACAATAAACTAAAGGAAAAGTTCTTGTATTACTCTTCTACATAGACACACAATAAAGTAAAGGAACAGTCCTTGTATTACTCTTCTACATAGACACACAATAAAGTAAAGGAACAGTCCTTGTATTACTCTTCTACATAGACACACAATAAAGTAAAGGAACAGTCCTTGTATTACTCTTCTACATAGACACACAATAAAGTAAAGCAAAAGTTCTTGTATTACTCTTCTACATAGACGTACAATAAAGTAAAGGAACAGTCCTTGTATTACTCTTCGACATAGACACACAATAAAGTAAAGGAACAGTCCTTGTATTACTCTTCTACATAGACACACAATAAAGTAAAGGAACAGTCCTTGTATTACTCTTCTACATAGACACACAATAAAGTAAAGGAACAGTCCTTGTATTACTCTTCTAAATAGACACACAATAAAGTAAAGGAACAATCCTTGTATTACTCTTCTACATAGACACACAATAAAGCAAAGGAACAGTCCTTGTATTACTCTTCTACATAGACACACAATAAACTAAAGGAAAAGTTCTTGTATTACTCTTCTACATAGACACACAATAAGGTAAAGGAACAGTCCTTGTATTACTCTTCTACATAGACACACAATAAAGTAAAGGAACAGTCCTTGTATTACTCTTCTACATAGACACACAATAAAGTAAAGGAACAGTCCTTGTATTACTCTGCTACATAGACACACAATAAAGTAAAGGAACAGTCCTTGTATTACTCTTCTACATAGACACACAATAAAGTAAAGGAACTGTCCTTGTATTACTCTTCTACATATACGTACAATAAAGTAAAAGAACAGTCCTTGTATTACTCTTCTACATAGACGTACAATAAAGTAAAGGAACAGTCATTGTATTACTCTTCTACACAGACACACAACAAAGTAAAGGAACAGTCCTTGTATTCCTCTTCTACATAGACACACAATAAAGTAAAGGAACAGTCCTTGTATTACTCTTTTACATAGACGTACAATAAAGTAAAGGAACAGTCCTTGTATTACTCTTCTACATAGACACACAATAAAGAAAAGGAACCGTCCTTGTATTACTCTTCTACATAGACATACAATAAAGTAAAGGAACAGTCCTTGTATTACTCTTCTACATAGACGTACAATAAAGTAAAGGAACAGTCCTTGTATTACTCTTCTACATAGACACACAATAAAGTAAAGGAACAGTCCTTGTATTACTCTTCTACATAGACGTACAATAAAGTAAAGGAACAGTCCTTGTATTACTCTTCTACATAGACACACACTAAAGTAAAGGAACAGTCCTTTTATTGCTCTTCTACATAGACACACAATAAAGTAAAGGAACAGTCCTTGTATTGCTCTTCTACATAGACACACAATAAAGTAAAGGAACAGTCCTTGTATTACTCTTCTACATAGACACACAATAAAGTAAAGGAACAGTCCTTGTATTACTCTTCTAGATAGACATACAATAAAGTAAAGGAACAGTCCTTGTATAGCTCTTCTACATAGAAATACAATAAAGTAAAGGAACAGTCATGTATTGCTCTTCTACATAGACACACAATAAAGTAAAGGAACAGTCCTTGTATTACTCTTCTACATAGACACACAATAAAGTAAAGGAACAGTCCTTGTATTACTCTTCTACATAGACACACAATAAAGTAAAGGAACAGTCCTTGTATTGCTCTTCTACATAGACACACACTAAAGTAAAGGAACATTCCTTGTATTACTCTTCTGCATAGATACACAATAAAGTAAAGGAACAGTCCTGTTATTGCTCTTCTACATAGACACACAATAAAGTAAAGGAACAGTCCTTGTATTTCTCTTCTACATAGACACACAATAAAGTAAAGGAACAGTCCTTGTATTACTCTTCTACATAGACACACAATAAAGTAAAGGAACAGTCCTTGTATTACTCTTCTAGATAGACATACAATAAAGTAAAGGAACACTCCTTGTATTACTCTTCTACATAGACATACAATAAAGTAAAGGAACAGTCATGTATTGCTCTTCTACATAGACACACAATAAAGTAAAGGAACAGTCCGTGTATTACTCTTCTACATAGACACACAATAAAGTAAAGAAACAATCCTTGTATTGCTCTTCTACATAGACACACAATAAAGTAAAGGAACAGTCCTTTTATTGCTCTTCTACATAGACACACAATAAAGCAAAGGAACAGTCCTTGTATTGCTCTTCTACATAGAAACACAATAAAGTAAAGGAACAGTCCTTTTATTGCTCTTCTACATAGACAGAAAATAAAGTAAAGGAACAGTCCTTGTATTGCTCTTCTACATAGACACACAATAAAGTAACGAGACAGTCCTTGTATTACTCTTCTACATAGACACACAATAAAGTATAAGAACAGTCCTTGTATTACTCTTCTACATAGACACACAATAAAGTAAAGGAACAGTCCTTGTATTACTCTTCTGCATAGACACACAATAAAGTAAAGGAACAGTTCTTGTATTAGTCTTCTACATAGACACACAATAAAGTAAAGGAACAGTCCTTGTATTACTCCTCTACATAGACACACAATAAAGTAAAGGAACAGTCCTTGTATTACTCTTCTACATAGACACACAATAAAGTAAAGGAACAGTCCTTGTATTACTCTTCTACATAGACACACAATAAAGTAAAGGAACAGTTCTTGTATTACTCTTCTACATAGACACACAATAAAGTAAAGGAACAGTCCTTGTATTACTCTTCTACATAGACACAAAATAAAGTAAAGGAACAGTCCTTGTAGTACTCTTCTACATAGACACACAATAAAATAAAGGAACAGTCCTTGTATTACTCTTCTACATAGACGTACAATAAAGTAAAGGAACAGTCCTTGCATTACTCTGCTACATAGACGTACAATAAAGTAAAGGAACAGTCGTTGTATTACTCTTCTACATAGACACACAATAAAGTAAAGGAACAGTCCTTGTATTACTTATCTACATAGACATACAATAAAGTAAAGGAACAGTTTTTGTATTACTCTTCTACATAGACATACAATAAGTAAAGGAACAATCCTTGTATTACTCTTCTACATAGACACACAATAAAGTAAAGGAACAGTCCTTGTATTACTCTTCTACATAAACACACAATAAAGTAAAGGAACAGTCCTTGTATTACTCTTCTACATAGACACACAATAAAGAAAAGGAACCGTCCTTGTATTACTCTTCTACATAGACATACAATAAAGTAAAGGAACAGTCCTTGTATTACTCTTCTACATAGACGTACAATAAAGTAAAGGAACAGTCCTTGTATTACTCTTCTACATAGACACACAATAAAGTAAAGGAACAGTCCTTGTATTACTCTTCTACATAGACGTACAATAAAGTAAAGGAACAGTCCTTGTATTACTCTTCTACATAGACACACACTAAAGTAAAGGAACAGTCCTTGTATTACTCTTCTACATAGACACACACTAAAGTAAAGGAACAGTCCTTGTATTACTCTTCTACATAGACATACAATAAAGTAAAGGAACACTCCTTGTATTGCTCTTCTACATAGACATACACTAAAGTAAAGGAAAAGTTCTTGTATTACTCTTCTACATAGACACACAATAAAGTAAAGGAACAGTCCTTGTATTACTCTTCTACATAGACACACAATAAAGTAAAGGAACAGTCCTTGCATTACTCTTCTACATAGACACACAATAAAGTAAAGGAACAGTCCTTGTATTACTCTTCTACATAGACACACAATAAAGTAAAGGAACAGTCCTTGTATTACTCTTCTACATAGACATACAATAAAGTAAAGGAACACTCCTTGTATTGCTCTTCTACATAGACATACACTAAAGTAAAGGAACAGTCCTTGTATTACTCTTCTACATAGACACACACTAAAGTAAAGGAACAGTCCTTGTATTACTCTTCTACATAGACACACAATAAAATAAAGGAACAGTCCTTGTATTACTCTTCTACATAAACACACAATCAAGTAAAGGAACAGTCCTTGTATTACTCTTCTACATAGACACACAATAAACTAAAGGAAAAGTTCTTGTATTACTCTTCTACATAGACACACAATAAAGTAAAGGAACAGTCCTTGTATTACTCTTCTACATAGACACACAATAAAGTAAAGGAACAGTCCTTGTATTACTCTTCTACATAGACACACAATAAAGTAAAGGAACAGTCCTTGTATTACTCTTCTACATAGACACACAATAAAGTAAAGCAAAAGTTCTTGTATTACTCTTCTACATAGACGTACAATAAAGTAAAGGAACAGTCCTTGTATTACTCTTCGACATAGACACACAATAAAGTAAAGGAACAGTCCTTTTATTACTCTTCTACATAGACACACAATAAAGTAAAGGAACAGTCCTTGTATTACTCTTCTACATAGACACACAATAAAGTAAAGGAACAGTTCTTGTATTACTCTTCTACATAGACACACAATAAAGTAAAGGAACAGTCCTTGTATTACTCTTCTACATAGACACACAATAAAGAAAAGGAACAGTCCTTGTATTACTCTTCTACATAGACACACAATAAAGTAAAGGAACAGTCCTTGTATTACTCTTCTACATAGACACACAATAAAGTAAAGGAACAGTCCTTGTATTACTCTTCTACATAGACACACAATCAAGTAAAGGAACAGTCCTTGTATTACTCTTCTACATAGACACACAATAAACTAAAGGAAAAGTTCTTGTATTACTCTTCTACATAGACACACAATAAAGTAAAGGAACAGTCCTTGTATTACTCTTCTACATAGACACACAATAAAGTAAAGGAACAGTCCTTGTATTACTCTTCTACATAGACACACAATAAAGTAAAGGAACAGTCCTTGTATTACTCTTCTACATAGACACACAATAAAGTAAAGCAAAAGTTCTTGTATTACTCTTCTACATAGACGTACAATAAAGTAAAGGAACAGTCCTTGTATTACTCTTCGACATAGACACACAATAAAGTAAAGGAACAGTCCTTGTATTACTCTTCTACATAGACACACATTAAAGTAAAGGAACAGTCCTTGTATTACTCTTCTACATAGACACACAATAAAGTAAAGGAACAGTCCTTGTATTACTCTTCTAAATAGACACACAATAAAGTAAAGGAACAATCCTTGTATTACTCTTCTACATAGACACACAATAAAGCAAAGGAACAGTCCTTGTATTACTCTTCTACATAGACACACAATAAACTAAAGGAAAAGTTCTTGTATTACTCTTGTACATAGACACACAATAAGGTAAAGGAACAGTCCTTGTATTACTCTTCTACATAGACACACAATAAAGTAAAGGAACAGTCCTTGTATTACTCTTCTACATAGACACACAATAAAGTAAAGGAACAGTCCTTGTATTACTCTGCTACATAGACACACAATAAAGTAAAGGAACAGTCCTTGTATTACTCTTCTACATAGACACACAATAAAGTAAAGGAACAGTCCGTGTATTACTCTTCTACATAGACACACAATAAAGTAAAGAAACAGTCCTTGTATTGCTCTTCTACATAGACACACAATAAAGTAAAGGAACAGTCCTTGTATTACTCTTCTACATATACGTACAATAAAGTAAAGGAACAGTCCTTGTATTACTCTTCTACATAGACGTACAATAAAGTAAAGGAACAGTCATTGTATTACTCTTCTACACAGACACACAACAAAGTAAAGGAACAGTCCTTGTATTCCTCTTCTACATAGACACACAATAAAGTAAAGGAACAGTCCTTGTATTACTCTTTTACATAGACGTACAATAAAGTAAAGGAACAGTCCTTGTATTACTCTTCTACATAGACACACAATAAAGTAAAGGAACAGTCCTTGTATTACTCTTCTACATAGACACACAATAAAGAAAAGGAACCGTCCTTGTATTACTCTTCTACATAGACATACAATAAAGTAAAGGAACAGTCCTTGTATTACTCTTCTACATAGACGTACAATAAAGTAAAGGAACAGTCCTTGTATTACTCTTCTACATAGACACACAATAAAGTAAAGGAACAGTCCTTGTATTACTCTTCTACATAGACGTACAATAAAGTAAAGGAACAGTCCTTGTATTACTCTTCTACATAGACACACACTAAAGTAAAGGAACAGTCCTTTTATTGCTCTTCTACATAGACACACAATAAAGTAAAGGAACAGTCCTTGTATTGCTCTTCTACATAGACACACAATAAAGTAAAGGAACAGTCCTTGTATTACTCTTCTACATAGACACACAATAAAGTAAAGGAACAGTCCTTGTATTACTCTTCTAGATAGACATACAATAAAGTAAAGGAACAGTCCTTGTATTGCTCTTCTACATAGAAATACAATAAAGTAAAGGAACAGTCATGTATTGCTCTTCTACATAGACACACAATAAAGTAAAGGAACAGTCCTTGTATTACTCTTCTACATAGACACACAATAAAGTAAAGGAACAGTCCTTGTATTACTCTTCTACATAGACACACAATAAAGTAAAGGAACAGTCCTTGTATTGCTCTTCTACATAGACACACACTAAAGTAAAGGAACATTCCTTGTATTACTCTTCTGCATAGATACACAATAAAGTAAAGGAACAGTCCTGTTATTGCTCTTCTACATAGACACACAATAAAGTAAAGGAACAGTCCTTGTATTGCTCTTCTACATAGACACACAATAAAGTAAAGGAACAGTCCTTGTATTACTCTTCTACATAGACACACAATAAAGTAAAGGAACAGTCCTTGTATTACTCTTCTAGATAGACATACAATAAAGTAAAGGAACACTCCTTGTATTACTCTTCTACATAGACATACAATAAAGTAAAGGAACAGTCATGTATTGCTCTTCTACATAGACACACAATAAAGTAAAGGAACAGTCCGTGTATTACTCTTCTACATAGACACACAATAAAGTAAAGAAACAGTCCTTGTATTGCTCTTCTACATAGACACACAATAAAGTAAAGGAACAGTCCTTTTATTGCTCTTCTACATAGACACACAATAAAGCAAAGGAACAGTCCTTGTATTGCTATTCTACATAGAAACACAATAAAGTAAAGGAACAGTCCTTTTATTGCTCTTCTACATAGACAGAAAATAAAGTAAAGGAAAAGTCCTTGTATTGCTCTACTACATAGACACACAATAAAGTAACGAGACAGTCCTTGTATTACTCTTCTACATAGACACACAATAAAGTATAAGAACAGTCCTTGTATTACTCTTCTACATAGACACACAATAAAGTAAAGGAACAGTCCTTGTATTACTCTTCTGCATAGACACACAATAAAGTAAAGGAACAGTCCTTGTATTACACTTCTACATAGACACACAATAAAGTAAAGGAACAGTCCTTGTATTACTCTTCTACATAGACACACAATAAAGTAAAGGAACAGTCCTTGTATTACTCTTCTACATAGACGTACAATAAAGTAAAGGAACAGTTCTTGTATTACTCTTCTACATAGACACACAATAAAGTAAAGGAACAGTCCTTGTATTACTCTTCTACATAGACACAAAATAAAGTAAAGGAACAGTCCTTGTAGTACTCTTCTACATAGACACACAATAAAATAAAGGAACAGTCCTTGTATTACTCTTCTACATAGACACACAATAAAGTAAAGGAACAGTCCTTGTATTACTCTGCTACATAGACGTACAATAAAGTAAAGGAACAGTCCTTGCATTACTCTGCTACATAGACGTACAATAAAGTAAAGGAACAGTCGTTGTATTACTCTTCTACATAGACACACAATAAAGTAAAGGAACAGTCCTTGTATTACTTATCTACATAGACATACAATAAAATAAAGGAACAGTTTTTGTATTACTCTTCTACATAGACATACAATAAGTAAAGGAACAATCCTTGTATTACTCTTCTACATAGACACACAATAAAGTAAAGGAACAGTCCTTGTATTACTCTTCTACATAAACACACAATAAAGTAAAGGAACAGTCCTTGTATTACTCTTCTACATAGACACACAATAAAGAAAAGGAACCGTCCTTGTATTACTCTTCTACATAGACATACAATAAAGTAAAGGAACAGTCCTTGTATTACTCTTCTACATAGACGTACAATAAAGTAAAGGAACAGTCCTTGTATTACTCTTCTACATAGACACACAATAAAGTAAAGGAACAGTCCTTGTATTACTCTTCTACATAGACGTACAATAAAGTAAAGGAACAGTCCTTGTATTACTCTTCTACATAGACACACACTAAAGTAAAGGAACAGTCCTTTTATTGCTCTTCTACATAGACACACAATAAAGTAAAGGAACAGTCCTTGTATTGCTCTTCTACATAGACACACAATAAAGTAAAGGAACAGTCCTTGTATTACTCTTCTACATAGACACACAATAAAGTAAAGGAACAGTCCTTGTATTACTCTTTTAGATAGACATACAATAAAGTAAAGGAACAGTCCTTGTATTGCTCTTCTACATAGAAATACAATAAAGTAAAGGAACAGTCATGTATTGCTCTTCTACATAGACACACAATAAAGTAAAGGAACAGTCCTTGTATTACTCTTCTACATAGACACACCATAAAGTAAAGGAACAGTCCTTGTATTACTCTTCTACATAGACACACAATAAAGTAAAGGAACAGTCCTTGTATTGCTCTTCTACATAGACACACACTAAAGTAAAGGAACATTCCTTGTATTACTCTTCTGCATAGACACACAATAAAGTAAAGGAACAGTCCTGTTATTGCTCTTCTACATAGACACACAATAAAGTAAAGGAACAGTCCTTGTATTGCTCTTCTACATAGACACACAATAAAGTAAAGGAACAGTCCTTGTATTACTCTTCTACATAGACACACAATAAAGTAAAGGAACAGTCCATGTATTACTCTTCTAGATAGACATACAATAAAGTAAAGGAACACTCCTTGTATTACTCTTCTACATAGACATACAATAAAGTAAAGGAACAGTCATGTATTGCTCTTCTACATAGACACACAATAAAGTAAAGGAACAGTCCGTGTATTACTCTTCTACATAGACACACAATAAAGTAAAGAAACAGTCCTTGTATTGCTCTTCTACATAGACACACAATAAAGTAAAGGAACAGTCCTTTTATTGCTCTTCTACATAGACACACAATAAAGCAAAGGAACAGTCCTTGTATTGCTCTTCTATATAGAAACACAATAAAGTAAAGGAACAGTCCTTTTATTGCTCTTCTACATAGACAGAAAATAAAGTAAAGGAACAGTCCTTGTATTGCTCTTCTACATAGACACACAATAAAGTAACGAGACAGTCCTTGTATTACTCTTCTACATAGACACACAATAAAGTATAAGAACAGTCCTTGTATTACTCTTCTACATAGACACACAATAAAGTAAAGGAACAGTCCTTGTATTACTCTTCTGCATAGACACACAATAAAGTAAAGGAACAGTTCTTGTATTAGTCTTCTACATAGACACACAATAAAGTAAAGGAACAGTCCTTTTATTACTCCTCTACATAGACACAAAATAAAGTAAAGGAACAGTCCTTGTATTACTCTTCTACATAGACACACAATAAAGTAAAGGAACAGTCCTTGTATTACTCTTCTACATAGACACACAATAAAGTAAAGGAACAGTTCTTGTATTACTCTTCTACATAGACACACAATAAAGTAAAGGAACAGTCCTTGTATTACTCTTCTACATAGACACAAAATAAAGTAAAGGAACAGTCCTTGTATTACTCTTCTACATAGACACACAATAAAATAAAGGAACAGTCCTTGTATTACTCTTCTACATAGACGTACAATAAAGTAAAGGAACAGTCCTTGCATTATTCTGCTACATAGACGTACAATAAAGTAAAGGAACAGTCGTTGTATTACTCTTCTACATAGACACACAATAAAGTAAAGGAACAGTCCTTGTATTACTTATCTACATAGACATACAATAAAGTAAAGGAACAGTTTTTATATTACTCTTCTACATAGACATACAATAAGTAAAGGAACAATCCTTGTATTACTCTTCTACATAGACACACAATAAAGTAAAGGAACAGTCCTTGTATTACTCTTCTACATAGACACACAATAAAGTAAAGGAACAGTCCTTGTATTACTCTTCTACATAGACACACAATAAAGTAAAGGAACAGTCCTTGTATTACTCTTCTACATAGACGGAAAATAAAGTAAAGGAACAGTCCTGGTATTCCTCTTCTACATAGACACACAATAAAGTAAAGGAACAGTCCTTGTATTGCTCTTCTACATAGACACACAATAAAGTAAAGGAACAGTCCTTGTATTACTCTTCTACATAGACACACAATAAAGTAAAGGAACAGTCCTTGTATTGCTCTTCTACATTGACACACAATAAAGTAAAGGAACAGTCCTTGTATTACTCTTCTAGATAGACATACAATAAAGTAAAGGAACAGTCCTTGTATTAATCTTCTACATAGACATACAATAAAGTAAAGGAACAGTCATGTATTGCTCTTCTACATAGACACACAATAAAGTAAAGGAACAGTCCTTGTATTACTCTTCTACATAGACACACAATAAAGTAAAGAAACAGTCCTTGTATTGCTCTTCTACATAGACACACAATAAAGTAAAGGAACAGTCCTTGTATTACTCTTCTACATATACGTACAATAAAGTAAAGGAACAGTCCTTGTATTACTCTTCTACATAGACGTACAATAAAGTAAAGGAACAGTCATTGTATTACTCTTCTACACAGACACACAACAAAGTAAAGGAACAGTCCTTGTATTCCTCTTCTACATAGACACACAATAAAGTAAAGGAACAGTCCTTGTATTACTCTTTTACATAGACGTACAATAAAGTAAAGGAACAGTCCTTGTATTACTCTTCTACATAGACACACAATAAAGTAAAGGAACAGTCCTTGTATTACTCTTCTACATAGACACACAATAAAGAAAAGGAACCGTCCTTGTATTACTCTTCTACATAGACATACAATAAAGTAAAGGAACAGTCCTTGTATTACTCTTCTACATAGACGTACAATAAAGTAAAGGAACAGTCCTTGTATTACTCTTCTACATAGACACACAATAAAGTAAAGGAACAGTCCTTGTATTACTCTTCTACATAGACGTACAATAAAGTAAAGGAACAGTCCTTGTATTACTCTTCTACATAGACACACACTAAAGTAAAGGAACAGTCCTTTTATTGCTCTTCTACATAGACACACAATAAAGTAAAGGAACAGTCCTTGTATTGCTCTTCTACATAGACACACAATAAAGTAAAGGAACAGTCCTTGTATTACTCTTCTACATAGACACACAATAAAGTAAAGGAACAGTCCTTGTATTACTCTTCTAGATAGACATACAATAAAGTAAAGGAACAGTCCTTGTATTGCTCTTCTACATAGAAATACAATAAAGTAAAGGAACAGTCATGTATTGCTCTTCTACATAGACACACAATAAAGTAAAGGAACAGTCCTTGTATTACTCTTCTACATAGACACACAATAAAGTAAAGGAACAGTCCTTGTATTACTCTTCTACATAGACACACAATAAAGTAAAGGAACAGTCCTTGTATTGCTCTTCTACATAGACACACACTAAAGTAAAGGAACATTCCTTGTATTACTCTTCTGCATAGATACACAATAAAGTAAAGGAACAGTCCTGTTATTGCTCTTCTACATAGACACACAATAAAGTAAAGGAACAGTCCTTGTATTGCTCTTCTACATAGACACACAATAAAGTAAAGGAACAGTCCTTGTATTACTCTTCTACATAGACACACAATAAAGTAAAGGAACAGTCCTTGTATTACTCTTCTAGATAGACATACAATAAAGTAAAGGAACACTCCTTGTATTACTCTTCTACATAGACATACAATAAAGTAAAGGAACAGTCATGTATTGCTCTTCTACATAGACACACAATAAAGTAAAGGAACAGTCCGTGTATTACTCTTCTACATAGACACACAATAAAGTAAAGAAACAGTCCTTGTATTGCTCTTCTACATAGACACACAATAAAGTAAAGGAACAGTCCTTTTATTGCTCTTCTACATAGACACACAATAAAGCAAAGGAACAGTCCTTGTATTGCTATTCTACATAGAAACACAATAAAGTAAAGGAACAGTCCTTTTATTGCTCTTCTACATAGACAGAAAATAAAGTAAAGGAAAAGTCCTTGTATTGCTCTACTACATAGACACACAATAAAGTAACGAGACAGTCCTTGTATTACTCTTCTACATAGACACACAATAAAGTATAAGAACAGTCCTTGTATTACTCTTCTACATAGACACACAATAAAGTAAAGGAACAGTCCTTGTATTACTCTTCTGCATAGACACACAATAAAGTAAAGGAACAGTTCTTGTATTAGTCTTCTACATAGACACACAATAAAGTAAAGGAACAGTCCTTGTATTACTCCTCTACATAGACACACAATAAAGTAAAGGAACAGTCCTTGTATTACACTTCTACATAGACACACAATAAAGTAAAGGAACAGTCCTTGTATTACTCTTCTACATAGACACACAATAAAGTAAAGGAACAGTTCTTGTATTACTCTTCTACATAGACACACAATAAAGTAAAGGAACAGTCCTTGTATTACTCTTCTACATAGACACAAAATAAAGTAAAGGAACAGTCCTTGTAGTACTCTTCTACATAGACACACAATAAAATAAAGGAACAGTCCTTGTATTACTCTTCTACATAGACGTACAATAAAGTAAAGGAACAGTCCTTGCATTACTCTGCTACATAGACGTACAATAAAGTAAAGGAACAGTCGTTGTATTACTCTTCTACATAGACACACAATAAAGTAAAGGAACAGTCCTTGTATTACTTATCTACATAGACATACAATAAAATAAAGGAACAGTTTTTGTATTACTCTTCTACATAGACATACAATAAGTAAAGGAACAATCCTTGTATTACTCTTCTACATAGACACACAATAAAGTAAAGGAACAGTCCTTGTATTACTCTTCTACATAAACACACAATAAAGTAAAGGAACAGTCCTTGTATTACTCTTCTACATAGACACACAATAAAGAAAAGGAACCGTCCTTGTATTACTCTTCTACATAGACATACAATAAAGTAAAGGAACAGTCCTTGTATTACTCTTCTACATAGACGTACAATAAAGTAAAGGAACAGTCCTTGTATTACTCTTCTACATAGACACACAATAAAGTAAAGGAACAGTCCTTGTATTACTCTTCTACATAGACGTACAATAAAGTAAAGGAACAGTCCTTGTATTACTCTTCTACATAGACACACACTAAAGTAAAGGAACAGTCCTTTTATTGCTCTTCTACATAGACACACAATAAAGTAAAGGAACAGTCCTTGTATTGCTCTTCTACATAGACACACAATAAAGTAAAGGAACAGTCCTTGTATTACTCTTCTACATAGACACACAATAAAGTAAAGGAACAGTCCTTGTATTACTCTTTTAGATAGACATACAATAAAGTAAAGGAACAGTCCTTGTATTGCTCTTCTACATAGAAATACAATAAAGTAAAGGAACAGTCATGTATTGCTCTTCTACATAGACACACAATAAAGTAAAGGAACAGTCCTTGTATTACTCTTCTACATAGACACACCATAAAGTAAAGGAACAGTCCTTGTATTACTCTTCTACATAGACACACAATAA
Source organism: Bathymodiolus septemdierum (assembly GCA_963383655.1). Classification (NCBI taxonomy): domain Eukaryota; kingdom Metazoa; phylum Mollusca; class Bivalvia; order Mytilida; family Modiolidae; genus Bathymodiolus; species Bathymodiolus septemdierum. Next base: position 2,320,314 of record OY726528.1, read on the forward strand.
AGTAAAGGAACAGTCCTTGTATTGCTCTTCTACATAGACACACACTAAAGTAAAGGAACATTCCTTGTATTACTCTTCTGCATAGACACACAATAAAGTAAAGGAACAGTCCTGTTATTGCTCTTCTACATAGACACACAATAAAGTAAAGGAACAGTCCTTGTATTGCTCTTCTACATAGACACACAATAAAGTAAAGGAACAGTCCTTGTATTACTCTTCTACATAGACACACAATAAAGTAAAGGAACAGTCCATGTATTACTCTTCTAGATAGACATACAATAAAGTAAAGGAACACTCCTTGTATTACTCTTCTACATAGACATACAATAAAGTAAAGGAACAGTCATGTATTGCTCTTCTACATAGACACACAATAAAGTAAAGGAACAGTCCGTGTATTACTCTTCTACATAGACACACAATAAAGTAAAGAAACAGTCCTTGTATTGCTCTTCTACATAGACACACAATAAAGTAAAGGAACAGTCCTTTTATTGCTCTTCTACATAGACACACAATAAAGCAAAGGAACAGTCCTTGTATTGCTCTTCTATATAGAAACACAATAAAGTAAAGGAACAGTCCTTTTATTGCTCTTCTACATAGACAGAAAATAAAGTAAAGGAACAGTCCTTGTATTGCTCTTCTACATAGACACACAATAAAGTAACGAGACAGTCCTTGTATTACTCTTCTACATAGACACACAATAAAGTATAAGAACAGTCCTTGTATTACTCTTCTACATAGACACACAATAAAGTAAAGGAACAGTCCTTGTATTACTCTTCTGCATAGACACACAATAAAGTAAAGGAACAGTTCTTGTATTAGTCTTCTACATAGACACACAATAAAGTAAAGGAACAGTCCTTTTATTACTCCTCTACATAGACACAAAATAAAGTAAAGGAACAGTCCTTGTATTACTCTTCTACATAGACACACAATAAAGTAAAGGAACAGTCCTTGTATTACTCTTCTACATAGACACACAATAAAGTAAAGGAACAGTTCTTGTATTACTCTTCTACATAGACACACAATAAAGTAAAGGAACAGTCCTTGTATTACTCTTCTACATAGACACAAAATAAAGTAAAGGAACAGTCCTTGTATTACTCTTCTACATAGACACACAATAAAATAAAGGAACAGTCCTTGTATTACTCTTCTACATAGACGTACAATAAAGTAAAGGAACAGTCCTTGCATTATTCTGCTACATAGACGTACAATAAAGTAAAGGAACAGTCGTTGTATTACTCTTCTACATAGACACACAATAAAGTAAAGGAACAGTCCTTGTATTACTTATCTACATAGACATACAATAAAGTAAAGGAACAGTTTTTATATTACTCTTCTACATAGACATACAATAAGTAAAGGAACAATCCTTGTATTACTCTTCTACATAGACACACAATAAAGTAAAGGAACAGTCCTTGTATTACTCTTCTACATAGACACACAATAAAGTAAAGGAACAGTCCTTGTATTACTCTTCTACATAGACACACAATAAAGTAAAGGAACAGTCCTTGTATTACTCTTCTACATAGACGGAAAATAAAGTAAAGGAACAGTCCTGGTATTCCTCTTCTACATAGACACACAATAAAGTAAAGGAACAGTCCTTGTATTGCTCTTCTACATAGACACACAATAAAGTAAAGGAACAGTCCTTGTATTACTCTTCTACATAGACACACAATAAAGTAAAGGAACAGTCCTTGTATTGCTCTTCTACATTGACACACAATAAAGTAAAGGAACAGTCCTTGTATTACTCTTCTAGATAGACATACAATAAAGTAAAGGAACAGTCCTTGTATTAATCTTCTACATAGACATACAATAAAGTAAAGGAACAGTCATGTATTGCTCTTCTACATAGACACACAATAAAGTAAAGGAACAGTCCTTGTATTACTCTTCTACATAGACACACAATAAAGTAAAGGAACAGTCCTTGTATTACTCTTCTACATAGACACACAATAAAGTAAAGGAACAATCCTTGTATTGCTCTTCTACATAGACACACACTAAAGTAAAGGAACATTCCTTGTATTACTCTTCTACATAGACACACAATAAAGTAAAGGAACAGTCCTGTTATTGCTCTTCTACATAGACACACAATAAAGTAAAGGAACAATCCTTGTATTGCTCTTCTACATAGACACACAATAAAGTAAAGGAACAGTCCTTATATTACTCTTCTACATAGACACACAATAAAGTAAGGAGCAGTCCTTGTATTACTCTTCTACATAGACACACAATAAAGTAAAGGAACAGTCCTTGTATTACTCTTCTACATAGACATACAATAAAGTAAAGGAACAGTCATGTATTGCTCTTCTACATAGACACACAATAAAGTAAAGGAACAATCCTTGTATTACTCTTCTACATAGACACACAATAAAGGAAAGGAATAGTCCTTGCATTGCTCTTCTACATAGACACACAATAAAGTAAAGGAACAGTCCTTGTATTACTCTTCTACATAGACACACAATAAAGTAAAGGAACAGTCCTTGTATTACTCTTCTACATAGACACACAATAAAGTAAAGGAACAGTCCTTGTATTACTCTTCTACATAGACACACAATAAAGTAAAGGAACAGTCCTTGTATTGCTCTTCTACATAGACACACAATAAAGTAAAGGAACAGTCGTTGTATTGCTCTTCTACATAGACACACAATAAAGTAAAGGAACAGTCCTTGTATTACTCTTCTACATAGACATACAATAAAGTAAAGGAACATTCCTTGTATTACTCTTCTACATAGACACACAATAAAGGAAAAGAACAGTCCTTGTATTGCTCTTCTACATAGACACACAATAAAGTAAAGGAACAGTCCTTGTATTGCTCTTCTACATAGACACACAATAAAGTAAAGGAACAGTCTTTGCATTGATCTTCCACATAGACACACAATAAAGTAAAGGAACCGTCGTTGTATTACTCTTCTACATAGACACACAATAAAGTAAAGGAACAGTCCTTGTATTACTCTTCTACATAGACACACAATAAAGTAAAGGAACAGTCCTTGTATTACTCTTCTACATAGACACACAATAAAGTAAAGGAACAGTCCTTGTATTACTCTTCTACATAGACACACAATAAAGTAAAGGAACAATCCTTGTATTGCTCTTCTACATAGACACACAATAAAGTAAAGGAACAATCCTTGTATTGCTCTTCTACATAGACACACAATAAAGTAAAGGAACATTCCTTATATTACTCTTCTACATAGACACACAATAAAGTAAAGGAACAGTCCTTGTATTACTCTTCTACATAGACACACAATAAAGTAAAGGAACAGTCCTTGTATTACTCTTCTACATAGATATACAATAAAGTAAAGGAACAGTCATGTATTGCTCTTCTACATAGACACACAATAAAGTAAAGGAACAGTCCTTGTATTACTCTTCTACATAGACACACAATAAAGAAAAGGAACAGTCCTTGTATTACTCTTCTACATAGACACACAATAAAGGAAAGGAATAGTCCTTGTATTGCTCTTCTACATAGACACACAATAAAGTAACGGAACAGTCCTTGTATTACTCTTCTACATAGACACACAATAAAGTAAAGGAACAGTCCTTGTATTACTCTTCTACATAGACACACAATAAAGTAAAGGAACAGTCCTTGTATTACTCTTCTACATAGACACACAATAAAGTAAAGGAACAGTCCTTGTATTACTCTTCTACAAAGACACACAATAAAGTAAAGGAACAGTCCTTGTATTACTCTTCTACATAGACACACAATAAAGTAAAGGAACAGTCCTTGTATTACTCTTCTACATAGACACACAATAAAGTAAAGGAACAATCGTTGTATTGCTCTTCTACATAGACACACAATAAAGTAAAGGAACAGTCCTTGTATTACTCTTCTACATAGACATACAATAAAGTAAAGGAACATTCCTTGTATTACTCTTCTACATAGACACACAATAAAGGAAAGGAACAGTCCTTATATTGCTCTTCTACATAGACACACAATAAAGTAAAGGAACAGTCCTTGTATTACTCTTCTACATAGATATACAATAAAGTAAAGGAACAGTCATGTATTGCTCTTCTACATAGACACACAATAAAGTAAAGGAACAGTCCTTGTATTACTCTTCTACATAGACACACAATAAAGGAAAGGAATAGTCCTTGTATTGCTCTTCTACATAGACACACAATAAAGTAACGGAACAGTCCTTGTATTACTCTTCTACATAGACACACAATAAAGTAAAGGAACAGTCCTTGTATTACTCTTCTACATAGACACACAATAAAGTAAAGGAACAGTCCTTGTATTACTCTTCTACATAGACACACAATAAAGTAAAGGAACAGTCCTTGTATTACTCTTCTACAAAGACACACAATAAAGTAAAGGAACAGTCCTTGTATTACTCTTCTACATAGACACACAATAAAGTAAAGGAACAGTCCTTGTATTACTCTTCTACATAGACACACAATAAAGTAAAGGAACAGTCCTTGTATTACTCTTCTACATAGACACACAATAAAGTAAAGGAACAGTCCTTGTATTACTCTTCTACATAGACACACAATAAAGTAAAGGAACAGTCCTTGTATTACTCTTCTACAAAGACACACAATAAAGTAAAGGAACAGTCCTTGTATTACTCTTCTACATAGACACACAATAAAGTAAAGGAACAGTCCTTGTATTACTCTTCTACATAGACACACAATAAAGTAAAGGAACAATCGTTGTATTACTCTTCTACATAGACACACAATAAAGTAAAGGAACAGTCCTTGTATTACTCTTCTACATAGACATACAATAAAGTAAAGGAACATTCCTTGTATTACTCTTCTACATAGACACACAATAAAGGAAAGGAACAGTCCTTATATTGCTCTTCTACATAGACACACAATAAAGTAAAGGAACAGTCCTTGTATTACTCTTCTACATAGACACACAATAAAGTAAAGGAACAGTCCTTGTATTGCTCTTCTACATAGACACACAATAAAGTAAAGGAACAGTCTTTGCATTGCTCTTCCACATAGACACACAATAAAGTAAAGGAACAGTCCTTGTATTACTCTTCTACATAGACACACAATAAAGTAAAGGAACAGTCCTTGTATTACTCTTCTAGATAGACACACAATAAAGTAAAGGAACAGTCCTTGTATTGCTCTTCTACATAACACAGTCACAGCAATTCGTATTTAATTGTTGACTAAATCAAACTCAATGTTTAAAAGATAAATACAGTCAAACCTGTATTAAGAGGTCACCATTGGGACAAATAAAAAGTGACCTTATAAGACTGATGACCTTTTACAAGAGGTTCAATTCATATGAAATGTTCTATGACAGGAGTAGAAAAATGTGACCTTTTAACACAGGTGACTGCGTAATAGACATGTTTGACTGTAATGTGTACTAACATAGTAAATGTATAATTTCAGGCTTTACAAACCCCAACAAACAGTATCAAAGTGTTTGGTATTCTCCTACACGCCCATTTACTGGGAGTTGGAATGAAAGCCCGCCATATTCGTGGAGATGTAGAATTAAAGCCCATCTCAGAAGATAAGACCTATGATTTTGACTATCAAGATGTCAGAGTTCTAACAAAGGAACGAGAAATCAAATACGTAAGGCTATATATATATATATTGTATTTTGTTTGTTTTTGTTTTAGTTATTCTAAATAATTGTTTAGAATTAAGTATTACGATTACTTTACTTAAACTAGGGTAAATCTGCTGATATTACATAACCTCTATTTATTGAAACTTAAAAGCTACACAAACCTGGTTTCTATTATTTATTGATATCTGATCTGTTATTACTATACATGTAATGAACATTAATATTCCTTTATTATAGGGCGACAGCTTGACAATGGAGTGTACATATGACTCTACAGGAAGGAGAAAGCCTACACTGGTAGATCTGGTATTACTATACATGTAATCAACATTAATATTCCTTTATTATAGGGCGACAGCTTGACAATGGAGTGTACATATGACTCTACAGGAAGGAGAAAGCCTACACTGGTAGATCTGGTATTACTATACATGTAATCAACATTAATATTCCTTTATTATAGGGCGACAGCTTGACAGTGGAGTGTACATATGACTCTACAGGAAGGACAAAGCCTACACTGGTATGATAATGTGTTATCAAACATATTATGAATGGGGTCATCATTTTACATTTTAAGTACACATTCGCTACACGTGGAAAGCATCTGTATGACCATACAATAAACTGAGATGGAGATTGGTTCCATAACAACCAACTTAACCCCGCCACTTTTATTGAAGTCCCTGTACTAAGTCAGGAAAGTGGACACTTGTTCAATAACTATATAGCTTGATCTTATAATTTGAATTTTACTTATTTTCCACTCCCATTCCATATGACAAATTAGAATACGTTTAAAACGCATTATGCTTTAAAATGGTAATCAACTTTGCTAGTTTATTGCTTATGGTCACGAATTAACTTATTTTGTCCAGTATCAAGCAAAAGTCAAATATGCTAAACAAATTGTGAGGTCATCAGCGCGTTTATTTGTCGAAATAGGAGAGCACATTCTTCAACAAATCATCGACATCCCCTTGGGACCAAGCTGTGTCCCTCTCCCCCTTATTCAAAAACTTAGCAAAGACAAACTAATTATATAATCGACTGGTGTTAATATCACATTCCTACATCGTATTGTTTTGTTTCTCATTGTATTTAGGTACATAGATGATGGATGTTTTGTCGATTTGTAATCTAAACTTTACTGATTGGATTCCACTAATATACACCAAACGACCTCGAGATAAAAAAAAAAAGAAAAAAAAACCACACAAAGAAATCCAACAGTACCAGCTTCCTCTGCAGGGACGGATCCAGGATTTCAAGTTAGGGGGCGCACTTAAGAAAATTGCGTCGAGCGGAGGGAGGGGTGAACATTTTTGGGGTATTTCGTATGAAAAATCACGATTTTACGCAAATAAATCATATTTTTTCCCAGTTTTAGAGGGGGGGGGGGACGCCGAGTGCGCCCCCTCTTGGATTCGCCCTTGCTCTGCCTCATATCTTGAGACCTGCCTGACATTTGACACCAGTAGTCATCTTTCTTCTCGATTTTTTGACAATATAGACGACTTCAGCTTTGCCATTATCACTTTTTCACACTTTGATAGAACTAACATACCAACCACCCTCCCGCGTATGGAGTTTATATTTCACAACTCATACGTTACACTCGAGCTTGGAGGATTATTTTTATTATTAAGACTTTCCACATCGTCTACGTCTTCTGTTATTTATTTATTTATTTATTTATTTATTTAATGATTAATAGCTATGAATGTTGACGGTTCATTAAACTAACTTTATTTATTTACAGGGAGGACTTCCAACTACCGCTGAAATGTGTTTAGCATTTCTGTTTTACTACCCCAAGACTACCATTTCTAGCTGCTCGAGTGAACCATTATTCCCACAGTATGGCTCTGATCCCTTTAAGAACGTCGACCACATATACTCCTGGAACTGGAACGACAAAGGTGTTAGAGATAAATTTAAAGGAGTTTTGGAAAATTCTACATATTACCATGCCTGCAGTGGATTCAACAATCCAGCAAGTACAAATGTGAGTATACAATCTAATTAAATTTTAATATTTGCTGTCCCCCCTTTTTCCCCTTTCGCGATACGCCAGCATCTATCGACCTCACGCTTGGGGTTATGAATAACCTTTCATTCATCTTTGATCGTCCAATCATATGCAATACAGCTCTTGGTGTGTATTTGGTTTTGATACCTAATGCTTTCGTAGGCTCATAGCTGATTGGCAGTTGAAAATATGAACTCTGACGTGACTACAGAAGGGATGTCGATCCTGACGTGACTGCAGACGGGATGTCGATCCTGACATGACTACAGACGGGATGTCGATAGCATAGATGTTAGTGTATTGCCAAAGACAAAAAAAAAAAAAATATCTTTTTTATTTCTATATTTATTTTTGGTGTTTTAACGCCACTTTTAGCAATATTTCAGCTATATCAAGGCGACCAGTTTTAGTGGTGGAAGAAGCCGAAGTATCCGGAAAGAACCACCGACCATGGGCAACCTATTGGTAAACTTTATCACTTGCGGCTGCGAGTCGAGTGCACCCTTTTTTGTAATTTACAAAGCTGGGCGCGAACCCACGCCGTATTGGTGATATGCTTGCATGAATTGTTAGGTAATCCAACTACCTAACTCATTGAGCCACCTGGGTCCTACAACTACCTACCTCATTGAGCCATCCGGGCCCTACAACTACCTAACTCATTGAGTCACACGGGCCCTAAAACTACCTAACTCATTGAGCCACCCGGGCCCTACAACTACCGAACTCCTTGCGCCACTCGGGCTCTACAACTACCTAACTCATTGAGCCACCCGGGTCCTACAACTACCTAACTCATTGAACCACCCGAGTCCTAGAACTACCTAACTCATTGAGCCACCCGGGCCCTACAACTAAATAACTCATTGAGCCACCCTGGTCCTACAACTACCTAACTCATTGAGACACCCGGGCCCTACAACTACCTAACTCATTGAGCCACCCGGGTCCTACAACTACCTAACTCATTGAGCCACCCGGGTCCTACAACTACCTAACTCATTGTGCCACCCAGGCCCTACAACTACCTAACCCATTGAGCCACCCAGACCCTACAACTACCTAACTCATTGAGCCACCCAGGCCCTACAACTACCTAACTCATTGAGCCACCCGGGCCCTACAACTACCTAGCTCATTGAGCCACCCGGGCCCTCAGCTTAAAGATACCAAAGCAGTAATCAGTAACCTCATATCGAGAAAAGAACATACAATACAATGACCAAAAAGAGCATACAATATAATGACCAAAAAGAACATACAATATAATGACCAAAACGAGCATACAATATAATGACCAAAAATAACATACAATATAATGACCAAAAAGAACATACAATGTAATGACCAAAAAGAACATATAATATAATGACCAAAAAGAACATACAATGTAATGACCAAAAAGAACATACAATGTAATGACCAAAAAGAACATACAATATAATGACCAAAAAGAACATACAATATAATGACCAAAAAGAACATACATTATAATGACCAAAAAGGACATACAATATAATGACCAAAAAGGACATACAATATAATGACCAAAAAGAACATACAATGTAATGACCAGAAAGGACATACAATATAATGACCAAAAAGAACATACAATATAATGACCAAAAATGACATACAATGTAATGACCAGAAAGGACATACAATATAATGACCAAAAAGAAAAAAAAAGACAATAACAAAAGAACAAACAATGATCTACAAAATATTACACAGAAAACTAAAGAATGAGCAACACGAACCGTAAAATCTTAACAACAACTTTCACGCTTTTGAATTATTGCATCACAAGCGTAAAGTTTTCTGATTGGTTGATTAAAAAATGTATTCATATAAGAAAGTTCATCTGGATATGACCTCTAAAATGGTTTTGTCCGATCTTGGGGAGAACGTAGCCATTATTACAGTTGACTAAAAATATGAACATAAACACGGGGTGAAGTCACGTGATCCAGAACTGTGATGATCAGTTCCAGTTTCTTGAATACGGTTGTCTATAAGCAACATTTTCAAAACGAAATTTTCATATTCCATTTTTAACTATTAAAAGCAAATGTAACCAAATCGTGTGCCTGAATATTATTAATTCTTTTGTTTTATAGTATGCTCAAGATATTTTCCACATTCGTGAACCAGCCACCAAGTATACACCACCTGCTAGACAATGTCCGGTTCACTAGTGACACTAAATCCAGAACTTTTACATATGTGTATGCTGATATTCCTAGGATTTGATTTTATCAAACTTTTTTTTCCAAATTGGCGCCATTTTGGTATATTTTTTAAAAATAAAGGATTTTTCATCAAACTCGTTAATGTTGATTCGCTATGAATGCTAATTATAGCTTTGAAAATCATTCTGTTTGACAATGGGAAAATTGCAGCTTGTGCCTCACTAGGAAGATGTTAACACTACTGGATCCTCTATAATAATGTGTGTTATAAGAAGAGTTTGAAGATACCAAATTGGTAATCAGAATCCGTAAATCGAAGAAGAACAGACATATGCAGGTTTGGGGTTATTCGTGGTTTATGGTTTATGCAGAATTAGGCTTATATAATATTAGGTTTATAAAAAACATTTGGTTTAACCAGGATTTCGTTTTATCCATAGCCTTTTATATGGTTAGAAGAGTTTAAAGATACCAAGACACCAAAGGGGTAATCATAATCCGTATATCGAAGAAGAACAGACAACACAATCGTCAATAGAAAAAGCACAAAAGGACAAACAACGATCTACAAAACACTACACAGAAAACTAAAGATCGAGTAACAGGAACTCACCAAAAATCGGGGGTTTACGTCATTTAATAAAGATAGCAAATTAGTACAAACCTGTAATTCCAGATAGCGCTATATAGTGAGTGAGTGAGTGATTGTTGTCTAATGCCAACACAGCAATTTTCAACCTTTTCATGGCGAAATGATGTTCAATGACCAATTCTGAATTCAGTGATAATCTGCTTCCCATCATCCGAATGAGCTTGAAGTAACGGATACCCAAAGGTCACTTTCTTAACTTGACGTTGACAACGGAGGAAGATTAAAAACAAGACTCTACTACAAACACGAGGACTTCACTTTTTCAATAGTCAACTTCCCATTAAAAGCCCAATATTCCAGCAGCTCCAGCCTATATAGTTTACATTTCACAGATCATACGTTATTCTAAGGCTTGTACAGTCATTTTCTGGACAGAGCTCAACTGCTAAAGCAAAAGATCACCGCGGGTCTTAGTGGGATTTGTGTTCCTCGATCTTTAGTTTATATATATGTTTTCATGTTTTTAGTTCCGTGTTGTGATATCCGCTACGATTTCTGCACAAAAACGATATCTCGACTCCCATTTGCTTTGTATCAGGTTCATGTTTTATTTATGGTATTTGCATATATTTACGTGTACTGGTGTCCTGTTTACTTTTTGTCATTGTACTGCCTGTTCTTCGATTTACGACTTCTGATTACAACTTTGGTATCTTCAAACTTTTCTTAGAGTCATGGCTACAACAATTACATGGTCGTCTTCCAGAACTATTTGAGATATCTGTCTTAAATGGGAATGATATTTTCTAGTATCAGAGTCAATCTACCAAGATCTTGTCGAAATATATTCCGTCTCTGCAGAAAAGGTTATAAACGATGGATTTTCATATAATGAAAATGTATAAAGATAAGTGGTCAAAAACAAAAATGTCAAAAATATTTTTTTATCAATGTGTGACGTAATATTTTTTTGACATTTACTTCACTGAGTTTGGTGCTGTTATGACAACTGCTTTACCTGTTTTGTTCAGGTATTGTTATAAATACTGTTATAGTGACAGCCGGAAACTTTGAGCCGTAATGAAAGGTGGAGGTTTGGCGCTTTAAATTCTGATTCAACCCACCATTTCTTTAGAAATGCCTGTTCCAAGTCAGGATCATTACGGTTTTCACAGTTTTCCGGTTGTTGACTGATTTTGTCTGTTTATATACTTATGAGTTTTGACTTTCCCTTTGTAAAATTGCTCGGAGTTCGGTAATTTTGTTATTACCCTTATTTGATACTGACTATATCACAAAGTGAGATCAATGTCAATATGAACAGATTGACTTTAACAATCACGACACAGTGATAGTCTATCTTGTAGCTAATCGTTTTCAGCATCGTACATGATGCAGGAACTCATGGCGGGTGTCTTACAAGATGCATGAACTCATGGATTGTGTCTTACAAGATGCAGGAACTCACGACGGGTGTCTTCCAAGATGCAGGAACTCATGGCGGGTGTCTTACAATATGCAGGAACTCACGACGGGTGTCTTACAAGATGCAGGAACTCATGGTGGGTATCATACAAGATGCATTATCTCACGGTGGGTGTTTTACAAGATGCATGACCTCACGGCGGGTGTCTTACAAGATGCAGGAACTCACGGTGGGTGTTTTACAAGATGCAGGAACTCATGGCGGTTGTCATACAAGATGTATTAACCCACGGCGGGTGTCTCACAAGATGCATTATCTCACGGTGGGTGTTTTACGAGATGCATGACCTCACGGCGGGTGTCTTACAAGATGCAGGAACTCACGGTGGGTGTTTTACAAGATGCAGGAACTCACGGCGGGTGTCTTACAAGATGCAGGAACTCACGGTGGGTGTTTTACAAGATGCATGACCTCACGGCGGGTGTCTTACAAGATGCAGGAACTCACGGCGGGTGTCTTACAAGATGCAGGAACTCACGGCGGGTGTCTTACAAGATGCAGGAACTCACGGCGGGTGTCTTACAAGATGCAGGAACTCACGGTGGGTGTCTTACAAGATGCAGGAACTGCTTACCCTTTGCAGGCCCCTTGGTTCATCTCCGGTATTTGGGGGGTTTCATCATGTGTTATGTGTGTGTGTTTCCCCACCCCCACCCCACCTGTTTTTCTTTGTCTTGTGTCTTCTGTGCCTAATCCTTCCAGTGTCTCTCCATTGTCTTTTCTTGATTGCCTTCATTAATATTTATTGCAATGTACATTTCAGACTATTTGAGATATCTGTCTTAATGGGAATGATATTTTCTAGTATCAGAGTCAATCTACCAAGATCTTGTCGAAATATATTCCGTCTCTGCAGAAAAGGTTATAAACGATGGATTTTCATATAGTGAAAATGTATAAAGATAAGTGGTCAAAAACAAAAATGTCAAAAATATTTTTTTTATCAATGTGTGACGTAATATTTTTTTGACATTTACTTCACTGAGTTTGGTGCTGTTATGACAACTGTTTTACCTGTTTTGTTCAAGTATTGTTATAAATACTGTTATAGTGACAGCCGGAAACTTTGAGCCGTAATGAAAGGTGGAGGTTTGGCGCTTTAAATTCTGATTCAACCCACCATTTCTTTAGAAATGCCTGTTCCAAGTCAGGGTCATTACGGTTATCACAGTTTTCCGGTTGTTGACTGATTTTGTCTGTTTATATACTTATGAGTTTTGACTTTCCCTTTGTAAGATTGCTCGGAATTCGGTAATTTTGTTATTACCCTTATTTGATACTGACTATATCACACAGTGAGATCAATGTCAATATGAACAGATTGACTTTAACAATCACGACACAGTGATAGTCTATCTTGTAGCTAATCGTTTTCAGTATCGTACATGATGCAGGAACTCATGACGGGTGTCTTACAAGATGCATGAACTCATGGCGGGTGTCTTACAAGATGCAGGAACTCACGACGGGTGTCTTACAAGATGCAGGAACTCATGGCGGGTGTCTTACAATATGCAGGAACTCACGACGGGTGTCTTACATGATGCAGGAACTCATGGTGGGTATAATACAAGATGCATTATCTCACGGTGGGTGTTTTACAAGATGCATGACCTCACGGCGGGTGTCTTACAAGATGCAGGAACTCACGGTGGGTGTTTTACAAGATGCAGGAACTCATGGCGGTTGTCATACAAGATGTATTAACCCACGGCGGGTGTCTTACAAGATGCATTATCTCACGGTGGGTGTTTTACAAGATGCATGACCTCACGGCGGGTGTCTTACAAGATGCAGGAACTCACGGTGGGTGTTTTACAAGATGCAGGAACTCATGGCGGTTGTCATACAAGATGTATTAACCCACGGCGGGTGTCTTACAAGATGCATTATCTCACGGTGGGTGTTTTACAAGATGCATGACCTCACGGCGGGTGTCTTACAAGATGCAGGAACTCACGGTGGGTGTTTTACAAGATGCAGGAACTCACGGCGGGTGTCTTACAAGATGCAGGAACTCACGGTGGGTGTTTTACAAGGTGCATGACCTCACGGCGGGTGTCTTACAAGATGCAGGAACTCACGGCGGGTGTCTTACAAGATGCAGGAACTCACGGTGGGTGTCTTACAAGATGCAGGAACTGCTTACCCTTTGCAGGCCCCTTGGTTCATCTCCGGTATTTGGGGGGTTTCATCATGTGTTATGTGTGTGTGTTTCCCCACCCCCACCCCACCTGTTTTTCTTTGTCTTGTGTCTTCTGTGCCTAATCCTTCCAGTGTCTCTCCATTGTCTTTTCTTGATTGCCTTCATTAATATTTATTGCAATGTACATTTCAGACTGCCTATTTTCCACATAAATTGACAAATTTAAGATTTATCTATTGTCGTGTTATATTCTATGATCAGACTAATAATGTCGTTTTCAATGCTGCTATCAGATCTTTGAACGATTTCTTTCTACTAATTTTGAATTTCATCAAATTTTGAGTGATAAAGGATTGCGTTGTGTCTTAAAGCTCGTTTCATTTAATGAAAAACTAAGCAGTGCAAAATAATCATTTACAGGAGACAGAGAGTCTGAATTACACAAGACATAAGCTATATAATTAACCAGGTGATACAGTACACCAAGTGTTTTTTTGTGTTCGTCCCGTGTCTTGTGTATCCAACATTGACATCGTCTCTGGATTATCCATTCTTTATTTTCCTTTCGGTTTTCTCTAAAGTTTATTAACTATCACCAAATAAATACATCTGCTGGTGGACAATTAGTCTCCGACGATATCATTCGTCCAATGGTCTGTACGTGACACTGACATGGCTTAGTAGGAAGAAGGGTTTGAAGATACCAAAGAGGTAATCAGAATCTGTAAATCGAAGAACAGACAACACAATGGTAAATATACTTAAGCTTGATTTTTACAGTATTTGAATAATGTAATTTATTATACCTCATATATTATTAACCATAAATAGATTAATTTTATTGAACAATGGGTAAAAATCAGGACAAAAATCATATTCCGTGAAATAAATATCATATTCCACCCCTTCGGAAGCCTCGCGGGTTTTCCCGCCAGAGTTATCGTTCTTTGACAGGAAAACGTCAGAGGCTCTGGGAATGCATCACTTGCAAGCGACTGTTACAATGTTGTTTTGGATGAGGTTTTTAAATGTCTGAGACAACGTTCCAATGGACTTAAAATATGTTTGCCAGCAGTATTTTACATGTATGTGTTTTCTTGGTTTCATTCGGTATAATAAAGCATATATAGCATGTGTTGCCCTCGGGAAATATGATACTCTTGTGTGAATAAATTTTCATATTTCCCTCACCAGCATGCAATAAATGTATAGTATCAAAGCTGAGGTCAATCCCCCTAAAGCATTAGTAAACCTTGGTCGAGATTTGTTCTACTGTTTACATTTTTTAATCTACTTGGTCCCAAACACATTTAAATTTTTTTAACTAGGAGCGTATCTGATGAAGATTTTAACGGAAACGCGTCGTGTGCACGCACTAGATTTAATATATATGTTTGTTGTATTACGTCCATTGGGTAAAATACCCCTGATGGTGGACTTGTAATCTCCGATGGTATGATATTTAACCTTAGGTTTCAACTTCAAATTCCCCTGTTCAGATACAGGCAAACCTGTCTTGTTTGATCTTTCAAGGGAAGATTGAAATAGGGTCACACAATACAAGTAGCTACTAAATACAGGTTTAATTAATAGGAAATTCACTGGAAAGGGAATTTAAAATTAAGGTCTCATAATACAAGCTATTCCATTAATCACTGTGCATAGAACCTACGAAAATGAAGAATTACCTGAAAAGAAGCATTTTTTCTGGTGCACTTCATTCTTAATTTGTAAAAAAAAAAAAAAAAAAAAGATAAAATATTGCATAGGGCCTCCAAAAGCCCCAATCCAGCCCTTGGTCTACCTCTATGCACTTTAATGTTCGTTCATGAACACACCTGGGGGAAGATTCTTATCGGTTAGTTTAGTAGTCAAGTACTAAGAATCTCTTTCAATTTATTAATTCTTATTTACTTAGATTGATAAGTTCAGATTTGTCTCGTGATTGATGATTCTAAATATTGACCTCTACCTTATCTGTCACTTTGTAATATAAAAGAAATTCCCTGGTAGTATACACTACTTATATAATAAAGATGAGAGTCGTATGGTATATTGTGGCTCTTCTTGTTATAGGAGTATGTGGAGGAAAACCTAATACTGCTGATCCGGAACCAGCTTCTCCTACTAAGCCCACTCCAACAGAACAGTTCGGTAATGTGTGGCAGCTAGATAGTCATGGAAATTATTGGTTGTTTTGGAAAACAAATGCTACGCACATAACATTTGAAACACACGTGAAGACCAGAGGATATGTCGGATTTGGTCTGTCGTCTAATGGTAAAATGTTTCCGTCAGATGTCGTCGTCGGATGGGTTGACAATAATGGAATGACTCACTTCAAGGTTTGCATGCTGTATTTTGTTTGTAATTTGGACATATTCCTTTTGATCTCACTGAGTGATAATATCGATTCCCTGTGATCTCACCGAGTGATAATATCGATTTCCTTTGATCTCACCGAGTGATAATATCGATTTCCTTTGATCTCACCGAGTGAAAATATCGATTTCCTTTGATCTCACCGAGTGATAATATCGATTTCCTTTGATCTCACCGAGTGATAATATCGATTTCCTTTTATCTCACCGAGTGATAATATCGATTTCCTTTGATCTCACCGAGTGATAATATCGATTTCCTTTGATCTCACCGAGTGATAATATCGATTCCCTTTGATCTCACCGAGTGAAATATCGATTTCCTTTGATCTCACCGAGTGATAATATCGATTTCCTTTGATCTCACCGAGTGATAATATCGATTTCCTTTGATCTCACCGAGTGATAATATCGATTTCCTTTTATCTCACCGAGTGATAATATCGATTTCCTTTGATCTCACCGAGTGATAATATCGATTTCCTTTGATCTCACCGAGTGATAATATCGATTCCCTTTGATCTCACCGAGTGATAATATCGATAGCAACGAACTGACTCTGATATTGAAAATTATCAGTCAGTGTTACATCAAACACACTTTATGATGTTATCAATAAAGCAATAACGTCAATTTTGAAGATTTCGAAATACATTATTACTAGTATAAAATCTAGTCCTGTCGGACTCGCTGCGTTACTACCGATAATGTCTATCTCGACATTCAAAACTGACGTTACTCTGTATATGTCAATCTGTAACTACCATACGATCTAGCATATTACATTTGAATTTATATATCATACTTTTTAATTCGCTATGAACTTTATTATCCCCATGTAATAACAAACACAAAATTAGGACCCAATGTATGGCGCTGCTTACTAGATGTTGGCTATCCTGTTTTGATTTCTTGCTCACAAAAAGTTTTAGATTATTTGACCTTGAGCGGCCTTCATGAAGGTTATTCTAGAAACGCATCATGCGCACTAAATTATATCTCTGTGCTTTCATTACATAAGTACCAATAAGTTATGTGTTTTATATAACCATATAATCAACAAAATACAAAATTTTATAGACAAATATAATAAATTTGACAAAAGGTCAATTTAAATAAATAAATGGCAGACAAAACGAACATCTTGGCGAGACTTAATTATTCTTCTTAACAGATATGATGCATTATTGCGTTTTTACTCGAAATAAATTTTGAATTAATAAATAGAATATATAATATAACTGATGAGTATCAGACATTAATTAAATATACCTATACATACGCACCTACATCTACATACATACATCTATGCATATACACACATACATCTGCATGCATACATATACATATATACAATGTATACATATTTACATTTCAATATTTTCCCTTATTTTTGCTAACAGTTTACTATTTTGGAGTTTTTGCCCCTGGCTTATTCTCGTAATATATTCTCTCACAAATAAGGAATATATGTTTACTTGTTTGGTCTTTTGTTCAGATACGTAATATGCTTTGTATATAGAAAATCCTAAAATTGCTAAAAAATAGTTGAAATCAAAATAATCTTTATCAAATATCTTATACCCAAAAACAATATGTTTTAATGTGACAAAATTTTCTACATTAGATTTTTTCAATATTTGTTGTCTTTTCACCCAAAATTCTTTGAGATAGGGACAAGACATAAAGTAATGTAGATAGTCTTCATCTTGACCACAGAAATTACATTGGCTATTAATAGCAATTCTCCATTTCATTAATGGTTTCTTTGTAGGAATTATATATTGCAATAATTTCCATCTGAATATTTTTAGCTTATTTTCTTCTAAATAATGAAAAAATGAAAGAGTAAAGCTGACTCATGTTTGGTTTTTCATTTATAGACAAGTACCTTAACCATGTATTTATACCTATTGGTTTCAAAAATTTTATATTAATATATTCATTATAAAATTATTTGTTGGACAGTTGTGACGGATCTATACATTTTCCATTTACTATAAACTTATCTTTTTGAAAATTTACAACACTTTTAATAGAGTTTTGAGCCCGTAATGTATGATACCATTCATTAGGTATCGCTTTTTTTAGGCAGATAAATTCAGATATCCAATTATTCTTGTATTTTAATTTATCTAAAATTAAATTCTGACTTATTTCCCCGTTTTCATTTAAAATATCATTGATATAAATTAAATCACTATTTATCCAATTATCAAACATTAAACTTTTATTTTTAAACAATATAAATTTATTTCCCCATATAAGCTGTTTTCTAATCTCTGCAAAATGTGATAGCGTTTTTGTTTGACCCCCACCCATTTTTATCCAGGTTTGCAATATTTCTTTATAAAAATCAGGAATATATCTTAAATAATCTTTAATTTTTTTGTATTCGATATTCATTAAAAATATCAACCAATTCTTACCAAATTGTCTAAAGTATTTATATGGTATCAATTTCCAATTGTCCATTTCTCCACTAACAAATCTACTTACCCATGATGCTCTCAGTGATGCAAAGTAACTTCCTATGTCTATCATATTTAAACCCCCCATTTCAAAATTACCTATCATAGTGTTTCTTTTAACTTTGTCTGGTTTACCATCCCATATGAATTTGAAACATTTACTTTCAATTTCTTTTCTATATTTGTCTGGCACGACACATGCACTAGCAACAAAAGTAAATATAGGTATGACTAACGCTTTAATAATCATAATTTTCCCAAGAATAGTTAAATTTCGTTTTCCCCAAGAAAAGAATAAAGTATTCATTTTATCTATTTTATTTTCCCAGTTTAATTTTTCACAGTCTTCTTTATTGTTACCAAAATATACACCCAATGTTTTAATAGGTTTTTCATACCATTTAATGCCCTCTATTTTATCTTTACTGTGCTTAAGTTTTCCTACCCAAATTCCCCCAGTTTTATTTTTGTTCATTAATAATCCAGAAAAAGACCCGAAAGTTTCTATTTCATTAAATGCAATATATATTTCTTCTTTAGACGTACAAAATAAAGTTGTGTCATCAGCGAGTTGCGATATCTTAATGCTATGAGTTGTTTCGTCTATTTTTATTTGAAATCCCTTAATATCTTTATTGTTTCTAAGTCTTGAAGCCATGATTTCCACTGACAAGACAAACAACAAAGCTGATAAAGGAAACCCTTGACGAATTCCTCTTGTATTCTTAAACATTTCTGAGACCCACCCATTGTTCATTACACACGTTTGTATATCTGTATATAAAGTTTTTACCCAGTTAATGAAAGATTCATTGAATCCAAAATGCTTAAGAGTATTTAGCATGAAATTCCATTCCAAAGAATCAAAAGCCTTTGTAAAGTCAACGAAAATTATAGCCCCTTCTATTTTATATATATCTGCATAGTCTATGATATCCTGTATTTGTCTAAGATTAAAACCAATAAATCTATTTTTTACATACCCTGTTTGATCTACGTTAATTATTTTTGGTAAAACTTTTTTCAAACGTTGTGCTAAAACATGTGAAATCAGTTTAAGATCTACATTCAAAAGAGAAATCGGACGATAGTTATCAAGACATAAAGGATCCCCCTTTTTAAATAGTAACGATAAAATACTTGACCGTTGTGAATAAGACATTAAAGCTTCATTGTAACTCTTATTATAGATATCCGTAAGAACAATTTTTAATTTCCCCCAAAATGCTCTGTAAAATTCTACGGTTAACCCATCTAACCCTGGAGATTTATTCAATTTCATGTTTCCTATAGCCTCAGAACATTCGGTATCAGTTACCTCCCCATCACAATCTAATTTTTCTTTGTCGTTTAAAATTTTATCTAATTTTGTATCAAAAATATATTCTTTTGATGAAATTTCATCTGTTTTTTTCGACGTATAAAGTTTTTCATAGTAGTCCTTAATTGTATTAAGTATTTCCCCTTGTTCTTTAATAACTTTATTGTTTTCATCTAGTAACTTACTTATAGATTTTTTAACCTGTCTTTGCTTTTCTAAACCCAAAAAGTATGAATTATTTTTTTCACCCAATTCTACCCATTTTTCTCTCGACCTAATTTGCGCCCCTTTTGCCTTTTGGTTATAAATTTGTTCTAGTTCTTTCTCAATATCATTAATTCGTTTATCTAAACTTTCGTCTGTGATATCTAAAGAGTCCCGATGTGATGATAAATTTTGTAGTTCTTTTTCTAAAGATCTTCTAGCTTCTCGATTAAATTTTGATTTACTTTTACAATATATAATAGTTGCTTCTCTAATTTCTATTTTTAGAACGTCCCATAAAAGCCGACAATCTACGTTATCGTTTACCTTATCGTAAATATATATATCAATCAGATTATTAATCAATAGTTGGTACTCTACTTCCTGTAGTATTGAATTATTGATTTTCCAATAACCCCTACCCTTTTCTGAAACCCCTGGTATAAAATTTATATATACACTTTGGTGATCAGTAGATTGTATGGTTACAGGTTTAATTTTACATGTTTCTACAAGAGAACAAAAATCTGTCCCAATAAATATCATATCTATACGACTGGCCTGTGTTTTATCCTTCCGTCGCCAAGTAAATTGTTGTTTATCTTGATTAAATTTTCTCCAAATATCTGTTAAATTATTTGTTTTTATAAACGTTTTTAAACTTGCTAATGGTTGTATAAATGTACCATTTTTACATTTATTTTTCCTATCAATTGGCATAAGAGTTTCGTTAAAATCACCACCAACTATTGGTATTCCAGTCCCATGTTCCTTTAAGAATCTACTTACATTTTTAAAAAACACATTTCTCAATGTTCTGCAGTTAGGTGCATATATACTTACCATTGAAAACACGGTGTTTTCAATTTGTATGTTTATAAGTATCATTCTACCATCTTCGTCCGTAAACTTATCCATAATTTCGTAATTCAATGATTTATTGATAACTATACCTACCCCCCTACTTGCGGATGTACCGTTACTACAATAAATAGCGAAATTTGTTTTGTTTTTTATTTCATTTTCAATATTTTCATCTAAATGAGTTTCCTGTAAAAAAGCTATTGAACACTTTTGTGTTTTTATCCACTCAACTACCCTATTTCGTTTTTCTCTCCCGTGAATACCATTAACATTCAAACTACACAAATTTATCATATTTTTAGAAATCATATTGTTTATGAGTCACATCAATCGTAATATAAATAGTATACATAACTATAAGTTAACACCATCATTAAAAAAATACATCGAATGTTTAACAATACATGACAATACTTTTTCGAATATTTACATAGTTTATCTACATATATTTTCATCAATGTTTTATAACCCGTAATTTTGACATGTTTTATACCGTTAAAGGGTTTTAATAGTTTACATGTACATGAATCTTGACCTTCGACAGTTTCGTGCCAGCTGACCAACACGACTATTGCGTGTAGTTGTCTGTTTGAAAGTGTGCACGTGTGATATAATATACATAACGTACTTTTAAGTTCAACATAGTGATGAGATATAGTTTGTGTAAGAGTATAGATTCCAATAACGACCATAGTTATGTTATTTATACTTTGGAATATATCTGAAAAATTGCGCACGTGTTCAAAATATGAAAGTTTCGGATTTGACTGAGCCTGTACAGGTAAGTACATGTATAGAAATAGAAATATTTTTAAACATTTTTTGTATTTAAACTGGTACTGTATTTTCATGTTAACCAATAGTTTCTCTTGTTCACAAACATCTCTCAGCAGTGTACATTTGTTTTTAATTGTACATGTTGTATACAAACACAAGTAATTATTATTGTATTCATAATTATATCGATTGGCGTAAATCTCATCGGTCTGTTGACATTTTTTGATAGACTTAATCAAGGTCGTTACTATTAATAGTCTGGGGAAAAACCAAGGTCGTTCGTGTTTATGATATATGTAAACAGTAATCAGCTGAGAAATTTTTCCATATTTGAATGGAGAATTTTTACACGGATATTTGTTTACATTAAAAATCATAGAAGCTTTCACATGTTTATAAACTGAATTATTATTATACTGTCTCATCAACATTAAACTAGACACTGAATTATGACAAATTGATAATATATTACACATCGATTTTGTACATGTATACAATATTATACACTCATCATCATTTATACTCATATCTATATTCAAACATATATTTTCTGACGTACTATCAGTTTGTTTATCATCTACTACGTTCACAAATAATTTTACTCTATGTTTGAGCTGAAAAATTGTTTTATTTTTTGATTTTTTTAAATGTTTTCGTAACATATGATAAAAAAGAATAACAATAAATATTAAGATGTATACATGGTATAACTTGTTTACAAGGAATAGCATGAATAGGTAATTATTTAGTTTTTTATTCATCAACATTAATTTTACTCTATTATTGAGCTTAGGACATTTATAATAATGCATTTTTTTTTTGTATATATATATCAATATATATATATATATATATATATATTTTTTTTTTTTTTTTGTAAAGTCAATTTGCAACATAAATATTACAGTTACAAAGAATTAATTTGACTTTCCATCTGCAGTTTTGGCTTTCTTTGGTCCATTACTATCACTATTTCTATCATAGAGTCTCTCTGTAGGTGTTGGTGGGGTATGGTTTCTCACATTCTGTTTGTTTGTGTTGCCTGGTGTTTTCAGAAAAGTTTGTATTGAGTGTTGACCCTTTTCTGATTTTTCAGTGTTTTTATTGTTTGTTGTCCTGACCTTTCTAGGTGAATCTTTTGCTGGTTCTGGTTTGTTTATGTTACCTTTAGTGGAAGAAGCTTCTTTGGTGGAAGCTTTTGTTGACTTGTTTTTATTTGTAATTGTCACATCAACATCTACATGTGATTGTTTGTTTGTTTTTCTACCTTTGGAATCATCTTGTTTTGTTTCATCATCTTGTCCATCATCTGTTCCTGCATGATGTTGTTCTGGTTCACTATTTTCTTCATTGAAATCTTTAGAACAATCCATCATTTTATGCCCACTTTCATGACACTTTCTACACACCCAATCATTAGGACAGTCATATATAAAGTGTCCTGGAGTTAAACATTTATGACAAGTTTTGTCACTGTCTTGAGTATAATTTCTGTTTTGGAACTCTGGTTGCCCAGGATGAAATACTCTTGCTGTGTATTTACCTATTTTCAACATTCTTGGTATAGGTTTGCTTAATAGCTTACTGATCACCAACCTATCACCAGTCTCACAGTTGGTTAGTTTTCCATCCACTCTCAGCCTATCTCTAAATATTCCTTGGATTTCACATCCTTCCATAGCTAAAGCTCGGTCAATCTGTCCATCATCGGCAGATAGGGGAACATTTTTGATCTTTATTCTAATTGTATCTGGTTGATATCTAGAGGGATTGTGAGGATTTTGTAGGTGCAAGGGGATCTGCCTGCCACGCAGATTTATTCCTTGAACCAACAGTGACTGTCTGTCCTCCTCATTATCCATGTAGATTCTCCACATCTCGCGCACACGCTGAATCCCCTTTATACATTGGGCTTGCACTTTATCGCCTATGGCCTTATAAATTTCGACATTTGTTAACCATAACGACCGTTCAGGCTTGCGAGACCCAAACACATCTTCATCTTTAAGAAATATCGGTTTCACATTTTCACTTTCTCTATAATGAGATTGTGTATAGCCTTGTTTTGGGAATTGATTATTGTGTTCATTTGTATCATCTGTATCTTGATTTTTATCTTGACGGTTGTTCCCGAACACAATTTGGGAGTACGACGCCATTTTTTCATTGTTTACAAGTTGTTCGTCAACTTCAATGCCATTATTCATCGGTTGCTCACCTCGCAATCCTTGAATGATTTGGTTAATTTCATCTTCACTCAATTGATTATACAATAACTCAAATTTTGACGACATTGCTTACCGAATTTCTATCTAAATTAAGTTTTATATTGGAGTAGTGTCTCAGTAAGCCTTGGCAAACTAAGGGCCATAAATCCAGTTATATTATATTATTTGAAAGTATTTTAATTATATAAGAAAATATTAATATGAAATACTTCATAAGTAGCTTGGGCTTTTGAAGTAAGAATGTAACAAGCATTTTGAATAAAAATATATTGTTGTTAAAAAAAATAAATAAATAGAATATAATGTTTTAGCTTGCTTGCTTATTATCTATTTATATTTCAGGATTGTCACACTGTTGGTCATTATGCTCCTGTTATTGATTCCAGCCAGGATTACTCCTTATCATTAGGTAAAGAGGATGCGTTCGGAACTGTACTGAAGTTTACAAGGAAGCTAGACACATGTGATGATAATGATTATCATATAACGGTAAGTTTTTGTTAGTGCAGCAATCGTTCGTTCGTTCGTTCGTGAGTGGGTGGGTGGGTGCGTGCGTGCGTGCGTGAGTGAGTGAGTGAGTGAGTGTTAATTAGCAATATTCAGCTATATCTTGGAGAGAACGGGCTACATTTCGATGACATGAAGATGATGTCCTCTTTGTACTAGACCTTCACACTAAATTGAATTTTTATAGTGCTAGCATTGGAATAACAATTTACGGGTAACCAGTCTTTGTTTTTGCTCTTTAATACTGCGTGCTCAGCAAAGAGGCAACATATACAAATGTTAGGCTCGACCTACCACATGTTAACAGTTAGACAACCAATGTGGTTCTACCGCATGCTAACAGTTAGACAACCAATATTGTTGTATGACAAACACACTGTATTAAAAAGCAGACACATGTCATAATAAAATAAAACAAAAATTTCTATTAGATATGCCAGCAGTGTTTGAAAATACCAAAGGGATAATCAGAAGCCGTAAATCAATGAAGGACAGACAACACCATGGGCAAAAGAAAAAGGACAAACAACGATCTACAAAACATTGCACAGAAAACTAAAGATCAAACAGCACGAACCCTACTAACAATCAGGGGTGAACTCAGGTGCTCCGGAAAGGTGAGCAGTTCCTGCTCCACTAGTGGCACCCGTCGTGTTACTGAAGTTACAAACTCGGTGATAAGTCATGCATGGGGAAAGGACCACAAATGCTTACGACAACATATCCGTGGTCATTTATGACACATTTATTCCGTAACGGGTAATAAACAGAAAATGTATCCATACATTGCTTAGACAAATATAGGAATCATATTACAAAATGTGACAGCATCGTCAATTAATACTATTGGTGGCATTGGTGCGGACTCCGAGACTGATTTTATGTACACTTTTAAACGTACAACAGCAATATAAAAATCGTTGTTCCTTTACTCTCATTTGTGTCTAAGTGTAATGTTGGATAGTCAGTCATGCTCATTTACATTCATATCCGTTCTTACTGCAAACTGTTATTATACTCTCATTTGTGTATAAGTGTAATGTTGGATAGTCAGTCATGCTCATTTACATTCATATCCGTTCTTACTGCAAACTGTTATTATACTCTCATTTGTGTCTAAGTGTAATGTTGGATAGTCAGTCATGCTCATTTACATTCATATCCGTTCTTACTGCAAACTGTTATTATACTCTCATTTGTGTCTAAGTGTAATGTTGGATAGTCAGTCATGCTCATTTACATTCATATCCGTTCTTACTGCAAACTGTTATTATACTCTCATTTGTGTCTAAGTGTAATGTTGGATAGTCAGTCATGCTCATTTACATTCATATCCGTTCTTACTGCAAACTGTTATTATACTCTCATTTGTGTCTAAGTGTAATGTTGGATAGTCAGTCATGCTCATTTACATTCATATCCGTTCTTACTGCAAACTGTTATTATACTCTCATTTGTGTATAAGTGTAATGTTGGATAGTCAGTCATGCTCATTTACATTCATATCCGTTCTTACTGCAAACTGTTATTATACTCTCATTTGTGTATAAGTGTAATGTTGGATAGTCAGTCATGCTCATTTACATTCATATCCGTTCTTACTGCAAACTGTTATTATACTCTCATTTGTGTCTAAGTGTAATGTTGGATAGTCAGTCATGCTCATTTACATTCATATCCGTTCTTACTGCAAACTGTTATTATACTCTCATTTGTGTCTAAGTGTAATGTTGGATAGTCAGTCATGCTCATTTACATTCATATCCGTTCTTACTGCAAACTGTTATTATACTCTCATTTGTGTATAAGTGTAATGTTGGATAGTCAGTCATGCTCATTTACATTCATGTCCGTTCTTACTGCAAACTGTTATTATACTCTCATTTGTGTATAAGTGTAATGTTGGATAGTCAGTCATGCTCATTTACATTCATATCCGTTCTTACTGCAAACTGTTATTATACTCTCATTTGTGTCTAAGTGTAATGTTGGATAGTCAGTCATGCTCATTTACATTCATATCCGTTCTTACTGCAAACTGTTATTATACTCTCATTTGTGTCTCAGTGTAATGTTGGATAGTTTGTCATGTTCATTTACATTAATATCCGTTCCTAGTGAAACTGTCATTTTGCTCTCATTTGTGTTTCGGCGTAATGTTGGATAGTTTGTCATATTCTTTACATTAATATCCGTTCTTAGTGAAACTGTTATTTTAATCTCATTTGTGTCTCAGTTTAATGTTGGATAGTTTGTCATATTCTTTACATTAATATCCGTTCTTAGTGAAACTGTTATTATACTCTCATTTGTGTCTCAGTTTAATGTTGGATAGTTTGTCATATTCATTTACATTAATATCCGTTCTTAGTGAAACTGTTATTTTACTCTCATTTGTGTATAAGTGTAATGTTGGATAGTCAGTCATGCTCATTTACATTCATATCCGTTCTTACTGCAAACTGTTATTATACTCTCATTTGTGTCTAAGTGTAATGTTGGATAGTCAGTCATGCTCATTTACATTCATATCCGTTCTTACTGCAAACTGTTATTATACTCTCATTTGTGTCTCAGTGTAATGTTGGATAGTCAGTCATGCTCATTTACATTAATATCCGTTCTTAGTGAAACTGTCATTTTACTCTCATTTGTGTCTCAGTGTAATGTTGGATAGTTTGTCATGTTCATTTAC
The DNA here is from genome assembly GCA_963383655.1 of Bathymodiolus septemdierum. NCBI lineage: Eukaryota > Metazoa > Mollusca > Bivalvia > Mytilida > Modiolidae > Bathymodiolus > Bathymodiolus septemdierum. Next base: position 2,347,923 of record OY726528.1, read on the forward strand.
ATTAATATCCGTTCTTAGTGAAACTGTCATTTTGATCTCATTTGTGTCTCGGCGTAATGTTGGATAGTTTGTCATATTCATTTACATTAATATCCGTTCTTACTGCAAACTGTTATTTTACTCTCATTTGTGTCTCAGTGTAATGTTGGATAGTTTGTCAAATTCTTTACATTAATATCCGTTCTTAGTGAAACTGTCATTTTACTCTCATTTGTGTCTCAGTGTAATGTTGGATAGTTTGTCATGTTCATTTACATTAATATCCGTTCTTAGTGAAACTGTCATTTTGCTCTCATTTGTGTCTCGGCGTAATGTTGGATAGTTTGTCATATTCATTTACATTAATATCCGTTCTTACTGCAAACTGTTATTTTACTCTCATTTGTGTCTCAGTATAATGTTGGATAGTTTGTCATATTCATTCACATTAATATCCGTTCTTAGTAAAACTGTTATTTTACTCTCATTTGTGTCTCAGTGTAATGTTGGATAGTTTGTCATATTCATTTACATTAATATCCGTTCTTAGTGAAACTGTTATTTTACTCTCATTTGTGTCTCAGTGTAATGTTGGATAGTTTGTCATATTCATTTACATTAATATCCGTTCTTAGTGAAACTGTTATTTTACTCTCATTTGTTTCTCAGTGTAATGTTGGATAGTTTGTCATATTCATTTACATCCTTTCATGATAAACAGGAGAGTGCCATTATCCTTTATTAATATGTTTATATCTATATGATGATTTACAGGAGGGTACCATTATCCTTTATTAATATGTTTATATCTATATGATGATTTACAGGAGAGTGCCATTATCCTTTATTAATATGTTTATATCTATATGATGATTTACAGGAGAGTACCATTATCCTTTATTAATATGTTTATATCTATATGATGATTTACAGGAGAGTATCATTATCCTTTATTAATATGTTTATATCTATATGATGATTTACAGGAGAGTACCATTATCCTTTATTAATATGTTTATATCTATATGATGATTTACAGGAGAGTACCATTATCCTTTATTAATATGTTTATATCTATATGATGATTTACAGGAGAGTGCCATTATCCTTTATTAATATGTTTATATCTATATGATGATTTACAGGAGAGTAACATTATCCTTTATTAATATGCCTATATCTATATGATGATTTACAGGAGAGTGCCATTATCCTTTATTAATATGTTTATATCTATATGATGATTTACAGGAGAGTATCATTATCCTTTATTAATATGTTTATATCTATATGATGATTTACAGGAGAGTGCCATTATCCTTTATTAATATGTTTATATCTATATGATGATTTACAGGAGAGTACCATTATCCTTTATTAATATGTTTATATCTATATGATGATTTACAGGAGAGTACCATTATCCTTTATTAATATGTTTATATCTATATGATGATTTACAGGAGAGTACCATTATCCTTTATTAATATGTTTATATCTATATGATGATTTACAGGAGAGTACCATTATCCTTTATTAATATGTTTATATCTATATGATGATTTACAGGAGAGTACCATTATCCTTTATTAATATGCCTATATCTATATGATGATTTACAGGAGAGTATCATTATCCTTTATTAATATGTTTATATCTATATGATGATTTACAGGAGAGTGCCATTATCCTTTATTAATATGCCTATATCTATATGATGATTTACAGGAGAGTGCCATTATCCTTTATTAATATGTTTATATCCATATGATGATTTACAGGAGAGTACCATTATCCTTTATTAATATGCCTATATCTATATGATGATTTACAGGAGAGTGTCATTATCCTTTATTAATATGTTTATATCTATATGATGATTTACAGGAGATTACCATTATCCTTTATTAATATGTTTATATCTATATGATGATTTACAGGAGAGTGCCATTATCCTTTATTAATATGTTTATATCTATATGATGATTTACAGGAGAGTACCATTATCCTTTATTAATATGTTTATATCTATATGATGATTTACAGGAGAGTGCCATTATCCTTTATTAATATGTTTATATCATATGATGATTTACAGGAGAGTGCCATTATCCTTTATTAATATGTTTATATCTATATGATGATTTACAGGAGAGTACCATTATCCTTTATTAATATGTTTATATCTATATGATGATTTACAGGAGAGTATCATTATCCTTTATTAATATGTTTATATCTATATGATGATTTACAGGAGAGTATCATTATCCTTTATTAATATGTTTATATCTATATGATGATTTACAGGAGAGTACCATTATCCTTTATTAATATGTTTATATCTATATGATGATTTACAGGAGAGTGCCATTATCCTTTATTAATATGTTTATATCTATATGATGATTTACAGGAGAGTATCATTATCCTTTATTAATATGTTTATATCTATATGATGATTTACAGGAGAGTAAGATTATCCTTTATTAATATGTTTATATCTATATGATGATTTACAGGAGAGTACCATTATCCTTTATTAATATGTTTATATCTATATGATGATTTACAGGAGAGTAACATTATCCTTTTTTAATATGCCTATATCTATATGATGATTTACAGGAGAGTGCCATTATCCTTTATTAATATGTTTATATCTATATGATGATTTACAGGAGAGTACCATTATCCTTTATTAATATGTTTATATCTATATGATGATTTACAGGAGAGTGCCATTATCCTTTATTAATATGTTTATATCTATATGCTGATTTACAGGAGAGTACCATTATCCTTTATTAATATGTTTATATCTATATGATGATTTACAGGAGAGTATCATTATCCTTTATTAATATGTTTATATCTATATGATGATTTACAGGAGAGTGCCAATATCCTTTATTAATATGTTTATATCTATATGATGATTTACAGGAGAGTACCATTATCCTTTATTAATATGTTTATATCTATATGATGATTTACAGGAGAGTATCATTATCCTTTATTAATATGTTTATATCTATATGATGATTTACAGGAAAGTACCATTATCCTTTATTAATATGTTTATATCTATATGATGATTTACAGGAGAGTACCATTATCCTTTATTAATATGTTTTTATCTATATGATGATTTACAGGAGGGTACCATTATCCTTTATTAATATGTTTATATCTATATGATGATTTACAGGAGAGTGCCATTATCCTTTATTAATATGCCTATATCTATATGATGATTTACAGGAGAGTATCATTATCCTTTATTAATATGTTTATATCTATATGATGATTTACAGGAGAGTATCATTATCCTTTATTAATATGTTTATATCTATATGATGATTTACAGGAGAGTATCATTATCCTTTATTAATATGTTTATATCTATATGATGATTTACAGGAGAGTGCCATTATCCTTTATGAATATGTTTATATCTATATGATGATTTACAGGAGAGTATCATTATCCTTTATTAATATGTTTATATCTATATGATGATTTACAGGAGAGTACCATTATCCTTTATTAATATGTTTATATCTATATGATGATTTACAGGAGAGTGCCATTATCCTTTATTAATATGTTTATATCTATATGATGATTTACAGGAGAGTACCATTATCCTTTATTAATATGTTTATATCTATATGATGATTTACAGGAGAGTGCCATTATCCTTTATTAATATGTTTATATCTATATGCTGATTTACAGGAGAGTACCATTATCCTTTATTAATATGTTTATATCTATATGATGATTTACAGGAGAGTACCATTATCCTTTATTAATATGTTTATATCTATATGATGATTTACAGGAGAGTATCATTATCCTTTATTAATATGTTTATATCTATATGATGATTTACCGGAGAGTATCATTATCCTTTATTAATATGTTTTTATCTATATGATGATTTACAGGAGAGTACCATTATCCTTTATTAATATGTTTATATCTATATGATGATTTACAGGAGAGTATCATTATCCTTTATTAATATGCCTATATCTATATGATGATTTACAGGAGAGTACCATTATCCTTTATTAATATGTTTATATCTATATGATGATTTACAGGAGAGTATCATTATCCTTTATTAATATGTTTATATCTATATGATGATTTACAGGAGAGTACCATTATCTTTTATTAATATGTTTATATCTGTATGATGATTTACAGGAGAGTATCATTATCCTTTATTAATATGTTTATATCTATATGATGATTTACAGGAGAGTATCATTATCCTTTATTAATATGCCTATATCTATATGATGATTTACAGGAGAGTAACATTATCCTTTATTAATATGTTTATATCTATATGATGATTTACAGGAGAGTAACATTATCCTTTATTAATATGTTTATATCTATATGATGATTTACAGGAGAGTACCATTATCCTTTATTAATATGTTTATATATATATGATGATTTACAGGAGAGTATCATTATCCTTTATTAATATGCTTATATCTATATGATGATTTACAGGAGAGTACCATTATCCTTTATTAATATGTTTATATCTGTATGATGATTTACAGGAGAGTATCATTATCCTTTATTAATATGTTTATATCTATATGATGATTTACAGGACAGGACCATTATCCTTTATTAATATGTTTATATCTATATGATGATTTACAGGAGAGTACCATTATCCTTTATTAATATGTTTATATCTATATGATGATTTACAGGAGAGTGCCATTATCCTTTATTAATATGTTTATATCTATATGATGATTTACAGAAGAGGACCATTATCCTTTATTAATATGTTTATATCTATATGATGATTTACAGGAAAGTAACATTATCCTTTATTAATATGTTTATATCTATATGATGATTTACAGGAGAGTACCATTATCCTTTATTAATATGTTTATATCTATATGATGATTTACAGGAAAGTAACATTATCCTTTATTAATATGTTTATATCTATATGATGATTTACAGGAGAGTACCATTATCCTTTATTAATATGTTTATATCTATATGATGATTTACAGGAGAGTACCATTATCCTTTATTAATATGTTGATATCTATATGATGATTTACAGGAGAGTATCATTATTCTTTATTAATATGTTTTTATCTATATGATGATTTACAGGAGAGTACCATTATCCTTTATTAATATGTTTATATCTATATGATGATTTACAGGAGAGTATCATTATCCTTTATTAATATGTTTATATCTATATGATGATTTACAGAAGAATACCATTATCCTTTATTAATATGTTTATATCTATATGATGATTTACAGGAGAGTGCCATTATCCTTTATTAATATGTTTATATCTATATGATGATTTACAGGAGAGTGCCATTATCCTTTATTAATATGTTTATATCTATATGATGATTTACAGGAGAGTGCCATTATCCTTTATTAATATGTTTATATCTATATGATGATTTACAGGAGAGTGCCATTATCCTTTATTAATATGTTTATATCTATATGATGATTTACAGGAGAGTATCATTATCCTTTATTAATATGTTTATATCTATATGATGATTTACAGGAGAGTGCCATTATCCTTAATTAATATGTTTATATCTATATGATGATTTACAGGAGAGTGCCATTATCCTTAATTAATATGTTTATATCTATATGATGATTTACAGGAGAGTGCCATTATCCTTTATTAATATGTTTATATCTATAGGATGATTTACAGGAGAGTGCCATTATCCTTAATTAATATGTTTATATCTATATGATGATTTACAGGAGAGTACCATTATCCTTTATTAATATGTTTATATCTATATGATGATTTACAGGAGAGTGCCATTATCCTTTATTAATATGTTTATATCTATATGATGATTTACAGGAGAGTACCATTATCCTTTATTAATATGTTTATATCTATATGATGATTTACAGGGGAGTGCCATTATCCTTTATTAATATGTTTATATCTATATGATGATTTACAGGAGAGTGCCATTATCCTTTATTAATATGTTTATATCTATATGATGATTTACAGGAGAGTACCATTATCCTTTATTAATATGTTTATATCTATATGATGATTTACAGGAGAGTACCATTATCCTTTATTAATATGTTTATATCTATATGATGATTTACAGGAAAGTAACATTATCCTTTATTAATATGTTTATATCTATATGATGATTTACAGGAGAGTACCATTATCCTTTATTAATATGTTTATATCTATATGATGATTTACAGGAGAGTGCCATTATCCTTTATTAATATGTTTATATCTATATGATGATTTACAAGAGAGTGCCATTATCCTTTATTAATATGTTTATATCTATATGATGATTTACAGGACAGTACCATTAAGGTGCTATGGTCCTTCCACCCAGATGATCCAACATCATTTGATACACTTACCTGGCATGGAGCTGACCGACGTGGAGCTAAAAGTCTGATGTTGTTGTCCTCGGTTAAGGCTAATGATTTCGTCCCGCCACCTGACGCTCAACACTTTGATATGCTTCATCATCACGTAAGATATTCGTCCGTCAATATTGTTGATTGATTGATTAATTGATTGGTGTTTAATGCCAACTTTAGCAATATTTCAGCTATATCGTAGTATTATTATTTATTGACATTTTTACATGTTTGTTTTATACCCAAAGTATCGAAACTTTTCTCGGCCTCGCTAATATAAGTGGTAATTATAAATTAGTAATTAGTATTTCCATATATGTCATTAATATATAATGACATGACAATACGGTAATGACATCTTGCGACCAATCGCATTGCTCGTAGCATGGAAAGCAGTTTTGTAACGTTTTAATATTCTCGCAATTGTCATATACCTTGGCTAGTACATAGGTTCACTCGCATGTGACCAATAGTAGGAATTCCTGAGAACTCCCACCTTGCAATAGGGGCTGTCGTGATCGTAATCGTATGGTAGTTGGATTTACAACTACATGTGCAATCAGTGCTTATCCCCACTAACGTTGTGAATTTTAATCCAGCTCATGTCGATGCCTACTCGATACAACAATATGTGATAAAGTTTGTCAGTGACTTGCGATAGGTCGGTTGTTTTCTCCGTGTACTCCGGTTTCCTCCATCAATAAATCTAACCGCCACGATATAGCTGAAATATTGTTGAAAGTGGCGTCAAACACTACAACCATAAACCATAAACCTCGCGCTGCAATATACCAGTAAAGGGGAGGAAATGAGAGATATGATCTTAGTCAGATTGGGATCTGTGTTATAAGTAAAATAACAACAACGAAATACAAAACCTACCAATAATAGTGATAAAGAAGATACTGTGAATGTCTGTACATTCCTTGATACCAATTTTAGAGGTTTAAGGAAATATTGTATTTACGTGGATTCGTTATTTCGTGGGTCCCTAGCTGCTATAGCCAGTATCAATATATACGACGACAAGTATTAATTGAATTCTTAATTTCCTGGTTTAATGCTATTCGCGAAATACGCGAAAATTAGTATACCACAAATAACAGTGAATTCACAGCATAGCATCTTTATGTGGTTTATTTGATGGCATTACCTAGAGTGTATGGTTCAGTTACTTTTTATTACGATATCAACATATCCGTACCAGTAGATACACATGTGACAATGTTCATCTTTATTTTGTAGTTCCATGTTCCTGCTAGAGATACAACATACCAATGCCGGGTCTTTAAAGTTCCACATTTAGATAGAAAATGGCATATGATTAGGGTGAGTGAGTGATTGTTGTTTAACGCCAATTCAGCAATTTTTCAGCTAAATCATGGCGAGAACAAGTTAATTTTCAATGAGATGATGGTGAGGTCCGCTTTGTTCTAGACCAATACGCTAAGTTGGATTTTTATAGTGCTATCTCACTGAAACAACAGTTCGCGAGTAGGCATGTGCTCCACTGAGACATATTATTCTGATTCCAAGCCAGCCAGTCTTTGCCCTTTCTCCTTAATGCTGTGTGCTTAGCGGAGAAGCAACAAATACCTATTTGTTAGTCTTTCGTTTGACCCGACCGAGGTTCGAATCCACGACGTACCGCACTCCTCGAGGTGAGCACGCTAACCATTACACCACCGATGCGGTTCATATGATTAGGATAAGTACCCTACCTACATAGAAAATATCATATAATTATAGTCAGCGTCAGTTTTTATAGTTAACAAAACAATATTTTCCATGCTAGTTGCTTATTGGTCATTTAACATGGGACCTTTCACATGATCCGATACCACGTGTTGTTAGATGTTAGTTGGGCGTTCGCTAACAAAGATTGACATACAACGATCTAACAAACACTTCAGATTTTAATTAGATTAAGTTGTCATAGCTACAGATACGCCCATAGAACAAATATTTTCATTGGTTGATTTTTCAACATCTGTTGTTTGCCGATTCGAGCATCGATTTTCAATGAATTCATGCAATTTTGCAGATTTGTAAATTTAACCCTTTCCAACCCCAGATCATATCCCCATTGTATTCATTTTCTAATTGCATCTAAGGTAACCTAAATAAAAAAAGGGGACACATTTTACAACCAAACTATTAAACATATGACACAAAATACGGTGCATTGACCAGTTGTAACATTATAAGACGCCATTCACAAAAAAATAAACAAGTCATTCCGTTATGTAAATCAGAATGTTTCATCCTAGGGTGAGTATCTTATAAGAAATAGGAAATGCTTACCTTTCATTAGCACTTGTGTGGTCCGTGCTGGACATCGTGTTGTGTGTCCGTGCTGGACATCGTGTTCGTTTTCTGTATTGTATTGTATATGTGGTTTTCGTGTTTGTCTTTGTTCCATGTCTTGTGTTCAATGTTGCCTGTGTCTCTCGATTTTCCATACTTGGTTGGGTTACTCCTCGGTTTACCCTAGCACGTATTTAGAAGATTTTGAAGATACCAAAGGGTTAATCAGAATCCGTATATCGAAGAAGAACAGACAACACAATGGCCAAAAGAAAAAGTACAAAAGGACAAACAACGATCTACAAAACATACATATAAAGATCGAGTAACACGAACCCCACTAAAAACCGGGGATCTTTAATGATACCAGACAACCTTCTGTTATAATCTAAGAAGACAATATTTAAAACAGTGTATGTAATATATACATAAACATAAGACATAAGACACATAAGTTCCACCCTCTGATACTATTGGATGATACACAGTTGCATACTTATTAATGATTTGATCTTAATTTGATTGACATGAAGACTGTGACGTCTATTTACAGTATGAACCAATCATCACTCCTGGAAACGAGAACCACGTGCACCACGTGTTAGCCTACAACTGTCCTACAGCTACAGATGCAGACGTAGGATCTGTGTTTAACTGCTATGGGAGAAGACCAAAGAACTTACACGGTTGTAATGATGTCGTTATTGCTTGGGCAGTGGGAGGAGTTGTGAGTTAATTTTTAATTTAGATTGAGCAGTGGGAGGAGTTGTGAGTTAAATTTTAATTTAGATTGGGCAGTGGGAGGAGTTGTGACTTAACTTTTAATTTAGATTGGGCAGTGGGGAGAGTTGTGAGTTTATCTTTAATTTAGATTGGGAAGTGGGAGGAGGTTTGTGTTAACTTTTAATTTAAATTGGGTAGTGGGAGGAGTTGTGAGGTAACTTTTAATTTAGATTGGGCAGTGGGAGGAGTTGTGAGTTAACTTTTAATTTAGATTGGGCAGTGGGAGGAGTTGTGAGTTAATTTTTATTTTAGATTGGGCAGTGGGAGGAGTTGTTAGTTAACCTTTAATTTAGATTGGGCTGTGGGGGGAGTTGTGAGTTTACCTTTAATTTAGATTGGGCAGTGGGAGGAGTTGTGAGTTAACTTTTAATTAACATTGGGCAGTGAGAGAAGTTGTGAGATAACTTTTAATTTAGATTATGCAGTGGGAGGAGTTGTAAGTTAACATTTAATTTAGATTGGGCAGCGGGAGGAGTTGTGAGCTAACTTTTAATTTAGATTGGGCAGTGGGAGGAGTTGTGAGCTAATTTTTAATTTAGATTGGGCAGTGGGAGGAGTTGTTAGTTAACTTTTATTTAAGATTGGGCAGTGGGGGAGTTGTGAGTTTATCTTTAATTTAGATTGGGCAGTGGGAGGAGTTGTGAGTTAACTTTTAATTAATATTGGGCAGTGAGAGGAGTTGTGAGATAACTTTTAATTTAGATTATGCAGTGCGAGGAGTTGTAAGTTAACATTTAATTTAGATTGGGCAGTGGGAGGAATTGTGAGTTAATGTTTAATTTAGATTGGGCAGTGGGAGGAGTTGTGAGGTAACTTTTAATTTAGATTGGGCAGTGGGAGGTGTTGTGACTTAACTTTTAATTTAGATTGGGCAGTGGGAGGAGTTGTAATTTAATTTTAATTTAGGTTGGACAGTGGGAGGAATTGTGAGCTAACTTTTACTTTATATTGGGCAGTGGGAGGAGTTGTGAGTTAACTTTTAATTCATATTGGCCAGTGGGAGGAGTTGTGAGTTAACATTTAATTTAGATTGGCAGTGGGAGGAGTTGTAGTTTAACATTTAATTTAGATTGGACAGTGGGAAGAGCTATGAGTTAACTTTTAATTAAGATTGGGCGGTGGGAGGAGTTGTGAGTTAACCTTTAATTTATATTGTGCAGTTGGAGGAGTTGTGAGTTAACCTTTTAATCTAGATTGGGCAGTTGGAGGAGTTGTGAGTGAATTTTTAATTTATATTGGGCAGTGGGAGGAGTTGTGAGTTATCATTTAATTTAGATTGGGCAGTCGGAGTTGTGAGTTAACTTTTAATTGATATTGGGCAGTGGGAGGAGTTGTGAGTTAACTGTTAATTTAGATTGGGCAGTGGGAGGGGTTGTGAGTTAACTTTTAATTTAGATTGGGCCGTGGGAGGAGTTGTGAGTTAACATTTAATTTAGATTGGGCAGTGGAAGGAGTTGTGAGTCAACATTTAATTTAGATTGGGCAGTGGGAGGAGTTGTGAGTTAACTTTTAATTTAGATTCTGTTTGTTTTTGCAATCTTCTAATCCCAGTAATTACTGAAACCAATTTACATTTGGATGTACAACCCAATATTTGAGAGTACGAATACATAATTCATACACATATTCAGAAAGATAATCTAATCGTCAACTTTGACATAACCTGTTTATGTTTATTTGTATTAATTTAGATTATGTGTTTTTTTTAATCTTTTAATCCCAGTAATTTCCGAAACCAATTGACACTTCGGAGTGTTATTACATAATTCATATATGTACATATTCTGAAACTGACAAAGCTATTCGTCAACTTTGGTAGAACCTGTTTTCTGTTTACTTGTAATGTCATAATTGTATGTTTGTAGGCCTTCAACTTCCCACCGAACGCCGGATTTTCTTTCGGTACCGACGGAGATCCCAAGTATCTCCTCATGGAAACTCATTTCAACAATCCAACTATGAAATCCGGTAAGATCAATGAAGAAATTAAACTTTGTTTGTTATTTATTTCATTGCGCATGCTCACTGGAATCAAAATAATGTAGTTATTACGTTGGTATTTTCTTCTTTGAAATAAATAAACACAATGCTATAATAAGAAGAGTTTGAAGATACCAAAGGGAGGCAATCAGAATTCGCATATCGAAGAAGAACAGACAACACAATGGCCGAAAGAAAAAAGTACAAAAGGACAAACAACGATCTACAAAACATACATATAAAACGAGTAACACGAACCTCACTAAAAACCGAGGGTGAACTCAGGTGCTCCGGAAGGGTGGGCCTTTCCTGCACCACTAGTGACACCCGTCGTGTTAATCTAGTTATAAACCCAGTGATAAGTCACGAATGAGGAAAGGACCGGGAAGTGTCACGACAAGTGGAACATATCCGTGGTCATTTGTGATACAGATATTCCATAGCGGTCAACCATGTCATGGTGGCGACCGTAAAACTTTCGAAGTGATGACTTCAACTTAACTAAGAGGAACCCTTAGTTCAGTAGCTTCCTTGTTAGCAGCAACCCTCTATTAAGGGGGTACCATACACTACAGGGAGATAACTCTTTAAAATCAGTTGTACGCTTTGATCATATGATGTTTGTATGCGGATTTCAAGCATTTAGGTGATCAAAACCACAGAGAAAAACGCTGCTATGTGGCTAGTGAATTTATAGCTTTGAGTCTGTTGGTTGGAATTTGTTAAAATTTTGATATTTATTACAGTGGATATATTCAAACACACTGCCAAAAAAATAAGAAAATTAAGCGAGCAGATCAAATTTTACCTGAAGTGTATGGTACCACCTTAAGGAAATAATATAGTAATAAAATTGCACCAAAAAAAAAGAAAAAAAAAGATATCGCATCTTCGGAACAGTTCCAAAATCTAATAGAAAAAAATCACAGAAACAGGCAAAATCAATACCACAAGCACATAAATGGATGACTGTTCATTTTACTGGTTTGGTACAGAAACTTAAATAAAAGAAAGTGGCGGGGTTAGACTATACCTCAATAACGTAAACATAAACAAAACAGTTGTTCTGGTCTATTCATTGGTGTTACATTACATTGACAAAACAAAAATGTAGATATCTTTGATTTGTCGTTCTATTCAGACATATTATCTTGACTACGACCAAACACACGTTGTCCTTACTCTCTAACGATATGCGTCTTTGCTGGAGAAGAAATACAAATTTATAGATTTCTGCTTGACCCGTTCCAGGATTTGAACCTACGATATAATACACTGTATGTCAGCACTGTAACCATTAATTCACCGAAATCAAATCAGAAGAACCTTTGTCTTAATAGTAATTACATTATTCAACAACTGTAAATTTCAATAAATATATTAGTAATGCCAATGATATTTCATTGTGTACCGAATGTTGCCAGTTTCTCTGGATTGTCCACTCTTGATTGCCCCTTCGGTTATCTCACGTTTATTTACAGTTTCTCTGGATTGTCCATTCTTGATTTCCCCTTCAGTTGTCTCACGTTTATTTACAGTTTCTCTGGATTGTCCATTCTTGATTTCCCCTTCCGTTATCTCACGTTTATTTACAGTTTCTCTGGATTGTCCATTCTTGATTTCCCCTTCAGTTGTCTTACGTTTATTTACAGTTTCTCTGGATTGTCCATTCTTGATTTCCCCTTCAGTTATCTCACGTTTATTTACAGTTTCTCTGGATTGTCCATTCTTGATTTCCCCTTCAGTTGTCTTACGTTTATTTACAGTTTCTCTGGATTGTCCATTCTTGATTTCCCCTTCAGTTATCTCACGTTTATTTACAGTTTCTCTGGATTGTCCATTCTTGATTTCCGGTTCAGTTGTCTCACGTTTATTTACAGTTTCTCTGGATTGTCCATTCTTGATTTCCCCTTCAGTTGTCTCACGTTTATTTACAGTTTCTCTGGATTGTCCATTCTTGATTGCTCCTTCAGTTGTCTCACGTTTATTTACAGTTTCTCTGGATTGTCCTTTCTTGATTTCCCCTTCAGTTGTCTTACGTTTATTTACAGTTTCTCTGGATTGTCCATTCTTGATTGCTCCTTCAGTTGTCTCACGTTTATTTACAGTTTCTCTGGATTGTCCTTTCTTGATTTCCCCTTCAGTTGTCTTACGTTTATTTACAGTTTCTCTGGATTGTCCATTTTTGATTTCCCCTTCAGTTGTCTCACGTTTATTTACAGTTTCTCTGGATTGTCCATTTTTGATTTCCCCTTCAGTTGTCTCACGTTTATTTACAGTTTCTCTGGATTGTCCATTTTTGATTTCCCCTTCAGTTGTCTCACGTTTATTTACAGTTTCTCTGGATTGTCCATTTTTGATTTCCCCTTCAGTTGTCTCACGTTTATTTACAGTTTCTCTGGATTGTCCATTCTTGATTTCCCCTTCAGTTGTCTCACGTTTATTTACAGTTTCTCTGGATTGTCCATTTTTGATTTCCCCTTCAGTTGTCTCACGTTTATTTACAGTTTCTCTGGATTGTCCATTTTTGATTTCCCCTTCAGTTGTCTCACGTTTATTTACAGTTTCTCTGGATTGTCCATTTTTGATTTCCCCTTCAGTTGTCTCACGTTTATTTACAGTTTCTCTGGATTGTCCATTCTTGATTTCCCCTTCAGTTGTCTCACGTTTATTTACAGTTTCTCTGGATTGTCCATTTTTGATTTCCCCTTCAGTTGTCTCACGTTTATTTACAGTTTCTCTGGATTGTCCATTTTTGATTTCCCCTTCAGTTGTCTCACGTTTATTTACAGTTTCTCTGGATTGTCCATTCTTGATTTCCCCTTCAGTTGTCTCACGTTTATTTACAGTTTCTCTAGATTGTCCATTCTTGATTTCCCCTTCAGTTGTCTCACGTTTATTTACAGTTTCTCTAGATTGTCCATTCTTGATTTCCCCTTCAGTTGTCTCACGTTTATTTACAGTTTCTCTAGATTGTCCATTCTTGATTTCCCCTTCAGTTGTCTCACGTTTATTTACAGTTTCTCTAGATTGTCCATTCTTAATTGCCCTTCAGTTTTCTCTTACGTTTCTTTCACAACAAATATCTTAAGGAAACGGAGAAATTTTGACGAAGTGTTTGTAATATTGCTCATTAGATACACAAAACGTAAAAACGTCCAGATGGTTTTGAAATTTAAATAGTGTGTATTACCTACCGTTTTAATAGTTCTATTATTACCCTTATAGACAGTTAACATTGATTGTGTGATAATTGTTCTATTATTACCCTTATAGACAGTTAATATTGATTGTGTGATATGATATCTTTATCTACCGTTTTAATAGTTCTATGGTATAGACAGTTAATATTGATTGTGTGATATGATATCTTTATCTACCGTTTTAATAGTTCTATGGTATAGGCAGTCAATATTGATTGTGTGATATGATATCTTTATCTACCGTTTTAATAGTTCTATGGTATAGACAGTTAACATTGATTGCGTGATATGATATCTTTATAGGAATTGCTGATAGTTCCGGAATAAGAATTACAGCCACGCCCACAATACGTCAGTATGACGCAGGAATCCTAGAGGCAGGAGCACTTGTTAACAGACTACAGCTTGTACCTCCGCATGAGAAAGCCTTCGTATCAAAGTCTTACTGCAATAAGGAATGCTTACAGAGGGTAGGATTATGTTTGACATCGTGATATGTTTGTCGTAGCATCAATCGTGTTCTTCTGTCCTCTTTCATGAGTTATCACCAGAATATTAAGAGTAAGACAAAAGATGACACAAGTGCTTTCTCTTGTTTTTTTTGTGTGATTCGTGCTGTTAATTTTTTAATTTTCTGTGTAGTGTTTTGTAGACCATTGTTTTTTCCTTCTGGACATTGTATGTTGTCCTTCTGGACATTGTATGTTGTCCTTCTGGACATTGTATGTTGTCCTTCTGGACATTGTATGTTGCCCATCTGGACATTGTATGTTGTCCTTCTTCGACATACGGCTTCCGAATAGTATCTTTATACTTTGTTTTAGTATCATTGGATTATTTTTAACAAGAATAGCACTGCGGGTGCCACTTGTGGAGCAGAAACTTTTTACCCTTCCGGATCCTCTCAGTTTCTTGAATATTGTCATCTTCCGCTAATTTGAAGCTACAATATTGTTCCACAATGGTCTCTGTGATTAAGAATTGTTGACACTCGTGTGTTCGATCCCCGGGTGGGTCACACCAAAGACTATTCAAGGTATTTGGATCCTTTACCAAACATGCAGTGTTAAAGAGTAAGATCAACAACTGACTTCTACCGGGTTAGGGTCATAGTGCTTTAGTGAACTATCAAAATTATAATTATTGTGTAAAAAAGGTATTATCACTTGGTTATGTAAAGCACGCCTATTTAGTCCCAAAGATATACCTACCCTATGTGCAGGGGCACCTATCGATCGATCGGTAATTGAATCAGTTAGTCAGAGGGTTTGTTTCGTTGATGGTGTTTAACGTCCATTTCAACAATATTTCAGTTATATCATGTCGGTCAGTTTTATTGGTGGAGGAAACCGGAGGACCCGGAGAAAACCACCGACCTGTCGCAAGTCACTGAAAAACTTGATTACATAATGTTGTATGCATCGGCCTGATCGAGATTCGAACTCACAACATCAGTGGTGATAAACACTGATTGCATAGGTAGTTGTGAATCCAACTACCACGCGATCACGGCCATGACGGACCCTTTTAGTCAGAGAGACATAGATATAGAGGAACATTAGAGACTATCCAACATTACACATAGACATACAATAAAGTAAAGGAACAGTCCTTGTATTGCTTTTCTACATAGACACACAATAAAGTAAAGGAACAGTCCTTGTATTACTCTTCTACATAGACACACAATAAAGTAAAGGAACAGTCCTTGTATTACTCTTCTACATAGACACACAATAAAGTAAAGGAACAGTCCTTGTATTACTCTTCTACATAGACACACAATAAAGTAAAGGAACAGTCCTTGTATTACTCTGCTACACATACACACAATAAAGTAAAGGAACAGTCCTTGTATTACTCTTCTACATAGACACACAATAAAGTAAAGGAACAGTCCTTGTATTGCTCTTCTACATAGACACACAATAAAGTAAAGGAACAGTCCTTGTATTGCTCTTCTACATAGACACACAATAAAGTAAAGGAACAGTCCTTGTATTGCTCTTCTACATAGACACACAATAAAGTAAAGGAACAGTCCTTTTATTGCTCTTCTACATAGACACACAATAAAGTAAAGGAACAGTCCTTGTATTGCTCTTCTACATAGACACACAATAAAGTAAAGGAACAGTCCTTGTATTGCTCTTCTACATAGCACACAATAAAGTAAAGGAACCGTTATTGTATTACTCTTCTACATAGACACACAATAAAGGAAAGGAACAGTCCTTGTATTGCTCTTCTACATAGACATACAATAAAGTAAAGGAACAGTCCTTGTATTGCTCTTCTACATAGACACACAATAAAGTAAAGGAACAGTCCTTGTATTGCTCTTCTACATAGACACACAATAAAGTAAAGGAACAGTCCTTGTATTGCTCTTCTACATAGACACACAATAAAGTAAAGGAACAGTCCTTTTATTGCTCTTCTACATAGACACACAATAAAGTAAAGGAACAGTCCTTGTATTGCTCTTCTACATAGCACACAATAAAGTAAATGAACCGTTATTGTATTACTCTTCTACATAGACACACAATAAAGGAAAGGAACAGTCCTTGTATTGCTCTTCTACATAGACATACAATAAAGTAAAGGAACAGTCCTTGTATTGCTCTTCTACATAGACACACAATAAAGTAAAGGAACAGTCCTTGTATTGCTCTTCTACATAGACATACAATAAAGTAAAGGAACAGTCCTTGTATTGCTCTTCTACATAGACCCACAATAAAGTAAAGGAACAGTCCTTGTGTTAATCTTCTACATAGACACACAATAAACTAAAGGAACAGTCCTTGTATTACTCTTCTACATAGACACACAATAAAGTAAAGGAACAGTTCTTGTATTACTCTTCTACATAGACACACAATAAAGTAAAGGAACAGTCCTTGTATTACTCTTCTACATAGACACACAATAAAGTAAAGGAACAGTCCTTGTATTACTCTTCTACATAGACACACAATAAAGTAAAGGAACAGTCCTTGTATTGCTCTTCTACATAGACACACAATAAAGGAAAGGAACAGTCCTTGTATTGCTCTTCTACATAGACATACAATAAAGTAAAGGAAGTCCTTGTATTGCTCTTCTACATAGACACACAATAAAGTAAAGGAACAGTCCTTTTATTGCTCTTCTACATAGACATACAATAAAGTAAAGAAACAGTCCTTTTATTGCTCTTCTACATAGACACACAATAAAGTAAAGGAACAGTCCTTTTATTGCTCTTCTACATAGACATACAATAAAGTAAAGGAACAGTCCTTTTATTGCTCTTCTACATAGACACACACTAAAGTAAAGGAACAGTCCTTTTATTGCTCTTCTACATAGACATACAATAAAGTAAAGAAACAGTTCTTGTATTACTCTTCTACATAGACACACACTAAAGTAAAGGAACAGTTCTTGTATTACTCTTCTACATAGACACACAATAAAGTAAAGGAACATTCCTTGTATTACTCTTCTACATGAACACACAATAAAGTAAAGGAACAGTCCTTGTATTACTCTTCTACATAGACAAACAATAAAGTAAAGGAACAGTCCTTGTATTGCTCTTCTACATAGACACACAATAAAGTAAAGGAACAGTCCTTGTATTACTCTTCTACATAGACATACAATAAAGTAAAGGAACAGTCCTTGTATTGCTCTTCTACATAGACACACAATAAAGTAAAGGAACAGTCCGTGTATTGCTCTTCTACATAGACACACAATAAAGTAAAGGAACAGTCCTTTTATTGCTCTTCTACACAGACATACAATAAAGTAAAGGAACAGTCCTTGTATTACTCCTCTACATAGACACACAATCAAGTAAAGGAACAGTCCTTGTATTGCTCTTCTACATAGACACACAATAAAGTAAAGGAACAGTCCGTGTATTGCACTACTACATAGACACACAATATAGTAAAGGAACAGTCCTTGTATTACTCTTCTACATAGACACACAATAAAGTAAAGGAACAGTCCTTTTATTGCTCTTCTACATAACAGTCACAGCAATCCGTATTTATATGTTGACTAAATCAAACTCAATGTTTAAAAGCTAAATACAGTCAAACCTGTATTAAGAGGTCACCATTGGGACAGAGAAAAAGTGACCTTATAAGACTGATGACCTTTTACAAGAGGTTCAATTGATATGAAATTTTCTGTGACAGGACTATGAAAATATGACTTTTAACACAGGTGGCTGTGTAATAGAGGTGACTGCTTAATATAGGTGACTGCTTAATAGAGGTGACTGTTTAATAGAGGTGACTGCTTAATAGAGGTGACTGCTTAATACAGGTGACTGCTTAATAGAGGTGCTTGCTTAATAGAGGTGACTGCTTAATAGAGGTTTCTGCTGAATAGAGGTGACTGCTTAATAGATGTCACCACATGTGCAGGTTTGACTGTAATGTGTACTAACATAGTATCTGTATAATTTCAGGCTTTACAAACCCCAACAAACAGTATCAAAGTGTTTGGTATTCTCCTACACGCCCACTTACTGGGAGCTGGAATCAAAGCCCGCCATATCCGTGGAGATGTAGAATTAGAGCCCATCTCAGAAGATAAGACCTATGATTTTGACTATCAAGATGTTAGAGTTCTAACAAAGGAACGAGAAATCAAATACGTAATGCTATATATATATTGTTTTTTGTTTGTTTTTGTTTAAGTTATTCTAAATAATTGTTTAGAATTAAGTATTACGATTACTTTACTTAAACTAGGGTAAATCTGCTGATATTACATAACCTCTATTTATTGAAACTTAAAAGCTACACAAACCTGGTTTCTATTATTTATTGTTAGATGATATTCTAATATCTGATCTGTTATTACTATACATGTAATGAATATTAATATTCCTTTATTATAGGGCGACAGCTTGACAGTGGAGTGTACATATGACTCTACAGGAAGGACAAAACCTACACTTGTAGATCTGGTATTACTATACATGTAATGAACATTAATATTCCTTTGTTATAGGGCGACAGCTTGACAGTGGAGTGTACATATGACTCTACAGGAAGGACAAAGCCTACACTGGTAGATCTGGTATTACTATACATGTAATCAACATTAATATTGCTTTATTATAGGGCGACAGCTTGACAGTGGAGTGTACATATGACTCTACAGGAAGGACAAAACCTACACTGGTATGATAATGTGTTATCAAAGATATGATGAATGGGGCCATCATTTTACATTTTAAGTACACATTCGCTACACGTGGAAAGCATCTGTATGACCATACAATAAAACTGAGATGGAGAATGGTTCCAAAATAACCAGCTTAACCCCGCCACTTTTATTGAAGTCCCTGTACTAAGTTAGGAAAGTGGACACTTGCTCAATAACTATATAGCTTGATCTTATAATTTGAATTTTATTTATTTTCCACTCCCATTCCATATGACAAATTAAAATACGTTTAAAAGAAATCATTCACAACGCATTATGCCTTAAAATGGTAATCAACTTTGCTAGTTTATTGCTTATGATCACGATTTAACTTATTTTGTCCAGTACCAAGCAAAAGTCAAAATATGCTAGACAAAATGTGAGGTCATCAGTGTGTTTATTTGTCGAAATAGGAGAGCAAATTCTTCAACAAATCATCGACATCCCCTTGGGACCAAGCTGTGACCCTCTCCCCCTTATTCAAAACCTTAACAAAGACAAAATAATTACATAAGCGACTGCTTTTAATATCACATTCCTACATCGTATTGTTTTGTTTCTCATTGTATTCAGGTACATAGATGATGGATGTTTTGTCGATTTATAATCTAAACTTTACTGATTGGATTCCACTAATATACACCAAACGACGTCGAGATTAAAAAAAAACACACACACACAAAAAAAACCAACAGTACTAGCTTCCTCTGCCTCATATCTTGAGACCTGCCTGACATTTGACACCAGTAGTCATCTTTCTTCTCGATTTTTTGACAATATAGACGACTTCAACTTTGCCATTATCACTTTTTCACACTTTGATAGAACTAACATACCAACCACCCTCCCGCGTATGGAGTTTATATTTCACAACTCATACGTTGCACTCGAGCTTGGAGGATTATTTTTATTATTAAGACTTTCAACATCGTCTACGTCTTCTGTTATTTATTTATTTATTTATTTATTTATTTATTTATTTATTTATTTACTTATTTATTTATTTATTTTGTGATTAATAGCTATAAATGTTGACGGTTCATTAAACTAACTTTATTTATTTACAGGGAGGACTTCCAACTACCGCTGAAATGTGTTTAGCATTTCTGTTTTACTACCCCAAGACTACCATTTCTAACTGCTTGAGTGAACCATTATTTCCACAGTATGGCTCTGATCCCTTTAAGAACGTCGACCACATATACTCCTGGAACTGGAACGACAAAGGTGTTAGAGATAAATTTAAAGGAGTTTTGGAAAATTCTACATATTACCATGCCTGCAGTGGATTCAACAATCCAGTAAGTACAAATGTGAGTATACAATCTAATTAAATTTTAATATTTGCTGTCCCCCCTTTTTCCCCTTTCGCGATACGCCAGCATCTATCGACCTCACGCTTGGGGTTATGAATAACCTTTCATTCATCTTTGATCGTCCAATCATATGCAATACAGCTCTTGGTGTGTATTTGGTTTTGATACCTAATGCTTTCGTAGGCTCATAGCTGATTGGCAGTTGAAAATATGAACTCTGACGTGACTACAGACGGGATGTCGATCCTGACGTGACTACAGACGGGATGTCTATCCTGACATGACTACAGACGGGATGTCGATAGCATAGATGTTAGTGTATTGTCAAAGACAAAAAACAAAAAAGACATTTTTTTTATTTCTATTTTTATTTTTGGTGTTTTAACGCCACTTTTAGCAATATTTGAGCTATATCAAGGCCACCAGTTTTAGTGGTGGAAGAAGCCGAAGTATCCGGAAAGAACCACCGACCATGAGCAACCTATTGGTAAACTTTATCACTTGCGGCTGCGAGTCGAGTGCACCCTTTTTTGTAATTTACAAAGCTGGGCGCGAACCCACGCCGTATTGGTGATATACTTGTATGAATTGTTAGGTAATCCAACTACCTAACTCATTGAGCCACCTGGGTCCTACAACTACCTAACTCATTGAGCCACCCGGGCCCTACAACTACCGAACTCCTTGCGCCACTCGGCCTCTACAACTACCTAGCTCATTGAGCCACCCGGGTCCTACAACTACCTAACTCATTGAGCCACCCGAGTCCTAGAACTACCTAACTCATTGAGCCACCCGGGCCCTACAACTAAATAACTCATTGAGCCACCCTGGTCCTACAACTACCTAACTCATTGAGACACCCGGGCCCTACAACTACCTAACTCATTGAGCCACTCGGGTCCTACAACTACCTAACTCATTGAGCCACCCGGGTCTTACAACTACCTAACTCATTGTGCCACCCAGGCCCTACAACTACCTAACTCATTGAGCCACCCAGACCCTACAACTACCTAACTCATTGAGCCACCCAGGCCATACAACTACTTAACTCATTGAGCCACCCGGGCCCTACAACTACCTAGCTCATTGAGCCACCCGGGCCCTCAGCTTAAAGATACCAAAGCAGTAATCAGTAACCTCATATCGAGAAAAGATCATACAATACAATGACCAAAAAGTGCATACAATATAATGACCAAAAAGAACATACAATATAATGACCAAAAAGAACATACAATATAATGACCAAAACGAGCATACAATATAATGACCAAAAAAACATACAATATAATGACCAAAAAGAACATACAATGTAATGACCAAAAAGAACATACAATATAATGACCAAAAAGAACATACAATATAATGACCAAAAAGAACATACAATATAATGACCAAAAAGAACATACAATATAATGACCAAAAAGAACATACAATATAATGACCAAAAAGAACATACAATATAATGACCAAAAAGAACATAAAATGTAATGACCAAAAAGAACATACAATATAATGACCAAAAAGAACATACAATATAATGACCAAAAAGAACATAAAATGTAATGACCAAAAAGAACATACAATGTAATGACCAAAAAGAACATACAATATAATGACCAAAAAGAACATACAATATAATGACCAAAAAGAACATACAATATAATGACCAAAAAGGACATACAATATAATGACCAAAAAGGACATACAATATAATGACCAAAAAGAACATACAATAAAATGACCAAAAAGAACATAAAATGTAATGACCAAAAAGAACATACAATATAATGACCAAAAAGAACATAAAATGTAATGACCAAAAAGAACATACAATATAATGACCAAAAAGAACATACAATATAATGACCAAAAAGAACATAAAATGTAATGACCAAAAAGAACATACAATAAAATGACCAAAAATAACATACAATATAATGACCAAAACGAACATACATTATAATGTCCAAAAAGAACATACAATGTAATGACCAAAAAGAACATACAATGTAATGACCAAAAAGAATATACAATATAATGACCAAAAAGAACATACAATGTAATGACCAGAAAGGACATACAATATAATGACCAAAACGAACATACAATATAATGACCAAAAAGAACATAAAATATAATGACCAAAAAGAACATACAATATAATGACCAAAAAGAACATAAAATGTAATGACCAAAAAGAACATACAATATAATGACCAAAAAGAACATACAATGTAATGACCAAAAAGAACATACAATATAATGACCAAAAAGAAAAAAAAAGACAATAAGAAAAGGACAAACAATGATCTACAAAATATTACACAGAAAACTAAAGAATGAGCAACACGAACCGTAAAATCTTAACAACAACTTTCACGCTTTTGAATTATTGCATCACAAGCGTAAAGTTTTCTGATTGGTTTATTAAAAAATGTATTCATATAAGAAAGTTCATCTGGATATGACCTCTAAAATGGTTTTGTCCGATGTTAGGGGGAACGTAGCCATTATTACAGTTGACTAAAAATATGAACATAAACACGGGGTGAAGTCACGTGATCCAGAACTGTGATGATCAGTTCCAGTTTCTTGAATACGGTTGTTTATAAGCAACATTTTCGAAACGAAATTTTCATATTCCATTTTTAACTATTAAAAGCAAATGTAACCAAATCGTGTGCCTGAATATTATTAATTCTTTTGTTTTATAGTATGCTCAAGATATTTTCCACATTCGTGAACCAGCCACCAAGTATGCACCACCTGCTAGACAATGTCCTGTTCACTAGTGACACTGAATCCAGGACTTTTATATATGTGTATGCTGATATTCCTAGGATTTGATTTTATCAAACTTTTTTTTCCAAATTGGCACCATTTTGGTATATTTTTAAAAAATAAAGGATTTTTCATCAAACTCTTTAATGTTGATTCGTTATGAATGCTAATTATAGCTTTGAAAATCATTCTGTTTGACAATGGGAAAATTGCAGCTTGTGCCTTACAAGGAAGATGTTAACACTACTGGACCCTCTATAATAATGTGTGTTATAAGAAGAGTTTGAAGATACCAAATTGGTAATCAGAATCCGTAAATCGAAGAAGAACAGACATATGCAGGTTTGGGGTTATTCGTGGTTTATGGTTTATGCAGAATTAGGCTTATATAATATTAGGTTTATAAAAAACATTTGGTTTAACCAGGATTTCGTTTTATCCATAGCCTTTTATATGGTTAGAAGAGCTTAAAGATACCAAGACACCAAAGGGGTAATCATAATCCGTATATCGAAGAAGAACAGACAACACAATGGTCAATAGAAAAAGCACAAAAGGACAAACAACGATCTACAAAACACTACACAGAAAACTAAAGATCGAGTAACAGGAACTCACCAAAAATCGGGGGTTTACGTCATTTAATAAAGATAGCAAAATAGTACAAACCTGTAATTCCAGATAGCGCTATATAGTGAGTGAGTGAGTGATTGTTGTCTAATGCCAACACAGCAATTTTCAACCTTTTCATGGCGAAATGATGTTCAATGACCAATTCTGAATTCATTGATTATCTGCTTCCCATCATCCGAATGAGCTTGAAGTAACGGATACCCAAAGGTCACTTTCTTAACTTGACGTTGACAACGGAGGAAGATTAAAAACAAGACTCTACTACAAACACGAGGACTTCACTTTTTCAATAGTCAACTTCCCATTAAAAGCCCAATATTCCAGCAGCTCCAGCCTATATAGTTTACATTTCACAGATCATACGTTATTCTAAGGCTTGTACAGTCATTTTCTGGACAGAGCTCAGCTGCTAAAGCAAAAGATCACCGCGGGTCTTAGTGGGATTTGTGTTCCTCGATCTTTAGTTTATATATATGTTTTCATGTTTTTAGTTCCGTGTTGTGATATCCGCTACGATTTCTGCACAAAAACGATATCTCGACTCCCATTTGCTTTGTATCAGGTTCATGTTTTATTTATGGTATTTGCATATATTTACGTGTACTGGTGTCCTGTTTACTGTTGGTCATTGTACTGCCTGTTCTTCGATTTACGACTTCTGATTACAACTTTGGTATCTTCAAACTTTTCTTAGAGTCATGGCTACAACAATTACATGGTCGTCTTCCAGAACTATTTGAGATATCTGTCTTAAATGGGAATGATATTTTCTAGTATCAGAGTCAATCTACCAAGATCTTGTCGAAATATATTCCGTCTCTGCAGAAAAGGTTATAAACGATGGATTTTCATATAGTGAAAATGTATAAAGATAAGTGGTCAAAAACAAAAATGTCAAAAATATTTTTTTATCAATGTGTGACGTAATATTTTTTTGACATTTACTTCACTGAGTTTGGTGCTGTTATGACAACTGTTTTACCTGTTTTGTTCAAGTATTGTTATAAATACTGCTATAGTGACAGCCGGAAACTTTGAGCCGTAATGAAAGGTTGAGGTTTGGCGCTTTAAATTCTGATTCAACCCACCATTTCTTTAGAAATGCCTGTTCCAAGTCAGGGTCATTACGGTTTTCACAGTTTTCCGGTTGTTGACTGATTTTGTCTGTTTATATACTTATGAGTTTTGACTTTCCCTTTGTAAGATTGCTCGGAGTTCGGTAATTTTGTTATTACCCTTATTTGATACTGACTATATCACACAGTGAGATCAATGTCAATATGAACAGATTGACTTTAACAATCACGACACAGTGATAGTCTATCTTGTAGCTAATCGTTTTCAGTATCGTACATGATGCAGGAACTCATGGCGGGTGTCTTACAAGATGCATGAACTCATGGATTGTGTCTTACAAGATGCAGGAACTCACGACGGGTGTCTGACAAGATGCAGGAACTCATGGCGGGTGTCTTACAATATGCAGGAACTCACGACGGGTGTCTTACAAGATGCAGGAACTCATGGTGGGTATCATACAAGATGCATTATCTCACGGTGGGTGTTTTACAAGATGCATGACCTCACGGCGGGTGTCTTACAAGATGCAGGAACTCACGGTGGGTGTTTTACAAGATGCAGGAACTCATGGCGGTTGTCATACAAGATGTATTAACCCACGGCGGGTGTCTTACAAGATGCATTATCTCACGGTGGGTGTTTTACGAGATGCATGACCTCACGGCGGGTGTCTTACAAGATGCAGGAACTCACGGTGGGTGTTTTACAAGATGCAGGAACTCACGGCGGGTGTCTTACAAGATGCAGGAACTCACGGTGGGTGTTTTACAAGATGCATGACCTCACGGCGGGTGTCTTACAAGATGCAGGAACTCACGGCGGGTGTCTTACAAGATGCAGGAACTCACGGCGGGTGTCTTACAAGATGCAGGAACTCACGGCGGGTGTCTTACAAGATGCAGGAACTCACGGCGGGTGTCTTACAAGATGCAGGAACTCACCGTGGGTGTCTTACAAGATGCAGGAACTGCTTACCCTTTGCAGGCCCCTTAGTTCATCTCCGGTATTTGGGGGGTTTCATCATGTGTTATGTGTGTGTGTTTCCCCACCCCCACCCCACCTGTTTTTCTTTGTCTTGTGTCTTCTGTGCCTAATCCTTCCAGTGTCTCTCCATTGTCTTTTCTTGATTGCCTTCATTAATATTTATTGCAATGTACATTTCAGACTATTTGAGATATCTGTCTTAAATGGGAATGATATTTTCTAGTATCAGAGTCAATCTACCAAGATCTTGTCGAAATATATTCCGTCTCTGCAGAAAAGGTTATAAACGATGGATTTTCATATAGTGAAAATGTATAAAGATAAGTGGTCAAAAACAAAAATGTCAAAAATATTTTTTTATCAATGTGTGACGTAATATTTTTTTGACATTTACTTCACTGAGTTTGGTGCTGTTATGACAACTGTTTTACCTGTTTTGTTCAAGTATTGTTATAAATACTGTTATAGTGACAGCCGGAAACTTTGAGCCGTAATGAAAGGTTGAGGTTTGGCGCTTTAAATTCTGATTCAACCCACCATTTCTTTAGAAATGCCTGTTCCAAGTCAGGGTCATTACGGTTTTCACAGTTTTCCGGTTGTTGACTGATTTTGTCTGTTTATATACTTATGAGTTTTGACTTTCCCTTTGTAAGATTGCTCGGAGTTCGGTAATTTTGTTATTACCCTTATTTGATACTGACTATATCACACAGTGAGATCAATGTCAATATGAACAGATTGACTTTAACAATCACGACACAGTGATAGTCTATCTTGTAGCTAATCGTTTTCAGTATCGTACATGATGCAGGAACTCATGGCGGGTGTCTTACAAGATGCATGAACTCATGGATTGTGTCTTACAAGATGCAGGAACTCACGACGGGTGTCTGACAAGATGCAGGAACTCATGGCGGGTGTCTTACAATATGCAGGAACTCACGACGGGTGTCTTACAAGATGCAGGAACTCATGGTGGGTATCATACAAGATGCATTATCTCACGGTGGGTGTTTTACAAGATGCATGACCTCACGGCGGGTGTCTTACAAGATGCAGGAACTCACGGTGGGTGTTTTACAAGATGCAGGAACTCATGGCGGTTGTCATACAAGATGTATTAACCCACGGCGGGTGTCTTACAAGATGCATTATCTCACGGTGGGTGTTTTACGAGATGCATGACCTCACGGCGGGTGTCTTACAAGATGCAGGAACTCACGGTGGGTGTTTTACAAGATGCAGGAACTCACGGCGGGTGTCTTACAAGATGCAGGAACTCACGGCGGGTGTCTTACAAGATGCAGGAACTCACGGCGGGTGTCTTACAAGATGCAGGAACTCACGGCGGGTGTCTTACAAGATGCAGGAACTCACCGTGGGTGTCTTACAAGATGCAGGAACTGCTTACCCTTTGCAGGCCCCTTAGTTCATCTCCGGTATTTGGGGGGTTTCATCATGTGTTATGTGTGTGTGTTTCCCCACCCCCACCCCACCTGTTTTTCTTTGTCTTGTGTCTTCTGTGCCTAATCCTTCCAGTGTCTCTCCATTGTCTTTTCTTGATTGCCTTCATTAATATTTATTGCAATGTACATTTCAGACTATTTGAGATATCTGTCTTAAATGGGAATGATATTTTCTAGTATCAGAGTCAATCTACCAAGATCTTGTCGAAATATATTCCGTCTCTGCAGAAAAGGTTATAAACGATGGATTTTCATATAGTGAAAATGTATAAAGATAAGTGGTCAAAAACAAAAATGTCAAAAATATTTTTTTATCAATGTGTGACGTAATATTTTTTTGACATTTACTTCACTGAGTTTGGTGCTGTTATGACAACTGTTTTACCTGTTTTGTTCAAGTATTGTTATAAATACTGTTATAGTGACAGCCGGAAACTTTGAGCCGTAATGAAAGGTTGAGGTTTGGCGCTTTAAATTCTGATTCAACCCACCATTTCTTTAGAAATGCCTGTTCCAAGTCAGGGTCATTACGGTTTTCACAGTTTTCCGGTTGTTGACTGATTTTGTCTGTTTATATACTTATGAGTTTTGACTTTCCCTTTGTAAGATTGCTCGGAGTTCGGTAATTTTGTTATTACCCTTATTTGATACTGACTATATCACACAGTGAGATCAATGTCAATATGAACAGATTGACTTTAACAATCACGACACAGTGATAGTCTATCTTGTAGCTAATCGTTTTCAGTATCGTACATGATGCAGGAACTCATGGCGGGTGTCTTACAAGATGCATGAACTCATGGATTGTGTCTTACAAGATGCAGGAACTCACGACGGGTGTCTGACAAGATGCAGGAACTCATGGCGGGTGTCTTACAATATGCAGGAACTCACGACGGGTGTCTTACAAGATGCAGGAACTCATGGTGGGTATCATACAAGATGCATTATCTCACGGTGGGTGTTTTACAAGATGCATGACCTCACGGCGGGTGTCTTACAAGATGCAGGAACTCACGGTGGGTGTTTTACAAGATGCAGGAACTCATGGCGGTTGTCATACAAGATGTATTAACCCACGGCGGGTGTCTTACAAGATGCATTATCTCACGGTGGGTGTTTTACGAGATGCATGACCTCACGGCGGGTGTCTTACAAGATGTAGGAACTCACGGTGGGTGTTTTACAAGATGCAGGAACTCACGGCGGGTGTCTTACAAGATGCAGGAACTCACGGTGGGTGTTTTACAAGATGCATGACCTCACGGCGGGTGTCTTACAAGATGCAGGAACTCACGGCGGGTGTCTTACAAGATGCAGGAACTCACGGCGGGTGTCTTACAAGATGCAGGAACTCACGGCGGGTGTCTTACAAGATGCAGGAACTCACGGCGGGTGTCTTACAAGATGCAGGAACTCACCGTGGGTGTCTTACAAGATGCAGGAACTGCTTACCCTTTGCAGGCCCCTTAGTTCATCTCCGGTATTTGGGGGGTTTCATCATGTGTTATGTGTGTGTGTTTCCCCACCCCCACCCCACCTGTTTTTCTTTGTCTTGTGTCTTCTGTGCCTAATCCTTCCAGTGTCTCTCCATTGTCTTTTCTTGATTGCCTTCATTAATATTTATTGCAATGTACATTTCAGACTATTTGAGATATCTGTCTTAAATGGGAATGATATTTTCTAGTATCAGAGTCAATCTACCAAGATCTTGTCGAAATATATTCCGTCTCTGCAGAAAAAGTTATAAACGATGGATTTTCATATAGTGAAAATGTATAAAGATAAGTGGTCAAAAACAAAAATGTCAAAAATATTTTTTTATCAATGTGTGACGTAATATTTTTTTGACATTTACTTCACTGAGTTTGGTGCTGTTATGACAACTGTTTTACCTGTTTTGTTCAAGTATTGTTATAAATACTGTTATAGTGACAGCCGGAAACTTTGAGCCGTAATGAAAGGTGGAGGTTTGGCGCTTTAAATTCTGATTCAACCCACCATTTCTTTAGAAATGCCTGTTCCAAGTCAGGGTCATTACGGTTTTCACAGTTTTCCGGTTGTTGACTGATTTTGTCTGTTTATATACTTATGAGTTTTGACTTTCCCTTTGTAAGATTGCTCGGAGTTCGGTAATTTTGTTATTACCCTTATTTGATACTGACTATATCACACAGTGAGATCAATGTCAATATGAACAGATTGACTTTAACAATCACGACACAGAGATAGTCTATCTTGTAGCTAATCGTTTTCAGTATCGTACATGATGCAGGAACTCATGACGGGTGTCTTACAAGATGCATGAACTCATGGCGGGTGTCTTACAAAATGCAGGAACTCACGACGGGTGTCTTACAAGATGCAGGAACTCATGGCGGGTGTCTTACAATATGCAGGAACTCACGACGGGTGTCTTACATGATGCAGGAACTCATGGTGGGTATCATACAAGATGCATTATCTCACGGTGGGTGTTTTAAAAGATGCATGACCTCACGGCGAGTGTCTTACAAGATGCAGGAACTCACGGTGGGTGTTTTACAAGATGCAGGAACTCATGGCGGTTGTCATACAAGATGTATTAACCCACGGCGGGTGTCTTACAAGATGCATTATCTCACGGTGGGTGTTTTACAAGATGCATGACCTCACGGCGGGTGTCTTACAAGATGCAGGAACTCACGGTGGGTGTTTTACAAGATGCAGGAACTCATGGCGGTTGTCATACAAGATGTATTAACCCACGGCGGGTGTCTTACAAGATGCATTATCTCACGGTGGGTGTTTTACAAGATGCATGACCTCACGGCGGGTGTCTTACAAGATGCAGGAACTCACGGTGGGTGTTTTACAAGATGCAGGAACTCACGGCGGGTGTCTTACAAGATGCAGGAACTCACGGTGGGTGTCTTTCAAGATGCAGGAACTGCTTACCCTTTGCAGGCCCCTTGGTTCATCTCCGGTATTTGGGGGGTTTCATCATGTGTTATGTGTGTGTGTTTCCCCACCCCCACCCCACCTGTTTTTCTTTGTCTTGTGTCTTCTGTGCCTAATCCTTCCAGTGTCTCTCCATTGTCTTTTCTTGATTGCCTTCATTAATATTTATTGCAATGTACATTTCACACTGCCTATTTTCCACATAAATTGACAAATTTAAGATTTATCGATTGTCGTGTTATATTCTATGATCAGACTAATAATGTCGTTTTCAATGCTGCTATCAGATCTTTGAACGATTTCTTTCTACTAATTTTGAATTTCATCAAATTTTGAGTGATAAAGGATTGCGTTGTGTCTTAAAGCTCGTTTCATTTTAATGAAAAACTAAGCAGTGCAAAATAATCATTTACAGGAGACAGAGAGTCTGAATTACACAAGACATAAGCTATATAATTAACCAGGTGATACACTACACCAAGTGTTTTTTTGTGTTCGTCCCGTGTCTTGTGTATCCAACATTGACATCGTCTCTGGATTATCCATTCTTTATTTTCCTTTCGGTTTTCTCTAAAGTTTATTAACTATCACCAAATAAATACATCTGCTGGTGGACAATTAGTCTCCGACGATATCATTCGTCCAATGGTCTGTACGTGACACTGACATGGCTTAGTAGGAAG
The DNA here is from genome assembly GCA_963383655.1 of Bathymodiolus septemdierum. Classification (NCBI taxonomy): domain Eukaryota; kingdom Metazoa; phylum Mollusca; class Bivalvia; order Mytilida; family Modiolidae; genus Bathymodiolus; species Bathymodiolus septemdierum. The sequence continues at coordinate 2,379,749 of OY726528.1, forward strand.
AAGGGTTTGAAGATACCAAAGAGGTAATCAGAATCTGTAAATCGAAGAAGAACAGACAACACAATGGTAAATATACTTAAGCTTGATTTTTACAGTATTTGAATAATGTAATTTATTATACCTCATATATTATTAACCATAAATAGATTAATTTTATTGAACAATGGGTAAAAATCAGGACAAAAATCATATTCCGTGAAATAAATATCATATTCCACCCCTTCCGAAGCCTCGCGAGTTTTCCCGCCAGAGTTATCGTTCTTTGACAGGAAAACGTCAGAGGCTCTGGGAATGCATCACTTGCAAGCGACTGTTACAATGTTGTTGTGGATGAGGTTTTTAAATGTCTGAGACAACGTTCCAATGGACTTAAAATATGTTTGCCAGCAGTATTTTACATGTATGTGTTTTCTTGGTTTCATTCGGTATAATAAAGCATATATAGCATGTGTTGCCCTCGGGAAATATGATACTCTTGTGTGAATAAATTTTCATATTTCCCTCACCAGCATGCAATAAATGTATAGTATCAAAGCTGAGGTCAATCCCCCTAAAGCATTAGTAAACCTTGGTCGAGATTTGTTCTACTGTTTACATTTTTTAATCTACTTGGTCCCAAACACATTTAAATTGTTTTAACTAGGAGCGTATCTGATGAAGATTTTACCGGAAACGCGTCGTGTGCACGCACTAAATTTAATATATATGTTTGTTGTATTACGTCCATTGGGTAAAATACCCCTGCTGGTGGACTTGTAATCTCCGATGGTATGATATTTAACCTTAGGTTTCAACTTCAAATTCCCCTGTTCAGATACAGGCAAACCTGTCTTGTTTGATCTTTCAAGGGAAGATTGAAATAGGGTCACACAATACAAGTAGCTACTAAATACAGGTTTAATTAATAGGAAATTCACTGGAAAGGGAATTTAAAATTAAGGTCTCATAATACAAGTTATTCCATTAATCACTGTGCATAGAACCTACGAAAATGAAGAATTACCTGAAAAGAAGCATTTTTTCTGGTGCACTTCATTCTTAATTTGTAACAAAAAAAAAAAAAAAAAGATAAAATATTGCATAGGGCCTCCAAAAGCCCCAATCCAGCCCTTGGTCTACCTCTATGCACTTTAATGTTCGTTCATGAACACACCTGGGGGAAGATTCTTATCGGTTAGTTTAGTAGTCAAGTACTAAGAATCTCTTTCTATTTATTAATTCTTATTTACTTAGATTGATAAGTTCAGATTTGTCTCGTGATGGATGATTCTAATTATTGACCTACCTTATCGGTCACTTTGTAATATAAAAGAAATTCCCTGGTAGTATACACTACTTATATAATAAAGATGAGAGTCGTATGGTATATTGTGGCTCTTCTTGTTATAGGAGTATGTGGAGGAAAACCTAATACTGCTGATCCGGAACCAGCTTCTCCTACTAAGCCCACTCCAACAGAACAGTTCGGTAATGTGTGGCAGCTAGATAGTCATGGAAATTATTGGTTGTTTTGGAAAACAAATGCTACGCACATAACATTTGAAACACACGTGAAGACCAGAGGATATGTCGGATTTGGTCTGTCGTCTAATGGTAAAATGTTTCCGTCAGATGTCGTCGTCGGATGGGTTGACAATAATGGAATGACTCACTTCAAGGTTTGCATGCTGTATTTTGTTTGTAATTTGGACATATTCCCTTTGATCTCACCGAGTGATAATATCGATTCCCTGTGATCTCACCGAGTGATAATATCGATTTCCTTTGATCTCACCGAGTGATAATATCGATTTCCTTTGATCTCACCGAGTGAAAATATCGATTTCCTTTGATCTCACCGAGTGATAATATCGATTTCCTTTGATCTCACCGAGTGAAAATATCGATTTCCTTTGATCTCACCGAGTGATAATATCGATTTCCTTTGATCTCAGCGAGTGATAATATCGATTTCCTTTGATCTCACCGAGTGATAATATCGATTTCCTTTGATCTCACGGAGTGATAATATCGATTTCCTTTGATATCACCGAAGGTCAATTTAAATAAATAAATGGCAGACAAAACGAACATCTTGGCGAGACTTGATTATTCTTCTTAACAGATATGATGTATTATTGCGTTTTTACTCGAAATAAATTTTGAATTAATAAATAGAATATAATGTTTTAGCTTGCTTGCTTATTATCTATTTATATTTCAGGATTGTCACACTGTTGGTCATTATGCTCCTGTTATTGATTCCAGCCAGGATTACTCCTTATCATTAGGTAAAGAGGATGCGTTCGGAACTGTACTGAAGTTTACAAGGAAGCTAGACACATGTGATGATAATGATTATCATATAACGGTAAGTTTTTGTTAGTGCAGCAATCGTTCGTTCGTTCGTTCGTTCGTTCGTGAGTGGATGCGTGCGTGCGTGAGTGAGTGAGTGAGTGAGTGAGTGAGTGAGTGAGTGAGTGAGTGAGTGAGTGAGTGAGTGAGTGAGTGAGTGAGTGAGTGAGTGAGTGAGTGAGTGAGTGTTGCTTAACGCTTAATTAGCAATATTCAGCTATATCTTGGAGAGAACGGGCTACATTTCGATGACATGAAGATGATGTCCTCTTTGTACTAGACCTTCACACTAAGTTGAATTTTTATAGTGCTAGCATTGGAATAACAATTTACGGGTAACCAGTCTTTGTTTTTGCTCTTTAATACTGCGTGCTCAGCAAAGAGGAAACATATACAAATGTTAGGCTTGACCTACCACATGTTAACAGTTAGACAACCAATGTGGTTCTACCGCATGCTAACAGTTAGACAACCAATATTGTTGTATGACAAACACACTGTATTAAAAAGCAGACACATGTCATAATAAAATAATTTCTATTAGATAGGCCAGCAGTGTTTGAAAATACCAAAGGGATAATCAGAAGCCGTAAATCAATGAAGGACAGACAACACCATGGGCAAAAGAAAAAGGACAAACAACGATCTACAAAACATTGCACAGAAAACTAAAGATCAAACAGCACGAACCCTACTAACAATCAGGGGTGAACTCAGGTGCTCCGGAAAGGTGAGCAGTTCCTGCTCCACTAGTGGCACCCGTCGTGTTACTGAAGTTACAAACTCGGTGATAAGTCATGCATGGGGAAAGGACCACAAATGCTTACGACAACATATCCGTGGTCATTTATGACACATTTATTCCGTAACGGGTAATAAACAGAAAATGTATCCATACATTGCTTAGACAAATATAGGAATCATATTACAAAATGTGACAGCATCGTCAATTAATACTATTGCTGGCATTGGTGCGGACTCCCAGACAGATTTTATGTACACTTTTAAACGTACAACAGCAATATAAACATCGTTGTTCCTTTACTCTCATTTGTGTATAAGTGTAATGTTGGATAGTCAGTCATGCTCATTTACATTCATATCCGTTCTTACTGCAAACTGTTATTATACTCTCATTTGTGTCTCAGTGTAATGTTGGATAGTCAGTCATGCTCATTTACATTCATATCCGTTCTTACTGCAAACTGTTATTATACTCTCATTTGTGTCTCAGTGTAATGTTGGATAGTTTGTCATGTTCATTTACATTCATATCCGTTCTTAGTGAAACTGTTATTATACTCTCATTTGTGTCTCAGTGTAATGTTGGATAGTTTGTCATATTCATTTACATTAATATCCGTTCTTAGTGAAACTGTCATTTTGCTCTCATTTGTGTCTCAGTGTAATGTTGGATAGTTTGTCATGTTCATTTACATTAATATCCGTTCTTAGTGAAACTGTCATTTTGCTCTCATTTGTGTCTCAGTGTAATGTTGGATAGTTTGTCATGTTCATTTATATTAATATCCGTTCTTAGTGAAACTGTCATTTTGCTCTCATTTGTGTCTCAGTGTAATGTTGGATAGTTTGTCATGTTCATTTACATTCATATCCGTTCTTAGTGAAACTGTTATTATACTCTCATTTGTGTCTCAGTGTAATGTTGGATAGTTTGTCATGTTCATTTACATTAATATCCGTTCTTAGTGAAACTGTCATTTTGCTCTCATTTGTGTCTCAGTGTAATGTTGGATAGTTTGTCATGTTCATTTACATTAATATCCGTTCTTAGTGAAACTGTCATTTTGCTCTCATTTGTGTCTCAGTGTAATGTTGGATAGTTTGTCATATTCTTTACATTAATATCCGTTCTTAGTGAAACTGTCATTTTGCTCTCATTTGTGTCTCAGTGTAATGTTGGATAGTTTGTCATATTCATTTACATTAATATCCGTTCTTAGTGAAACTGTTATTTTATTCTCATTTGTGTATAAGTGTAATGTTGGATAGTCAGTCATGCTCATTTACATTCATATCCGTTCTTACTGCAAACTGTTATTATACTCTCATTTGTGTCTCAGTGTAATGTTGGATAGTTTGTCATGTTCATTTACATTAATATCCGTTCTTAGTGAAACTGTCATTTTGCTCTCATTTGTGTCTCAGTGTAATGTTGGATAGTTTGTCATGTTCATTTACATTAATATCCGTTCTTAGTGAAACTGTCATTTTACTCTGATTTGTGTCTCAGTGTAATGTTGGATAGTTTGTCATATTCATTTACATTAATATCCGTTCTTAGTGAAACTGTTATTTTATTCTCATTTGTGTATAAGTGTAATGTTGGATAGTCAGTCATGCTCATTTACATTCATATCCGTTCTTACTGCAAACTGTTATTATACTCTCATTTGTGTCTCAGTGTAATGTTGGATAGTTTGTCATGTTCATTTACATTAATATCCGTTCTTAGTGAAACTGTCATTTTGCTCTCATTTGTGTCTCAGTGTAATGTTGGATAGTTTGTCATGTTCATTTACATTAATATCCGTTCTTAGTGAAACTGTTATTTTACTCTGATTTGTGTCTCAGTGTAATGTTGGATAGTTTGTCATATTCATTTACATCCTTTCATGATTTACAGGAGAGTGCCATTATCCTTTATTAATATGTTTATATATATATGATGATTTACAGGACAGTACCATTAAGGTGATATGGTCCTTCCACCCAGATGATCCAACATCATTTGATACACTTACCTGGCATGGAGCTGATCGACGTGGAGCTAAAAGTCTGATGTTGTTGTCCTCGGTTAAGGCTAATGATTTCGTCCCGCCACCTGACGCTCAACACTTTGATATGCTTCATCATCACGTAAGATATTCGTCTGTCAATATTGTTGATTGATTGATTAATTGATTGGTGTTTAATGCCAACTTTAGCAATATTTCAGCTATATCGTAGTATTATTATTTATTGACATTTTTACATGTTTGTTATATACCCAAAGTATCGGAACTTTTCTCGGCCTCGCTAATATAAGTGGTAATTATAAATTAGTAATTAGTATTTCCATATATGACATTAATATATAATGACATGACAATATGGTAATGACATCTTGCGACCAATCGCTTTGCTCGTAGCATGGAAAACAGTTTTGTAACGTTTTTATATTCTCACTATTGTCATACACCTTGGCTAGTACATAGGTTCACTCGCATGTGACCAATAGTAGGATTTCCTTAGAATTCCCACACCTTGGCTAGTACATAGGTTCACTCGCATGTGACCAATAGTAGGATTTCCTTAGAACTCTCACACCTTGGCTAGTACATAGGTTCACTCGCATGTGACCAATAATAGGATTTCCTTAGAACTCCCACACCTTGGCTAGTACATAGGTTCACTCGCATGTGACCAATAGTAGGATTTCCTTAGAACTCCCACACCTTGGCTAGTACATAGGTTCACTCGCATGTGACCAATAGTAGGATTTCCTTAGAACTCCCACACCTTGGCTAGTACATAGGTTCACTCGCCTGTGACCAATAGTAGGATTTCCTTAGAACTCCCACACCTTGGCTAGTACATAAGTTCACTCGCCTGTGACCAATAGTAGGATTTCCTTAGAACTCCCACACCTTGGCTAGTACATAGGTTCACTCGCATGTGACCAATAGTAGGATTTCCTTAGAACTCCCACACCTTGGCTAGTACATAGGTTCACTCGCCTGTGACCAATAGTAGGATTTCCTTAGAACTCCCACACCTTGGCTAGTACATAGGTTCACTCGCCTGTGACCAATAGTAGGATTTCCTTAGAACTCCCACACCTTGGCTAGTACATAGGTTCACTCGCATGTGACCAATAGTAGGATTTCCTTAGAACTCCCACACCTTGGCTAGTACATAGGTTCACTCGCCTGTGACCAATAGTAGGATTTCCTTAGAACACCCACACCTTGGCTAGTACATAGGTTCACTCGCCTGTGACCAATAGTAGGATTTCCTTAGAACTCCCACACCTTGGCTAGTACATAGGTTCACTCGCCTGTGACCAATAGTAGGATTTCCTTAGAACTCCCACACCTTGGCTAGTACATAGGTTCACTCGCATGTGACCAATAGTAGGATTTCCTTAGAACTCCCACACCTTGGCTAGTACATAGGTTCACTCGCCTGTGACCAATAGTAGGATTTCCTTAGAACTCCCACACCTTGGCTAGTACATAGGTTCACTCGCCTGTGACCAATAGTAGGATTTCCTTAGAACTCCCACACCTTGGCTAGTACATATGTTCACTCGCATGTGACCAATAGTAGGATTTCCTTAGAACTCCCACACCTTGGCTAGTACATAGGTTCACTCGCCTGTGACCAATAGTAGGATTTCCTTAGAACTCCCACACCTTGGCTAGTACATAGGTTCACTCGCCTGTGACCAATAGTAGGATTTCCTTAGAACTCCCACACCTTGGCTAGTACATAGGTTCACTCGCCTGTGACCAATAGTAGGATTTCCTTAGAACTCCCACACCTTGGCTAGTACATAAGTTCACTCGCCTGTGACCAATAGTAGGATTTCCTTAGAACTCCCACACCTTGGCTAGTACATAAGTTCACTCGCCTGTGACCAATAGTAGGATTTCCTTAGAACTCCCACACCTTGGCTAGTACATAAGTTCACTCGCCTGTGACCAATAGTAGGATTTCCTTAGAATTCCCACACCTTGGCTAGTACATAAGTTCACTCGCCTGTGACCAATAGTAGGATTTCCTTAGAACTCCCACACCTTGGCTAGTACATAAGTTCACTCGCCTGTGACCAATAGTAGGATTTCCTTAGAACTCCCACACCTTGGCTAGTACATAGGTTCACTCGCCTGTGACCAATAGTAGGATTTCCTTAGAACTCCCACACCTTGGCTAGTACATAGGTTCACTCGCCTGTGACCAATAGTAGGATTTCCTTAGAACTCCCACACCTTGGCTAGTACATAGGTTCACTCGCCTGTGACCAATAGTAGGATTTCCTTAGAACTCCCACACCTTGGCTAGTACATAGGTTCACTCGCCTGTGACCAATAGTAGGATTTCCTTAGAACTCCCACACCTTGGCTAGTACATAGGTTCACTCGCCTGTGACCAATAGTAGGATTTCCTTAGAACTCCCACACCTTGGCTAGTACATAAGTTCACTCGCCTGTGACCAATAGTAGGATTTCCTTAGAACTCCCACACCTTGGCTAGTACATAAGTTCACTCGCCTGTGACCAATAGTAGGATTTCCTTAGAACTCCCACACCTTGGCTAGTACATAAGTTCACTCGCCTGTGACCAATAGTAGGATTTCCTTAGAACTCCCACACCTTGGCTAGTACATAAGTTCACTCGCCTGTGACCAATAGTAGGATTTCCTTAGAACTCCCACACCTTGGCTAGTACATAAGTTCACTCGCCTGTGACCAATAGTAGGATTTCCTTAGAACTCCCACACCTTGGCTAGTACATAAGTTCACTCGCCTGTGACCAATAGTAGGATTTCCTTAGAACTCCCACACCTTGGCTAGTACATAGGTTCACTCGCCTGTGACCAATAGTAGGATTTCCTTAGAACTCCCACACCTTGGCTAGTACATAAGTTCACTCGCCTGTGACCAATAGTAGGATTTCCTTAGAACTCCCACACCTTGGCTAGTACATAGGTTCACTCGCCTGTGACCAATAGTAGGATTTCCTTAGAACTCCCACACCTTGGCTAGTACATAGGTTCACTCGCCTGTGACCAATAGTAGGATTTCCTTAGAACTCCCACACCTTGGCTAGTACATAAGTTCACTCGCCTGTGACCAATAGTAGGATTTCCTTAGAACTCCCACACCTTGGCTAGTACATAAGTTCACTCGCCTGTGACCAATAGTAGGATTTCCTTAGAACTCCCACACCTTGGCTAGTACATAAGTTCACTCGCCTGTGACCAATAGTAGGATTTCCTTAGAATTCCCACACCTTGGCTAGTACATAAGTTCACTCGCCTGTGACCAATAGTAGGATTTCCTTAGAACTCCCACACCTTGGCTAGTACATAAGTTCACTCGCCTGTGACCAATAGTAGGATTTCCTTAGAACTCCCACACCTTGGCTAGTACATAGGTTCACTCGCCTGTGACCAATAGTAGGATTTCCTTAGAACTCCCACACCTTGGCTAGTACATAAGTTCACTCGCCTGTGACCAATAGTAGGATTTCCTTAGAACTCCCACACCTTGGCTAGTACATAGGTTCACTCGCCTGTGACCAATAGTAGGATTTCCTTAGAACTCCCACACCTTGGCTAGTACATAGGTTCACTCGCCTGTGACCAATAGTAGGATTTCCTTAGAACTCCCACACCTTGGCTAGTACATAGGTTCACTCGCCTGTGACCAATAGTAGGATTTCCTTAGAACTCCCACACCTTGGCTAGTACATAAGTTCACTCGCCTGTGACCAATAGTAGGATTTCCTTAGAACTCCCACACCTTGGCTAGTACATAAGTTCACTCGCCTGTGACCAATAGTAGGATTTCCTTAGAACTCCCACACCTTGGCTAGTACATAAGTTCACTCGCCTGTGACCAATAGTAGGATTTCCTTAGAACTCCCACACCTTGGCTAGTACATAAGTTCACTCGCCTGTGACCAATAGTAGGATTTCCTTAGAACTCCCACACCTTGGCTAGTACATAAGTTCACTCGCCTGTGACCAATAGTAGGATTTCCTTAGAACTCCCACACCTTGGCTAGTACATAAGTTCACTCGCCTGTGACCAATAGTAGGATTTCCTTAGAACTCCCACACCTTGGCTAGTACATAGGTTCACTCGCCTGTGACCAATAGTAGGATTTCCTTAGAACTCCCACACCTTGGCTAGTACATAAGTTCACTCGCCTGTGACCAATAGTAGGATTTCCTTAGAACTCCCACACCTTGGCTAGTACATAGGTTCACTCGCCTGTGACCAATAGTAGGATTTCCTTAGAACTCCCACACCTTGGCTAGTACATAGGTTCACTCGCCTGTGACCAATAGTAGGATTTCCTTAGAACTCCCACACCTTGGCTAGTACATAGGTTCACTCGCCTGTGACCAATAGTAGGATTTCCTTAGAACTCCCACACCTTGGCTAGTACATAAGTTCACTCGCCTGTGACCAATAGTAGGATTTCCTTAGAACTCCCACACCTTGGCTAGTACATAAGTTCACTCGCCTGTGACCAATAGTAGGATTTCCTTAGAACTCCCACACCTTGGCTAGTACACAAGTTCACTCGCCTGTGACCAATAGTAGGATTTCCTTAGAACTCCCACACCTTGGCTAGTACATAAGTTCACTCGCCTGTGACCAATAGTAGGATTTCCTTAGAACTCCCACACCTTGGCTAGTACATAAGTTCACTCGCCTGTGACCAATAGTAGGATTTCCTTAGAACTCTCACCTTGCAATAGGGGCTGTCGTGGTCGTAATCGTATGGTAGTTGGATTTACAACTACATGTGCAATCAGTGCCTATCCCCACTAACGTTGTGAATTTTAATCCAGCTCATGCCGATGCGTACTCGATACAACAATATGTGATAAAGTTTGTCAGTGACTTGCGACAGGTCGGTTGTTTTCTCCGTGTACTCCGGTTTCCTCCATCAATAAATCTAACCGCCACGATATAGCTGAAATATTGTTGAAAGTGGCGTCAAACACTACAACCATAAACCATAAACCCCACGCTGCAATATACCAGTAAAGTGGAGGAAGTGAGAGATATGATCTTAGTCAGATTGGGATCTGGGTTATAAGTAAAATAACAACAACGAAATACAAAACCTACCAATAATACTGGTAAAGAAGATACTGTGAATGTTTGTACATTCCTTGATACTAATTTTAGAGGTTTGAGGAAATATTGTATTTACGTGGATTCGTTATTTCGTGGGTCCCTAGCTGCTATAGCCAGTATCAATATATACGACGACAAGTATTAATTGAATTCTTAATTTCCTGGTTTAATGCTATCCGCGAAATACGCGAAAATTAGTATACCACAAATAATAGTGAATTCACAGCATAGCATCTGTATGTGGTTTATTTGATGGCATTATCTAGAGTGTATGGTTCAGTTACTTTTTATTACGATATCAACATATCCGTACCAGTAGATACACATGTGACAATGTTCATCTTTATTTTGTAGTTCCATGTTCCTGCTAGAGATACAACATACCAATGCCGGGTCTTTAAAGTTCCACATTTAGATAGAAAATGGCATATGATTAGGGTGAGTGAGTGATTGTTGTTTAACGCCAATTCAGCAATTTTTCAGCTATATCATGGCGAGAACAAGTTAATTTTCAATGAGATGATGGTGAGGTCCGCTTTGTTCTAGACCAATACGCTGAGTTGGATTTTTATAGTGCTATCTCGCTGAAACAACAGTTCGCGAGTAGGCATGTCGCTCCACTGAGACATATTATTCTGATTCCAAGCCAACCATTCTTTGCCCTTTCTCCTTAATGCTGTGTGCTTAGCGGAGAAGCAACAAATACCTATTTGTTAGTCTTTCGTTTGACCCGACCGAGGTTCGAATCCACGACGTACCGCACTCCTCGAGGCGAGCACGCTAACCATTACACCACCGATGCGGTTCATATGATTAGGATAAGTACCCTACCTACATAGAAAATATCATATAATTATAGTCAGCGTCAGTTTTTATAGTTAACAAAACAATATTTCCCATGCTAGTTGCTTATTGGTCATTTAACATGGGACCTTTCACATGATCCGATACCACGTGTTGTTAGATGTTAGTTGGGCGTTCGCTAACAAAGCTTGACATACAACGATCTAACAAACACTTCAGATTTTAATTAGATTAAGTTGTCATAGTTACAGATATGCCCATAGAACAAATATTTTCATTGGTTGATTTTTCAACATCTGTTGTTTGCCGATTCGAGCATCGATTTTCAATGAATTCATGCAATTTTGCAGATTTGTAAATTTAACCCTTTCCAACCCCAGATCATATCCCCATTGTATTCATTTTCTAATTGCATCTAAGGTAACCTAAATAAAAAAAGGGGACACATTTTACAACCAAACTATTAAACATATGACACAAAATACGGTGCATTGACCAGTTGTAACATTATAAGACGCCATTCACAAAAAAATAAACAAGTCATTCCGTTATGTAAATCAGAATGTTTCATCCCAGGGTGAGTATCTTATAAGAAATAGGAAATGCTTACCTTTCACTAGCACTTGTGTGGTCCGTGCTGGACATCGTGTTGTGTGTCCGTGCTGGACATCGTGTTCGTTTTCTGTATTGTATTGTATATTTTGTATATGTGGTTTTCGTGTTTGTCTTTGTTCCATGTCTTGTGTTCAATGTTGCCTGTGTCTCTCGATTTTCCATACTTGGTTGGGTTACTCCTCGGTTTACCCTAGCACGTATTTAGAAGATTGTGAAGATACCAAAGGGTTAATCAGAATCCGTATATCGAAGAAGAACAGACAACACAATGGCCAAAAGAAAAAGTACAAAAGGACAAACAACGATCTACAAAACATACATATAAAGATCGAGTAACACGAACCCCACTAAAAACCGGGGATCTTTAATGATACCAGACAACCTTCTGTTATAATCTAAGAAGACAATATTTAAAACAGTGTATGCAATATATACATAAACATAAGACATAAGACACATAAGTTCCACCCTCTGATACTATTGGGTGAGACACAGTTGCATACTTATTAATGATTTGATCTTAATTTGATTGACATGAAGACTGTGACGTCTATTTACAGTATGAACCAATCATCACTCCTGGAAACGAGAACCACGTGCACCACGTGTTAGCCTACAACTGTCCTACAGCTACAGATGCAGACGTAGGATCTGTGTTTAACTGCTATGGGAAAAGACCAAAGAACTTACACGGTTGTAGTGATGTTGTTATTGCTTGGGCAGTGGGAGGAGTTGTGAGTTAATTTTTAATTTAGATTGGGCAGTGGGAGGAGTTGTGAGTTAACTTTTAATTTAGATTGGGCAGTGAGACGAGTTGTTAGTTGATCTTTAACCTAGATGGGGCAGTGGGAGGAGTTTTGTGTTAACTTTTAATTTAGATTGGGTAGTGGGAGGAGTTGTGAATTAACTTTTAATTTAGATTGGGCAGTGGGAGGAGTTGTGAGTTAACTTTTAATTTAGATTGGGCAGTGGGAGGAGTTGTTAGTTAACTTTTAATTTAGATTGGGCAGTAGGGGGAGTTGTGAGTTAACTTTTAATTAATATTGGGCAGTGAGACGAGTTGTGAGATAACTTTTAATTTGGATTATGCAGTGGGAGGAGTTGTAAGTTAACATTTAATTTAGATTGGGCAGTGGGAGGAATTGTGAGTTAATTTTTAATTTAGATTGGGCAGTGGGAGGAATTGTGAGTTTATCTTTAATTTAGATTGAGCAGTGGGAGGAGTTGTGAGTTAATTTTTAATTAATATTGGGCAGTGAGACGAGTTGTGAGATAACTTTTAATTTAGATTGGGCAGTAGAAGGAGTTGTGAGTTAACCTTTAATTTTGATTGGGTAGTGGGAGGAGTTGTGAGTTAAATTTTAATCTATATTGGAAAGTGGGAGGAGTTGTTAGTTAACTTTTAATTTAGATTGGGCAGTAGGGGGAGTTGTGAGTTTATCTTTAATTTAGATTGAGCAATGGGAGGAGTTGTGAGTTAACTTTTAATTAATATTGGGCAGTGAGACGAGTTGTGAGATAACTTTTAATTTGGATTATGCAGTGGGAGGAGTTGTAAGTTAACATTTAATTTAGATTGGGCAGTGGGAGGAATTGTGAGTTAATTTTTAATTTAGATTGGGCAGTGGGAGGAATTTTGAGTTAAATTTTAATTTAGATTGGGCAGTGGGAGGTGTTGTGACTTAACTTTTAATTTAGATTGGGCAGTGAGAGGAGTTGTAATTTAATTTTAATTTAGATTGGACTGTGGGAGGAGTTGTGAGTTAACTTTTAGTTAAGACTGGGCAGTGGGAGGAGTTGTGAGTTAACTTTTAATTTATATTGGGCAGTGGGAGGAGTTGTAGGTTAACTTTTAATGTATATTGGCCAGTGGGAGGATGTGTGAGTTAACATTTAATTTAGATTGGCAGTGGGAGGAGTTGTAGTTTAACGTTTAATTTAGATTGGACAGTGGGAAGAGTTATGAGTTAACTTTTAATTAAGATTGGGCAGTGGGAGGAGTTGTGAGTTAACTTTTAATTTATATTGGGCAGTGGGAGGAGTTGTGAGTGAACTTTTAATTTATATTGGGCAGTGGGAGGAGTTGTGAGTTAACATTTAATTTAGATTGGGCAGTCGGAGTTTTGAGTTAACTTTTAATTGATATTAGGCAGTGGGAGGAGTTGTGAGTTAACCGTTAATTTAGATTGGGCAGTGGGAAGGGTTGTGAGTTAACTTTTAATTTAGATTGGGCAGTGGGAGGAGTTGTGAGTTACCATTTAATTTAGATTGGGCAGTAGAAGGAGTTGTGAGTTAACCTTTAATTTTGATTGGGTAGTGGGAGGAGTTGTGAGTTAAATTTTAATCTATATTGGAAAGTGGGAGGAGTTGTGAGATAACTTTTAATTTATATTGGGCAGTGGGAGGAGTTGTGATTTAACTTTTAATTAAGATCGGGCAGTGGGAAGAGTTGTGAGTTAACTTTTAATTTATATTGAGCAGTGGGAGGAGTTGTGAGTTAACTTTAATTTAGATTGGGCAGTGGGAGGAGGTGGGAGTTAACTTTTAATTTAGATTCTGTTTGTTTTTGCAATCTTCTAATCCCAGTAATTACTGAAACCAATTTACATTTGGATGTACAACCAAATCTTTGAGAGTACGAATACATAATTCATACACATATTCAGAAAGATAATCTAATCGTCAACTTTGACATAACCTGTTTTGTTTATTTGTATTAATTTAGATTATGTTTTTTTTTAATCTTTTAATCCCAGTAATTTCCGAAACCAATTGACACTTCTTAGTGTTATTACATAATTCATATATGTACATATTCTGAAACTGACAAAGCTAATCGTCAACTTTGGTAGAACCTGTTTTCTGTTTACTTGTAAAGTCATAATTGTATGTTTGTAGGCCTTCAACTTCCCACCGAACGCCGGATTTTCTTTCGGTACCGACGGAGATCCCAAGTATCTCCTCATGGAAACTCATTTCAACAATCCAACTATGAAATCCGGTAAGATCAATGAAGAAATTAAACTTTGTTTGTTATTTATTTCATTGCGCATGCTCACTGGAATCAAAATAATGTAGTTATTACGTTGGTATTTTCTTCTTTGAAATAAATAAGCACAATGCTATAATAAGAAGAGTTTGAAGATACCAAAGGGAGGCAATCAGAATCCGTATATCGAAGAAGAACAGACAACACAATGGCCGAAAGAAAAAAGTACAAAAGGACAAACAACGATCTACAAAACATACATATAAAACGAGTAACACGAACCCCACTAAAAAACGAGGGTGAACTCAGGTGCTCCGGAAGGGTGAGCCGTTCCTGCACCACCAGTGACACCCGTCGTGTTAATCTAGTTATAAACCCAGTGATAAGTCCCGAATGAGGAAAGAACGGGAAGTGTCACGACAAGTGGAACATATCCGTGGACATTTGTGAAACAGATATTCCATAGCGAAGTGATGACTTCAACTTAACTAAGAGGAACCCTTGGTTCAGTAGCTTCCTTGTAAGCAGCAACCCTCTACTAAGGGGGTACCATACACTACAGGGATATAACTCTTTAAAATCAGTTGTACGCTTTGATCATATGATGTTTGTATGCAGATTTCAAGCATCTGGGTGATCAAAACCACAGAGAGAAACGCTGCTATGTGGCTAGTAAATTTACAGCTTTGAGTCTGTTGGTTGGAATTTGTTAAAATTTTGATATTTATTACAGTGGATATATTCAAACACACTGCCAAAAAAATAAGAAAATTAAGCGAGCAGATCAAATTTTACCTGAAGTGTATGGTACCACTTTAAGGAAATAATATAGTAATAAAATTGCACCAAAAAAAAGAAAGAAAAAAAAGATATCGCATCTTCGGAACGGTTCCAAAATCTAATAGAAAAAAATCACAGAAACAGGCAAAATCAATACCACAAGCACATAAATGGACGACTGCTCATTTTATTGGTTTGGTACAGAAACTTAAATAAAAGAAAGTGGCAGGATTAGACTATACCTCAATAACGTAAACATAAACAAAACAGTTGTTCTGATCTATTCATTGGTGTTACATTACATTGACAAAACAAAAATGTAGATATCTTTGATTTGTCGTTCTATTCAGACATATTATCTTGACTACGACCAAACACACGTTGTCCTTACTCTCTAACGATATGCGTCTTTGCTGGAGAAGAAATACAAATTTATAGATTTCTGCTTGACCTGTTCCAGGATTCGAACCTACGATATAATGCACTGTATGTCAGCACTGTAAACATTACACCACCGAAATCAAATCAGAAGAACCTTTGTTTTAATTATTACATTATTCAACAACTGTAAATTACAATAAATATATTAGTAATGCAAATGATATTTCATTGTGTACCGAATGTTGCCAGTTTCTCTGGATTATCCATTCTTGATTGCCCCTTCAGTTGTCTCTTACGTTTCTTTCACAACAAATATCTTAAGGAAACGGAGAAATTTTGACGAAGTGTTTGTAATATTGCTCATTAGATACACAAAACGTAAAAACGTGCAGATGGTTTTGAAATTTAAATAGTGCGTATTACCTACCGTTTTAATAGTTCTATTATTACCCTTATAGACAGTTAATATTGATTATGTGATATGGTATCTTTATCTACCGTTTTAATAGTTCTATTATTACCTTTATAGATAGTTAATATTGATTGTGTGATATGATATCTTTATCTACCGTTTTAATAGTTCTATGGTATAGACAGTTAATATTGATTGTGTGATATGATATCTTTATCTACCGTTTTAATAGTTCTATGGTATAGACAGTTAATATTGATTGTGTGATATGATATCTTTATCTACCGTTTTAATAGTTCTATGGTATAGACAGTTAATATTGATTGTGTGATATGATATCTTTATCTACCGTTTTAATAGTTCTATGGTATAGACAGTTAATATTAATTGTGTGATATGATATCTTTATCTACCGTTTTAATAGTTCTATGGTATAGACAGTTAACATTGATTGTGTGATATGATATCTTTATCTACCGTTTTAATAGTTCTATGGTATAGACAGTTAATATTGATTGTGTGATATGATATCTTTATCTACCGTTTTAATAGTTCTATGGTATAGACAGTTAATATTAATTGTGTGATATGATATCTTTATCTACCGTTTTAATAGTTCTATGGTATAGACAGTTAATATTGATTGTGTGATATGATATCTTTATCTACCGTTTTAATAGTTCTATGGTATAGACAGTTAATATTGATTGTGTGATATGATATCTTTATCTACCGTTTTAATAGTTCTATGGTATAGACAGTTAATATTAATTGTGTGATATGATATCTTTATCTACCGTTTTAATAGTTCTATGGTATAGACAGTTAATATTGATTGTGTGATATGATATCTTTATCTACCGTTTTAATAGTTCTATGGTATAGACAGTTAATATTAATTGTGTGATATGATATCTTTATCTACCGTTTTAATAGTTCTATGGTATAGACAGTTAATATTGATTGTGTGATATGATATCTTTATCTACCGTTTTAATAGTTCTATGGTATAGACAGTTAATATTAATTGTGTGATATGATATCTTTATCTACCGTTTTAATAGTTCTATGGTATAGACAGTTAATATTGATTGTGTGATATGATATCTTTATCTACCGTTTTAATAGTTCTATGGTATAGACAGTTAATATTGATTGTGTGATATGATATCTTTATCTACCGTTTTAATAGTTCTATGGTATAGACAGTTAACATTGATTGTGTGATATGATATCTTTATCTACCGTTTTAATAGTTCTATTATTACCTTTATAGACAGTTAATATTGATTGTGTGATATGATATCTTTATCTACCGTTTTAATAGTTCTATGGTATAGATAGTTAATATTGATTGTGTGATATGATATCTTTATCTACCGTTTTAATAGTTCTATGGTATAGACAGTTAACATTGATTGTGTGATATGATATCTTTATCTACCGTTTTAATAGTTCTATTATTACCTTTATAGACAGTTAATATTGATTGTGTGATATGATATCTTTATCTACCGTTTTAATAGTTCTATGGTATAGACAGTTAACATTGATTGTGTGATATGATATCTTTATCTACCGTTTTAATAGTTCTATTATTACCTTTATAGACAGTTAATATTGATTGTGTGATATGATATCTTTATCTACCGTTTTAATAGTTCTATGGTATAGATAGTTAATATTGATTGTGTGATATGATATCTTTATCTACCGTTTTAATAGTTCTATGGTATAGATAGTTAATATTGATTGTGTGATATGATATCTTTATCTACCGTTTTAATAGTTCTATGGTATAGATAGTTAATATTGATTGTGTGATATGATATCTTTATCTACCATTTTAATAGTTCTATGGGATAGAGAGTTAACATTGATTGTGTGATATGATATCTTTATCTACCGTTTTAATAGTTCTATGGTATAGACAGTTAATATTGATTGTGTGATATGATATCTTTATCTACCGTTTTAATAGTTCTATGGTATAGACAGTTAACATTGATTGTGTGATATAATATCTTTATCTACCGTTTTAATAGTTCTATGGTATAGACAGTTAACATTGATTGTGTGATATGATATCTTTATCTACCGTTTTAATAGTTCTATGGTATGGACAGTTAACATTGATTGTGTGATATGATATCTTTATCTACCGTTTTAATAGTTCTATAGTATAGACAGTTAATATTGATTGTGTGATATGATATCTTTATCTACCGTTTTAATAGTTCTATGGTATAGACAGTTAATATTGATTGTGTGATATGATATCTTTATCTACCGTTTTAATAGTTCTATGGTATAGACAGTTAATATTGATTGTGTGATATGATATCTTTATCTACCGTTTTAATAGTTCTATGGTATAGACAGTTAACATTGATTGTGTGATATGATATCTTTATCTACCGTTTTAATAGTTCTATGGTATAGACAGTTAATATTGATTGTGTGATATGATATCTTTATCTACCGTTTTAATAGTTCTATGGTATAGACAGTTAATATTGATTGTGTGATATGATATCTTTATCTACCGTTTTAATAGTTCTATGGTATAGACAGTTAACATTGATTGTGTGATATGATATCTTTATCTACCGTTTTAATAGTTCTATGGTATAGACAGTTAACATTGATTGTGTGATATGATATCTTTATCTAACGTTTTAATAGTTCTATGGTATAGACAGTTAATATTGATTGTGTGATATGATATCTTTATCTACCGTTTTAATAGTTCTATGGCATAGACAGTTAACATTGATTGTGTGATATGATATCTTTATCTACCGTTTTAATAGTTCTATGGTATAGACAGTTAATATTGATTGTGTGATATGATATCTTTATCTACCGTTTTAATAGTTCTATGGTATAGACAGTTAACATTGATTGTGTGATATGATATCTTTATAGGAATTGTTGATAGTTCCGGAATAAGAATAACAGCCACGCCCACAATACGTCAGTATGACGCAGGAATCCTAGAGACAGGAGCAGTTGTTAACAGACTACAGCTTGTACCTCCGCATGAGAAAGCCTTCGTATCAAAGTCTTACTGCAATAAGGAATGCTTACAGAGGGTAGGATTATGTTTGACATCGTGATATGTTTGTCGTAGCATCAATCGTGTTCTTCTGTCCTCTTTCATGACTTATCACCAGTGTAGTGTTTTGTAGACCATTGGTTTTTTCCTTCTGGACATTGTATGTTGTCCTTCTGGACATTGTATGTTGTCCTTCTGGACATTGTATGTTGTCCTTCTGGACATTGTATGTTGTCCTTCTGGACATTGTATGTTGTCCTTCTGGACATTGTATGTTGTCCTTCTGGACATTGTATGTTGTCCTTCTGGACATTGTATCTTGCCCATCTGGACATTGTATGTTGTCCTTCTTCGACATACGGCTTCCGAATAGTATCTTTATACTTTGTTTTAGTATCATCGGATTATTTTTAACAAGAATAGCACTGCGGGTGCCACTTGTGGAGCAGAAACGTTTTACCCTTCCGGATCCTCTCAGTTTCTTGAATATTGTCATCTTCCGCTAATTTGAAGCTACAATATTGTTCCACAATGGTCTCTGTGAATAAGAATTGTTGACACTCGTGTGTTCGATCCCCGGGTGGGTCACACCAAAGACTATTCAAGGTATTTGGATCCTCTACCAAACATGCAGTGTTAAAGAGTAAGATCAACAACTGACTTCTACCGGGTCATAATGCTTTAGTGAACTATCAAAATTATAATTATTGTGTAAAAAAGGTATTATCACTTGGTTATGTAAATCACGCCTATTTAGTCCCAAAGATATACCTACCCTATGTGCAGGGGTACCTATCGATCGATCGGTAATTGAATCAGTTAGTCAGAGGGTTTGTTTCGTTGATGGTGTTTAACACCACTTTCAACAATATTTCAGTTATATCGTGTCGGTCAGTTTTATTGGTGGAGGAAACTGGTGGACACGGAAAAAACCACCGACCTGTCGCAAGTCACTGAAAAACTTGATCACATAATGTTGTATGCATCGCCCTGATCGAGATTCGAACTCACAACATCAGTGGTGATAAACACTGATTGCATAGGTAGTTGTGAATCCAACTACCACGCGATCACGGCCATGACGGACCCTTTTAGTCAGAGAGACATAGATATAGAGGAACATTAGAGACTATCCAACATTACACATAGACATACAATAAAGTAAAGGAACAGTCCTTGTATTGCTTTTCTACATAGACACACAATAAAGTAAAGGAACAGTCCTTGTATTACTCTTCTACATAGACACACAATAAAGTAAAGGAACAGTCCGTGTATTGCTCTTCTACATAGACATACAATAAAGTAAAGGAACATTCCTTGTATTACTCTTCTACATAGACACACAATAAAGTAAAGGAACAGTCCTTGTATTACTCTTCTACATAGACACACAATAAAGTAAAGGAACAGTCCTTGTATTACTCTTCTACATAGACACACAATAAAGTAAAGGAACAGTCCTTGTATTACTCTTCTACATAGACACACAATAAAGTAAAGGAACAGTCCTTGTATTACTCTTCTACATAGACACACAATAAAGTAAAGGAACAGTCCTGGTATTACTCTTCTACACAGACACACAATAAAGTAAAGGAACAGTCCTTGTATTACTCTTCTACATAGACACACAATAAAGTAAAGGAACAGTCCTTGTATTGCTCTTCTACATAGACACACAATAAAGTAAAGGAACAGTCCTTTTATTGCTCTTCTACATAGACACACAATAAAGTAAAGGAACAGTCCATGTATTGCTCTTCTACATAGACACACAATAAAGTAAAGGAACCGTTATTGTATTACTCTTCTACATAGACACACAATAAAGTAAAGGAACAGTTCTTGTATTACTCTTCTACATAGACACACAATAAAGTAAAGGAACCGTCCTTGTATTACTCTTCTATATAGACACACAATAAAGGAAAGGAACAGTCCTTGTATTGCTCTTCTACATAGACATACAATAAAGTAAAGGAACAGTCCTTGTATTGCTCTTCTACATAGACACACAATAAAGTAAAGGAACAGTCCTTGTATTGCTCTTCTACATAGACATACAATAAAGTAAAGGAACAGTCCTTGTATTGCTCTTCTACAAAGACACACAATAAAGTAAAGGAACAGTCCTTGTGTTACTCTTCTACATAGACACACAATAAAGTAAAGGAACAGTCCTTGTATTGCTCTTCTACATAGACACACAATAAAGTAAAGGAACAGTTCTTGTATTACCCTTCTACATAGACACACAATAAAGTAAAGGAACAGTCCTTGTATTACTCTTCTACATAGACACACAATAAAGTAAAGGAACAGTCCTTGTATTACTCTTCTACATAGACACACAATAAAGTAAAGGAACAGTCCTTGTATTGCTCTTCTACATAGACACACAATAAAGGAAAGGAACAGTCCTTGTATTGCTCTTCTACATAGACATACAATAAAGTAAAGGAAGTCCTTGTATTGCTCTTCTACATAGACACACAATAAAGTAAAGGAACAGTCCTTTTATTGCTCTTCTACATAGACATACAATAAAGTAAAGGAACAGTCCTTGTATTACTCTTCTACATAGACACACAATACAGTAAAGAAACAGTTCTTGTATTACTCTTCTACATAGACACACAATAAAGTAAAGGAACATTCCTTGTATTACTCTTCTACATGAACACACAATAAAGTAAAGGAACAGTCCTTGTATTACTCTTCTACATAGACAAACAATAAAGTAAAGGAACAGTACTTGTATTGCTCTTCAACATAGACACACAATAAAGTAAAGGAACAGTCCTTGTATTACTCTTCTACATAGACATACAATAAAGTAAAGGAACAGTCCTTGTATTGCTCTTCTACATAGACACACAATAAAGTAAAGGAACAGTCCCTGTATTGCTCTTCTACATAGACACACAATAAAGTAAAGGAACAGTCCTTTTATTGCTCTTCTACACAGACATACAATAAAGTAAAGGAACAGTCCTTGTATTACTCCTCTACATAGACACACAATCAAGTAAAGGAACAGTCCTTGTATTGCTCTTCTACATAGACACACAATAAAGTAAAGGAACAGTCCGTGTATTGCACTTCTACATAGACACACAATAAAGTAAAGGAACAGTCCTTGTATTACTCTTCTACATAGACACACAATAAAGTAAAGGAACAGTCCTTTTATTGCTCTTCTACATAACAGTCACAGCAATCCGTATTTATATGTTGACTAAATCAAACTCAATGTTTAAAAGCTAAATACAATCAAACCTGTATTAAGAGGTCACCATTGGGACAGAGAAAAAGTGACCTTATAAGACTGATGACCTTTTACAAGAGGTTCAATTGATATGAAATTTTCTATGACAGGACTATGAAAATATGACTTTTAACACAGGTGGCTGCGTAATAGAGGTGACTGCTTAATAGAGGTGACTGCTTAATAGAGGTGACTACTTAATAGAGGTGACTACTTAATAGAGGTGACTACTTAATAGAGGTGACTACTTAATAGAGGTGACTACTTAATAGAGGTGACTGTTTAATAGAGGTGACTGCTTAATAGAGGTGACTGCTTAATAGAGGTGACTGCTTAATAGAGGTGCTTGCTTAATAGAGGTGACTGCTTAATAGAGGTTTCTGCTGAATAGAGGTGACTGCTTAATAGATGTCACCACATGTGCAGGTTTGACTCTAATGTGTACTAACATAGTATCTGTATAATTTCAGGCTTTACAAACCCCAACAAACAGTATCAAAGTGTTTGGTATTCTCCTACACGCCCATTTATTGGGAGCTGGAATCAAAGCCCGCCATATCCGTGGAGATGTAGAATTAGAGCCCATCTCAGAAGATAAGACCTATGATTTTGACTATCAAGATGTTAGAGTTCTAACAAAGGAACGAGAAATCAAATACGTAAGGCTATATATATATTGTTTTTTGTTTGTTTTTGTTTAAGTTATTCTAAATAATTGTTTAGAATTAAGTATTACGATTACTTTACTTAAACAAGGGTAAATCTGCTGATATTACATAACCTCTATTTATTGAAACTTAAAAGCTACACAAACCTGGTTTCTATTATTTATTGTTAGATGATATTCTAATATCTGATCTGTTATTACTATACATGTAATGAATATTAATATTCCTTTATTATAGGGCGACAGCTTGACAGTGGAGTGTACATATGACTCTACAGGAAGGACAAAACCTACACTTGTAGATCTGGTATTACTATACATGTAATGAACATTAATATTCCTTTGTTATAGGGCGACAGCTTGACAGTGGAGTGTACATATGACTCTACAGGAAGGACAAAGCCTACACTGGTAGATCTGGTATTACTATACATGTAATCAACATTAATATTGCTTTATTATAGGGCGACAGCTTGACAGTGGAGTGTACATATGACTCTACAGGAAGGACAAAACCTACACTGGTATGATAATGTGTTATCAAAGATATGATGAATGGGGCCATCATTTTACATTTTAAGTAAACATTCGCTACACGTGGAAAGCATCTGTATGACCATACAATATAACTGAGATGGAGAATGGTTCCAAAATAACCAGCTTAACCCCGCCACTTTTATTGAAGTCCCTGTACTAAGTTAGGAAAGTGGACACTTGCTCAATAACTATATAGCTTGATCTTATAATTTGAATTTTATTTATTTTCCACTCCCATTCCATATGACAAATTAAAATACGTTTAAAAGAAATCATTCACAACGCATTATGCCTTAAAATGGTAATCAACTTTGCTAGTTTATTGCTTATGATCACGATTTAACTTATTTTGTCCAGTACCAAGCAAAAGTCAAAATATGCTAGACAAAATGTGAGGTCATCAGTGTGTTTATTTGTCGAAATAGGAGAGCAAATTCTTCAACAAATCATCGACATCCCCTTGGGACCAAGCTGTGACCCTCTCCCCCTTATTCAAAACCTTAACAAAGACAAAATAATTACATAAGCGACTGCTTTTAATATCACATTCCTACAACGTATTGTTTAGTTTCTCATTGTATTCAGGTACATAGATGATGGATGTTTTGTCGATTTATAATCTAAACTTTACTGATTGGATTCCACTAATATACACCAAACGACGTCGAGATTAAAAAAAAACACACACACACAAAAAAACCCAACAGTACTAGCTTCCTCTGCCTCATATCTTGAGACCTGCCTGACATTTGACACCAGTAGTCATCTTTCTTCTCGATTTTATGACAATAGAGACGACTTCAACTTTGCCATTATCACTTTTTCACACTTTGATAGTACTAACATATCAACCACCCTCCCGCGTATGGAGTTTATATTTCACAACTCATACGTTACACTCGAGCTTGAAGGATTATTTTTATTATTAAGACTTTCCACATCGTCTACGTCTTCTGTTATTTATTTATTTATTTATTTATTTATTTATTTATTTATTTATTTTGTGATTAATAGCTATAAATGTTGACGGTTCATTAAACTAACTTTATTTATTTACAGGGAGGACTTCCAACTACCGCTGAAATGTGTTTAGCATTTCTGTTTTACTACCCCAAGACTACCATTTCTAACTGCTTGAGTGAACCATTATTTCCACAGTATGGCTCTGATCCCTTTAAGAACGTCGACCACATATACTCCTGGAACTGGAACGACAAAGGTGTTAGAGATAAATTTAAAGGAGTTTTGGAAAATTCTACATATTACCATGCCTGCAGTGGATTCAACAATCCAGCAAGTACAAATGTGAGTATACAATCTAATTAAATTTTAATATTTGCTGTCCCCCCTTTTTCCCCTTTCGCAATACGCCAGCATCTATCGACCTCACGCTTGGGGTTATGAATAACCTTTCATTCATCTTTGATCGTCCAATCATATGCAATACAGCTTTTGGTGTGTATTTGGTTTTGATACCTAATGCTTTCGTAGGCTCATAGCTGATTGGCAGTTGAAAATATGAACTCTGACGTGACTACAGACGGGATGTCGATCCTGACGTGACTACAGACGGGATGTCGATCCTGACATGACTACAGACGGGATGTCGATAGCATAGATGTTAGTGTATTGCCAAAGACAAAAAACAAAAAAGATATTTTTTTTATTTCTATTTTTATTTTTGGTGTTTTAACGCCACTTTTAGCAATATTTCAGCTATATCAAGGCGACCAGTTTTAGTGGTGGAAGAAGCCGAAGTATCCGGAAAGAACCACCGACCATGGGCAGCCTATTGGTAAACTTTATCACTTGCGGCTGCGAGTCGAGTGCACCCTTTTTTGTAATTTACAAAGCTGGGCGCGAACCCACGCCGTATTGGTGATATGCTTGCATGAATTGTTAGGTAATCCAACTACCTAACTCATTGAGCCACCTGGGTCCTACAACTACCTACCTCATTGAGCCACCCGGGCCCTACAACTACCTAACTCATTGAGTCACACGGGCCCTAAAACTACCTAACTCATTGAGCCACCCGGGCCCTACAACTACCGAACTCCTTGCGCCAATCGGGCTCTACAACTACCTAACTCATTGAGCCACCCGGGTCCTACAACTACCTAACTCATTGAGCCACCCGAGTCCTAGAACTACCTAACTCATTGAGACACCCGGGCCCTACAACTAAATAACTCATTGAGCCACCCTGGTCCTACAACTACCTAACTCATTGAGACACCCGGGCCCTACAACTACCTAACTCATTGAGCCACCCGGGTCCTACAACTACCTAACTCATTGAGCCACCCAGACCCTACAACTACCTAACTCATTGAGCCACCCAGGCCCTACAACTACCTAACTCATTGAGCCACCCGGGCCCTACAACTACTTAGCTCATTGAGCCACCCGGGCCCTCAGCTTAAAGATACCAAAGCAGTAATCAGTAACCTCATATCGAGAAAAGAACATACAATACAATGACCAAAAAGAGCATACAATATAATGACCAAAAAGAACATACAATATAATGACCAAAACGAGCATACAATATAATGACCAAAAATAACATACAATATAATGACCAAAAAGAACATACAATGTAATGACCAAAAAGAACATATAATATAATGACCAAAAAGAACATACAATGTAATGACCAAAAAGAACATACAATGTAATGACCAAAAAGAACATACAATGTAATGACCAAAAAGAACATACAATGTAATGACCAAAAAGAACATACAATATAATGACCAAAAAGAACATACAATGTAATGACCAAAAAGAACATACAATGTAATGACCAAAAATAACATACAATGTAATGACCAAAAATAACATACAATATAATGACCAAAAAGAACATACAATATAATGACCAAAAAGAACATATAATATAATGACCAAAAAGAACATACAATGTAATGACCAAAACGAACATACAATATAATGACCAAAAATAACATACAATATAATGACCAAAAATAACATACAATATAATGACCAAAAAGAACATACAATATAATGACCAAAAAGAACATACAATATAATGACCAAAAAGAACATACAATGTAATGACCAAAAAGAACATACAATATAATGACCAAAAAGAACATACAATATAATGACCAAAAAGAACATACAATGTAATGACCAAAAAGAACATACAATGTAATGACCAAAAATAACATACAATGTAATGACCAAAACGAACATGCATTATAATGTCCAAAAAGAACATACAATGTAATGACCAAAAAGAACATACAATGTAATGACCAAAAAGAACATACAATATAATGACCAAAAAGAACATACAATATAATGACCAAAAATAACATACATTATAATGACCAAAAAGGACATACAATATAATGACCAAAAAGAACATACAATATAATGACCAAAAAGAACATACATTATAATGACCAAAAAGCACATACAATATAATGACCAAAAAGAACATACAATATAATGACCAAAAAGAACATACAATATAATGACCAAAAAGAACATACATTATAATGACCAAAAAGCACATACAATATAATGACCAAAAAGAACATACAATATAATGATCAAAAAGAACATACAATATAATGACCAAAAAGAACATACAATATAATGACCAAAAAGAACATACAATATAATGACCAAAAAGAACTTACAATGTAATGACCAAAAAGAACTTACAATAAAATGACCAAAAAGAACATACAATGTAATGACCAAAAAGAACATACAATATAATGACCAAAAAGAAATAAAAAGACAATAACAAAAGGACAAACAATGATCTACGAAATATTACACAGAAAACTAAAGAATGAGCAACACGAACCGTAAAATCTTAACAACAACTTTCACGCTTTTGAATTATTGCATCACAAACGTAAAGTTTTCTGATTGGTTGATTAAAAAATGTATTCATATAAGAAAGTTCATCTGGATATGACCTCTAAAATGGTTTTGTCCGATTTTAGGGGGAACGTAGCCATTATTACAGTTGACTAAAAATATGAACATAAACACGGGGTGAAGTCACGTGATCCAGAACTGTGATGATCAGTTCCAGTTTCTTGAATACGGTTGTTTATAACATTTTTAACTATTAAAAGCAAATGTAACCAAATCTTGTACCTGAATATTATTAATTCTTTTGTTTTATAGTATGCTCAAGATATTTTCCACATTCGTGAACCAGCCACCAAGTATGCACCACCTGCTAGACAATGTCCTGTTCACTAGTGACACTAAATCCAGAACTTTTACATATGTGTATGCTGATATTCCTAGGATTTGATTTTATCAAACTTTTTTTTCCAAATTGGCGCCATTTTGGTATATTTTTAAAAAATAAAGGATTTTTCATCAAACTCGTTAATGTTGATTCGCTATGAATGCTAATTATAGCTTTGAAAATCATTCTGTTTGACAATGGGAAAATTGCAGCTTGTGCCTCACTAGGAAGATGTTAACACTACCCTCTATAATAATGTGTGTTATAAGAAGAGTTTGAAGATACCAAATTGGTAATCAGAATCCGTAAATCGAAGAAGAACAGACATATGCAGGTTTGGGGTTATTCGCGGTTTATGGTTTATGCAGAATTAGGCTTATATAATATTAGGTTTATAAAAACATTTGGTTTAACCAGGATTTCGTTTTATCCATAGCCTTTTATATGGTTAGAAGAGTTTAAAGATACCAAGACACCAAAGGGGTAATCATAATCCGTATATCGAAGAAGAACAGACAACACAATGGTCAAAAGAAAAAGCACAAAAGGGACAAACAACGATCTACAAAACACTCCACAGAAAACTAAAGATCGAGTAACAGGAACTCACCAAAAATCGGGGGTTTACGTCATTTAATAAAGATAGCAAATTAGTACAAACCTGTAATTCCAGATAGCGCTAAATAGTGAGTGAGTGAGTGATTGTTGTCTAATGTCAACACAGCAATTTTCAGCTTTTTCATGGCGAGATGATGTTCAATGACCAATTCTCGATTCAGTGATTATCTGCTTCCCATCATCCGAATGAGCTTGAAGTAACGGATACCCAAAGGTCACATTCTTAACTTGACGTTGACAACGGAGGAAGATTAAAAACAAGACTCTACTACAAACACGAGGACTTCACTTTTTCAATAGTCAACTTCCCATTAAAAGCCCAATATTCCAGCAGCTCCAGCCTATATAGTTTACATTTCACAGATCATACGTTATTCTAGGGCTTGTACAGTCATTTTCTGGACAGAGCTCAGCTGCTAAAGCAAAAGTTCACCCCGGATTTTAGTTGGATTCGTGTTCCTCGATCTTTAGTTTATATATATGTTTTCATGTTTTTAGTTCCGTGTTGTGATATCCGCTACGATTTCTGCATAAAAACGATATCTCGACTCCCATTTGCTTTGTATGAGGTTCATGTTTTATTTATGGTATTTGCATATATTTACGTGTACTGGTGTCCATCACGATGTCCATATCAGATGATGTTCGTATTGGTTATCAGTAACACGGCAGGTGTCGCATGCAGAGCAGGTTACCCATTCGGAGCACCTGAGTTCACCACAAGTTTTTAGTGGGGTTTGTGTTGCTCGAACTTTGGTTTTTAGTGAAATGTTTTGTATATTGTTGTTTGTCCTTTTTACTTTTGGTCATTGTACTGCCTGTTCTTCTTCGATTTACGACTTCTGATTACAACTTTGGTATCTTCAAACTTTTCTTAGAGTCATGGCTACAACAATTACATGGTCGTCTTCTAGAACTATTTGAGATATCTGTCTTAAATGGGAATGATATTTTCTAGTATCAGAGTCAATCTACCAAGATCTTTTCGAAATATATTCCGTTTCTGCAGAAAAGATTATAAACGATGGATTTTCATATAGTGAAAATGTATAAAGATAAGTGGTCAAAAACAAAAATGTCAAAAATATTTTGTTTATCAATGTGTGACGTAAAAATGTTTTTGACATTTACTTCACTGAGTTTGGTGCTGTTTTGACAACTGTTTTACCTGTTTTGTTCAAGTATTGTTATAAATACTGCTATAGTGACAGCCGGAAACTTTGAGCCGTAATGAAAGGGGGAGGTTTGGCGCTTTAAATTCTGATTCAACCCACCATTTCTTTAGAAATGCCTGTTCCAAGTCAGGGTCATTACGGTTTTCACAGTTTTCCGGTTGTTGACTGATTTTGTCTGTTTATATACTTATGAGTTTTGACTTTCCCTTTGTAAGATTGCTCGGAGTTCGGTAATTTTGTTATTACCCTTATTTGATACTGACTATATCACACAGTGAGATCAATGTCAATATGAACAGATTGACTTTAGCAATCACGACACAGTGATAGTCTATCTTGTAGCTATTCGTTTTCAGTATCGTACATGATGCAGGAACTCATGGCGGGTGTCTTACAAGATGCAGGAACTCATGGATTGTGTCTTACAAGATGCAGGAACTCACGACGGGTGTTTTACACGATGCAGGAACTCATGGCAGGTGTCTTACAATATGCAGGAACTCACGACGGGTGTCTTACAAGATGCAGGAACTCATGGCGGGTGTCATACAAGATGCATTATCTCACGGTGGGTGTTTTACAAGATGCATGACCTCACGGCGGGTGTCTTAAAAGATGCAGGAACTCACGGTGGGTGTTTTACAAGATGCAGGAACTCATGGCGGGTGTCATACAAGATGCATTAACTCACGGCGGGTGTCTTACAAGATGCATTATCTCACGGTGGGTGTTTTACAAGATGGATGGCCTCACGGCGGGTGTCTTACAAGATGCAGGAACTCACGGTGGGTGTTTTACAAGATGCAGGAACTCACGGCGGGTGTCTTACAAGATGCAGGAACTCACGGTGGGTGTTTTACAAGATGCATGACCTCACGGCGGGTGTCTTACAAGATGCAGGAACTCACGGCGGGTGTCTTACAAGATGCAGGAACTCACGGCGGGTGTCTTACAAGATGCAGGAACTCACGGCGGGTGTCTTACAAGATGCAGGGACTCACGGCGGGTGTCTTACAAGATTCAGGAACTCACGGTGGGTGTCTTACAAGATGCAGGAACTGCTTACCCTTTGGAAGCCCATTGGTTCATCTCCGGTATTTGGGGGGTTTCATCATGTGTTATGTGTGTGTGTTCCCCCACCCCCACCCCACCTGTTTTTCTTTGTTTTGTGTCTTCTGTGCCTAATCCTTCCAGTGTCTCTCCATTGTCTTTTCTTGATTGCCTTCATTAATATTTATTGCAATGTACATTTCAGACTGCCTATTTTCCACATAAATTGACAAATTTAAGATTTATCTATTGTCGTGTTATATTCTATGATCAGACTAATAATGTCGTTTTCAATGCTGCTATCAGATCTTTGAACGATTTCTTTCTATTAATTTTGAGTGATAAAGGATTGCGTTGTGTCTTAAAGCTCGTTTCATTTTAATGAAAAACTAAGCAGTGCAAAATAATCATTTACAGGAGACAGAGAGTCTGAATTACACAAGACATAAGCTATCTAATTAACCAGGTGATACACTACACCAAGGTTTTTTTTGTGTTGCATGAGTTGCCCTCGGGAAATATGATACTCTTGGGTGAATAAATTTTCATATTTCCCTCACCAGCATGCAATAAATGTATAGTATCAAAGCTGAGGTCAATCTCCCTAAAGCATTAGTAAACCTTGGTCGAGTTTTGTTCTACTGTTTACATTTTTTAATCTACTTGGTCCCAAACACATTTAAATTTTTTAACTAGGAGCGTATCTGATGAAGATGTTACCGGAAACACGTCGTGTGCACGCACTAGATTTAATATATATGTTTGTTGTATTACGTCCATTGGGTAAAATACCCCTGATGGTGGACTTGTAATCTCCGATGGTATGATATATAACCTTAGGTTTCAACTTCAAATTCCCCTGTTCAGATACAGGCAAACCTGTCTTGTTTGATCTTTCAAGGGAAGATTGAAATAGGGTCACACAATACAGGTAGCTACTAAATACAGGTTTAATTAATAGGAAATTCACTGGAAAGGGAATTTAAAATTAAGGTCTCATAATACAAGTTATTCCATTATTCACTGTGCATAGAACCTACGAAAATGAAGAATTACATGAAAAGAAGCATTTTTTCTGGTGCACTTCATTCTTAATTTGTAAAATAAAAATAAAAAAGATAATATATTGCATAGGGCCTCCAAAAGCCCCAATCCGGCCCTTGGTCTACCTCTATGCACTTTAATGTTCGTTCATGAACACACCTGGGTGAAGATTCTTATCGGTTAGTTTAGTAGTCAAGTACTAAGAATCTCTTTCAATTTATTAATTCTTATTTACTTAGATTGATAAGTTCAGATTTGTCTCGTGATGGATGATTCTAATTATTGACCTACCTTATCGGTCACTTTGTAATATAAAAGAAATTCCCTGGTAGTATACACTACTTATATAATAAAGATGAGAGTCGTACGGTATATTGTGGCTCTTCTTGTTATAGGAGTATGCAGAGGAAAACCTAATACTGCTGATCCGGAACCAGCTTCTCCTACTAAGCCCACTCCAACAGAACAGTTCGGTAATGTGTGGCAGCTAGATAGTCATGGAAATTATTGGTTGTTTTGGAAAACAAATGCTACGCACATAACATTTGAAACACACGTGAAGACCAGAGGATATGTCGGATTTGGTCTGTCGTCTAATGGTAAAATGTTTCCGTCAGATGTCGTCGTCGGATGGGTTGACAATAATGGAATGACTCACTTCAAGGTTTGCATGCTGTATTTTGTTTGTAATTTGGACATATTCCCTTTGATCTCACTGAGTGATAATATCGATTCCCTGTGATCTCACCGAGTGATAATATCGATTTCCTTTGATCTCACCGAGTGATAATATCGATTTCCTTTGATCTCACCGAGTGAAAATATCGATTTCCTTTGATCTCACCGAGTGATAATATCGATTTCCTTTGATCTCACCGAGTGATAATATCGATTTCCTTTGATCTCACCGAGTGATAATATCGATTTCCTTTTATCTAACCGAGTGATAATATCGATTTCCTTTGATCTCACCGAGTGATAATATCGATTTCCTTTGATCTCACCGAGTGATAATATATATTCCCTTTGATCTCACCGAGTGATAATATCGATAGCAACGAACTGACTCTGATATTGAAAATTATCAGTCAGTGTTACATCAAACACACTTTATGATGTTATCGATAAAGCAATAACGTCAATTTTGAAGATTTCGAAATACATTATTACTAGTATAAAATCTAGTCCTGTCGGACTCGCTGCGTTACTACCGATAATGTCTATCTCGACATTCAAAACTGACGTTACTCTGTATATGTCAATCTATAACTACCATACGATCTAGCATATTACATTTGAATTTATATATCATACTTTTTAATTCGCTATGAACTTTATTATTCCCATGTAATAACAAACACAAAATTAGGACCCAATGTATGGAGCTGCTTACTAGATGTTGGCTATCCTGTTTTGATTTCTTGCTCACAAAAAGTTTTAGATTATTTGACCTTGAGCGGCCTTCATGAAGGTTATTCTAGAAACGCATCATGCGCACTAAATTATATCTCTGTGCTTTCATTACATAAGTACCAATAAGTTATGTGTTTTATTTAACCATATAATCAACAAAATACAAAATTTTATAGACAAATATAATAAATTTGACAAAAGGTCAATTTAAATAAATAAATGGCAGACAAAACGAACATCTTGGCGAGACTTAATTATTCTTCTTAACAGATATGATGTATTATTGCGTTTTTACTCGAAATAAATTTTGAATTAATAAATAGAATATAATGTTTTAGCTTGCTTGCTTATTATCTATTTATATTTCAGGATTGTCACACTGTTGGTCATTATGCTCCTGTTATTGATTCCAGCCAGGATTACTCCTTATCATTAGGTAAAGAGGATGCGTTCGGAACTGTACTGAAGTTTACAAGGAAGCTAGACACATGTGATGATAATGATTATCATATAACGGTAAGTTTTTGTTAGTGCAGCAATCGTTCGTTCGTTCGTTCGTTCATTCGTTCGTTCGTTCGTTCGTTCGTTCGTTCGTGAGTGATTGGGTGAGTGCGTGCGTGCGTGAGTGAGTGAGTGAGTGAGTGAGTGAGTGAGTGAGTGAGTGAGTGAGTGAGTGAGTGAGTGAGTGAGTGAGTGAGTGAGTGAGTGAGTGAGTGAGTGAGTGAGTGAGTGAGTGAGTGAGTGAGTGAGTGAGTGAGTGAGTGAGTGAGTGAGTGAGTGAGTGAGTGAGTGAGTGAGTGAGTGAGTGAGTGTTGCTTAACGCTTAATTAGCAATATTCAGCTATATCTTGGAGAGAACGGGCTACATTTCGATGACATGAAGATGATGTCCTCTTTGTACTAGACCTTCACACTAAATTGAATTTTTATAGTGCTAGCATTGGAATAACAATTTACGGGTAACCAGTCTTTGTTTTTGCTCTTTAATACTGCGTGCTCAGCAAAGAGGCAACATATACAAATACTAGGCTCGATCTACCACATGTTAACAGTTAGATAACCAATGTGGTTCTACCGCATGCTAACAGTTAGACAACCAATATTGTTGTATGACAAACACACTGTATTAAAAAGCAGACACATGTCATAATAAAATAAAACAAAAATTTCTATTACATATGCCAGCAGTGTTTGAAAATACCAAAGGGATAATCAGAAGCCGTAAATCAATGAAGGACAGACAACACCATGGGCAAAAGAAAAAGGACAAACAACGATCTACAAAACATTGCACAGAAAACTAAAGATCAAACAGCACGAACCCTACTAACAATCAGGGGTGAACTCAGGTGCTCCGGAAAGGTGAGCAGTTCCTGCTCCACTAGTGGCACCCGTCGTGTTACTGAAGTTACAAACTCGGTGATAAGTCATGCATGGGAAAAGGACCACAAATGCTTACGACAACATATCCGTGGTCATTTATGACACATTTATTCCGTAACGGGTAATAAACAGAAAATGTATCCATACATTGCTTAGACAAATATAGGAATCATATTACAAAATGTGACAGCATCGTCAATTAATACTATTGCTGGCATTGGTGCGGACTCCGAGACTGATTTTATGTACACTTTTAAACGTACAACAGCAATATAAAAATCGTTGTTCCTTTACTCTCATTTGTGTATAAGTGTAATGTTGGATAGTCAGTCATGCTCATTTACATTCATATCCGTTCTTACTGCAAACTGTTATTATACTCTCATTTGTGTCTCAGTGTAATGTTGGATAGTTTGTCATGTTCATTTACATTAATATCCGTTCTTAGTGAAACTACCATTATCCTTTATTAATATGTTTATATCTATATGATGATTTACAGGAGAGTGCCATTATCCTTTATTAATATGTTTATATCTATATGATGATTTACAGGAGAGTGCCATTATCCTTCATTGATATGTTTATATCTATATGATGATATACAGGAGGGTGCCATTATCCTTTATTAATATGTTTATATCTATATGATGATTTACAGGAGAGTATCATTATCCTTTATTAATATGTTTATATTTATATGATGATTTACAGGAGAATGCCATTATCCTTTATTAATATGTTTATATCTATATGATGATTTACAAGAGAGTACCATTATCCTTTATTAATATGTTTATATCTATATGATGATTTACAGGAGAGTGCCATTATCCTTTATTAATATGTTTATATCTATATGATGATTTACAGGAGAGTGCCATTATCCTTCATTGATATGTTTATATCTATATGATGATATACAGGAGGGTGCCATTATGCTTTATTAATATGTTTATATCTATATGATGATTTACAGGAGAGTACCATTATCCTTTATTAATATGTTTATATCTATATGATGATTTACAGGAGAGTACCATTATCCTTTATTAATATGTTTATATCTATATGATGATTTACAGGAGAGTGCCATTATCCTTTATTAATATGTTTATATCTATATGATGATTTACAGGAGAGTACCATTATCCTTTATTAATATGTTTATATCTATATGATGATTTACAAGAGAGTGCCATTATCCTTTATTAATATGTTTATATCTATATGATGATTTACAGGAGAGTGCCATTATCCTTTATTAATATGTTTATATCTATATGATGATTTACAGGAGAGTACCATTATCCTTTATTAATATGTTTATATCTATATGCTGATTTACAGGACAGTACCATTATCCTTTATTAATATGTTTATATCTATATGATGATTTACAGGAGAGTACCATTATCCTTTATTAATATGTTTATATCTATATGATGATTTACAGGAGAGTGCCATTATCCTTTATTTATATGTTTATATCTATATGATGATTTACAGTAGAGTGCCATTATTCTTTATTAATATGTTTATATCTATATGATGATTTACAGGAGAGTATCATTATCCTTTATTAATATGTTTATATCTATATGATAATTTACAGGAGAGTATCATTATCCTTTATTAATATGTTTATATCTATATGATGATTTACAGGAGAGTGCCATTATCCTTTATTAATATGTTTATATCTATATGATGATTTACAGGAGGGTACCATTATCCTTTATTAATATGGCTATATCTATATGATGATTTACAGGAGAGTATCATTATCCTTTATTAATATGTTTATATCTATATGATGATTTACAGGAGAGTACCATTATCCTTTATTAATATGTTTATATCTATATGATGATTTACAGGAGAGTATCATTATCCTTTATTAATATTTTTATATCTATATGATGATTTATAGGAGAGTACCATTATCCTTTATTAATATGTTTATATCTATATGATGATTTACAGGAGAGTATCATTATCCTTTATTAATATGTTTATATCTGTATGATGATTTACAGGAGAGTGCCATTATCCTTTATTAATATGTTTATATCTATATGATGATTTACAGGACAGTACCATTAAGGTGATATGGTCCTTCCACCCAGATGATCCAACATCATTTGATACACTTGCCTGGCATGGAGCTGACCGACGTGGAGCTAAAAGTCTGATGTTGTTGTCCTCGGTTAAGGCTAATGATTTCGTCCCGCCACCTGACGCTCAACACTTTGATATGCTTCATCATCACGTAAGATATTCGTCTGTCAATATTGTTGATTGATTGATTAATTGATTGGTGTTTAATGCCAACTTTAGCAATATTTCAGCCATATCGTAGTATTATTATTTATTGACATTTTTACATGTTTGTTTTATACCCAAAGTATCGGAACTTTTCTCGGCCTCGCTAATATAAGTGGTAATTATAAATTAGTAATTAGTATTTCCATATATGTCATTAATATATAATGACATGACAATATGGTAATGACATCTTGCGACCAATCGCATTGCTCGTAGCATGGAAAGCAGTTTTGTAACGTTTTTATATTCTCGCTATTGTCATATACCTTGGCTAGTACATAGGTTCACTCGCATGTGACCAATAGTAGGATTTCCTTAGAACTCTCACCTTGCAATAGGGGCTGTCGTGGTCGTAATCGTATGGTAGTTGGATTTACAACTACATGTGCAATCAGTGCCTATCCCCACTAACGCTGTGAATTTTAATCCAGCTCATGTCGATGCCTACTCGATACAACATTATGTGATAAAGTTTGTCAGTGACTTGCGACAGATCGGTTGTTTTCTCCGTGTACTCCGGTTTCCTCCATCAATAAATCTAACCGCCACGATATAACTGAAATATTGTTGAAAGTGGCGTCAAACACTACAACCATAAACCATAAACCCCACGCTGCAATACACCAGTAAAGGGGAGGAAGTGAGAGATATGATCTTAGTTAGATTGGGATCTGTGTTATAAGTAAAATAATAACAACGAAATACAAAATCTACCAATAATAGTGATAAAGAAGATACTGTGAATGTCTGTACATTCTTTGATACCAATTTTAGAGGTTTGAGGAAATATTGTATTTACGTGGTTTCCTAGCTGCTATAGCCAGTATCAATATATACGACGACAAGTATTAATTGAATTCTTAATTTCCTGGTTTAATGCTATCTGCGAAATACGCGAAAATTAGCATACCACAAATAATAGTGAATTCACAGCATAGCATCTTTATGTGGTTTATTTGATGGCATTATCTAGAGTGTATCGTTCAGTTACTTTTTATTACGATATCAACATATCCGTACCAGTAGATACACATGTGACAATGTTCATCTTTATTTTGTAGTTCCATGTTCCTGCTAGAGATACAACATACCAATGCCGGGTCTTTAAAGTTCCACATTTAGATAGAAAATGGCATATGATTAGGGTGAGTGAGTGATTGTTGTTTAACGCCAATTCAGCAATTTTTCAGCTATATCATGGCGAGAACAAGTTAATTTTCAATGAGATGATGGTGAGGTCCGCTTTGTTCTAGACCAATACGCTGAGTTGGATTTTTATAGTGCTATCTCACTGAAACAACAGTTCGCGAGTAGACATGTCGCTCCACTGAGACATATTATTCTGATTCCAAGCCAACCAGTCTTTGCCCCTTCTCCTTAATGCTGTGTGCTTAGCGGAGAAGCAACAAATACCTATTTGTTAGTCTTTCGTTTGACCCGACCGAGGTTCGAATCCACGACGTACCACACTCCTCGAGGCGAGCACGCTAATCATTACACCACCGATGCGGCTCATATGATTAGTATAAGTACCCTACCTACATAGAAAATATCATATAATTATAGTCAGCGTCAGTTTTTATAGTTAACAAAACAATATTTTCCATGCTAGTTGCTTATTGGTCATTTAACATGGGACCTTTCACATGATCCGATACCACGTGTTGTTAGATGTTAGTTGGGCGTTCGCTAACAAAGCTTGACATACAACGATCTAACAAACACTTCAGATTTTAATCAGATTAAGTTGTCATAGTTACAGATACGCCCATAGAACAAATATTTTCATTGGTTGATTTTTCAACATCTGTTGTTTGCCGATTCGAGCATCGATTTTCAATGAATTCATGCAATTTTGCAGATTTGTAAATTTAACCCTTTCCAACCCCAGATCATATCCCCATTGTATTCATTTTCTAATTGCATCTAAGGTAACCTAAATAAAAAAAGGGGACACATTTTACAACCAAACTATTAAACATATGACACAAAATACGGTGCATTGACCAGTTGTAACATTATAAGACGCCATTCACAAAAAAATAAACAAGTCATTCCGTTATGTAAATCAGAATGTTTCATCCTAGGGTGAGTATCTTATAAGAAATAGGAAATGCTTACCTTTCACTTGCACTTGTGTGGTCCGTGCTGGACATCGTGTTATGTGTCCGTGCTGGACATCGTGTTCGTTTTCTGTATTGTATTGTATATTTTGTATATGTGGTTTTCGTGTTTGTCTTTGTTCCATGTCTTGTGTTCAATGTTGCCTCTGTCTCTTGATTTTCCATACTTGGTTGGGTTACTCCTCGGTTTACCCTAGCACGTATTTAGAAGATTGTGAAGATACCAAAGGGTTAATCAGAATCCGTATATCGAAGAAGAACAGACAACACAATGGCCAAAAGAAAAAGTACAAAAGGACAAACAACGATCTACAAAACATACATATAATGATCGAGTAACACGAACCCCACTAAAAACAGGGGATCTTTAATGATACCAGACAACCTTCTGTTATAATCTAAGAAGACAATATTTAAAACAGTGTATGTAATATATACATAAACATATGACATAAGACACATAAGTTCCACCCTCTGATACTATTGGGTGATACACAGTTGCATACTTATTAATGATTTGATCTTAATTTGATTGACATGAAGACTGTGACGTCTATTTACAGTATGAACCAATCATCACTCCTGGAAACGAGAACCACGTGCACCACGTGTTAGCCTACAACTGTCCTACAGCTACAGATGCAGACGTAGGATCTGTGTTTAACTGCTATGGGAGAAGACCAAAGAACTTACACGATTGTAGTGATGTCGTTATTGCTTGGGCAGTGGGAGGAGTTGTGAGTTAATTTTTAATTTAGATTGAGCAGTGGGAGGAGTTGTGAGATAAATTTTAATTTAGATTGGGCAGTGGGAGGAGTTGTGAGCTAACATTTAATTTAGATTGGGCAGTGGGGAGAGTTGTGAGTTTATCTTTAATTTAGATTGGACAGTGGGAGGAGGTTTGTGTTAACTTTTAATTTAGATTGGGTAGTGGGAGGAGTTGTGAGTTAACTTTTAATCTAGATTGGGCAGTGGGAGGAGTTGTGAGTTAACTTTTAATTTAGATTGGGCAGTGGGAGGAGTTGCGAGTTAATTTTTATTTTAGATTGGGCAGTGGGAGGAGTTGTGAGTTAACTTTTAATTTAGATTGGGCTGTGGGGGGGAGTTGTGAGTTTATCTTTAATTTAGATTGGGCAGTGAGAGAAGTTGTGAGATAACTTTTAATTTAGATTATGCAGTGGGAGGAGTTGTAAGTTAACATTTAATTTAGATTGGGCAGCGGGAGGAGTTGTGAGTTAACTTTTAATTTAGATTGGGCAGTGGGAGGTGTTATGACTTAACTTTTAATTTAGATTGGACAGTGGGAGGAGTTGTAATTTAATTTTAATTTAGATTGGACAGTGGGAGGAGTTGTGAGTTAACTTTTAATTAAGACTGGGCAGTGGGAGGAGTCGTGAGTTAACTTTTAATTTATATTGGGCAGTGGGAGGAGTTGTGAGTTAACTTTTAATTTATATTGGCCAGTGGGAGGAGTTGTGAGCTAACATTTAATTTAGATTGGCAGTGGGAGGAGTTGTAGTTTAACATTTAATTTAGATGGGACAGTGGGAAGAGTTACGAGTTAACTTTTAATTAAGATTGGGCAGTGGGAGGAGTTGTGAGCTAACCTTTAATCTAGATTGGGCAGTGGGAGGAGTTGTGAGTGAACTTTTAATTTATATTGGGCAGTTGGGGGAGTTGTGAGTTAACATTTAATTTAGATTGGGCAGTCGGAGTTGTGAGTTAACATTTAATTAATATTGGGCAGTGGGAGGAGTTGTGAGTTAACCGTTAATTTAGATTGGGCAGTGGGAGGGGTTGTGAGTTAACTTTTAATTTAGATTGAGCCGTGGGAGGAGTTGTGAGTTAACTTTTAATTTAGATTGGGCAGCGGAAGGAGTTGTGAGTTAACCTTTAATTTAGATTGGGTAGTGGGAGGAGTTGTGAGTTAAATTTTAATCTATATTGGAAAGTGGGAGGAGTTGTGAGTTAACTTTTAATTTATATTGGGCAGTGGGAGGAGTTGTGAGTTAACTTTTAAATAAGATTGGGCAGTGGGAGGAGTTGTGAGTTTATCTTTAATATAGATTGAGCAGTGGGAGGAGTTTTGTGTTAACTTTTAATTTAGATTGGGTAGTGGGAGGAGTTGTGAGTTAACTTTTAATTTAGATTGGGCAGTGGGAGGAGTTGTGAGCTAACTTTTAATTTAGATTGGGCAGTGGGAGGAGTTGTGAGCTAATTTTTTATTTAGATTGGGCAGTAGGAGGAGTTGTGAGTTAACTTTTAATTTAGATTGGGCAGTGGGAGGAGTTGTTAGTTAACTTTTAATTAAGATTGGGCAGTGGGGGAGTTGTGAGTTTATCTTTAATTTAGATTGGGCAGTGGGAGGAGTTGTGAGTTAACTTTCAATTAATATTGGGCAGTGAGAGGAGTTGAGAGATCACTTTTAATTTAGATTATGCAGTGGGAGGAGTTGTAAGTTAACATTTAATTTAGATTGGGGAGTGGGAGGAATTGTGAGTTAATTTTTAATTTAGATTGGGCAGTGGGAG
Source organism: Bathymodiolus septemdierum (assembly GCA_963383655.1). Lineage (NCBI taxonomy): Eukaryota > Metazoa > Mollusca > Bivalvia > Mytilida > Modiolidae > Bathymodiolus > Bathymodiolus septemdierum. Next base: position 2,421,391 of record OY726528.1, read on the forward strand.
GAGTTGTGAGTTAACTTTTAATTTAGATTGGGCAGTGGGAGGTGTTGTGACAACTTTTAATTTAGATTGGGCAGTGGGAGGAGTTGTAATTTAATTTTAATTTAGGTTGGACAGTGGGAGGAGTTGTGAGTTAACTTTTACTTTATATTGGGCAGTGGGAGGAGTTGTGATTTAACTTTTAATTCATATTGGCCAGTGGGAGGAGTTGTGAGTTAACATTTAATTTAGATTGGCAGTGGGAGGAGTTGTAGTTTAACATTTAATTTAGATTGGACAGTGGGAAGAGCTATGAGTTAACTTTTAATTAAGATTGGGAGATGGGAGGAGTTGTGAGTTAACCTTTAATTTATATTGTGCAGTTGGAAGAGTTGTGAGTTAACCTTTTAATCTAGATTGGGCAGTGGGAGGAGTTGTGAGTGAATTTTTAATTTATATTGGGCAGTGGGAGGAGTTGTGAGTTATCATTTAATTTAGATTGGGCAGTCGGAGTTGTGAGTTAACTTTTAATTGATATTGGGCAGTGGGAGGAGTTGTGAGTTAACTGTTAATTTAGATTGGGCAGTGGGAGGGGTTGTGAGTTAACCTTTAATTTGGATTGGGCCGTGGGAGGAGTTGTGAGTTAACATTTAATTTAGATTGGGCAGTGGAAGGAGTTGTGAGTCAACATTTAATTTAGATTGGGCAGTGGGAGGAGTTGTGAGTTAACTTTTAATTTAGATTCTGTTTGTTTTTGCAATCTTCTAATCCCAGTAATTACTGAAACCAATTTACATTTGGATGTACAACCAAATATTTGAGAGGACGAATACATAATTCATACACATATTCAGAAAGATAATCTAATCGTCAACTTTGACATAACCTGTTTTTGTTTATTTGTATTAATTTAGATTATGTGGTTTTTTTTAATCTTTTAATCCCAGTAATTTCCGAAACCAATTGACACTTCGGAGTGTTATTACATAATTCATATATGTACATATTCTGAAACTGACAAAGCTATTCGTCAACTTTGGTAGAACCTGTTTTCTGTTTACTTGTAATGTCATAATTGTATGTTTGTAGGCCTTCAACTTCCCACCGAACGCCGGATTTTCTTTCGGTACCGACGGAGATCCCAAGTATCTCCTCATGGAAACTCATTTCAACAATCCAACTATGAAATCCGGTAAGATCAATGAAGAAATTAAACTTTGTTTGTTATTTATTTCATTGCGCATGCTCACTGGAATCAAAATAATGTAGTAATTACGTTGGTATTTTCTTCTTTGAAATAAATAAACACAATGCTATAATAAGAAGAGTTTGAAGATACCAAAGGGAGGCAATCAGAATTCGTATATCGAAGAAGAACAGACAACACAATGGCCGAAAGAAAAAAGTACAAAAGGACAAACAACGATCTACAAAACATACATATAAAACGAGTAACACGAACCCCACTAAAACCCGAGGGTGAACTCAGGTGTTTCGGAAGGGTGAGTCTTTCCTGCACCACTAGTGACACCCGTCGTGTTAATCTAGTTATATACCCAGTGATAAGTCACGAATGAGGAAAGGACCGGGAAGTGTCACGACAAGTGGAACATATCCGTTGTCATTTGTGATACAGATATTCCATAGCGGTCAACCATGTCATGGTGGCGACCGTAAAACTTTCGAAGTGATGACTTCAACTTAACTAAGAGGAATCCTTAGTTCAGTAGCTTCCTTGTTAGCAGCAACCCTCTATTAAGGGGGTACCATACACTACAGGGAGATAACTCTTTAAAATCAGTTGTACGCTTTGATCATATGATGTTTGTATGCGGATTTCAAGCATTTAGGTGATCAAAACCACAGAGAAAAACGCTGCTATGTGGCTAGTGAATTGATAGCTTTGAGTCTGTTGGTTGGAATTTGCTAAAATTTTGATATTTATTACAGTGGATATATTCAAACACACTGCCAAAAAAATAAGAAAATTAAGCGAGCAGATCAAATTTTGCCTGAAGTGTATGGTACCACCTTAAGGAAATAATATAGTAATAAAATTGCACCAAAAAAAAAAGAAAAAAAAAGATATCGCATCTTCGGAACAGTTCCAAAATCTAATAGAAAAAAATCACAGAAACAGGCAAAATCAATACCACAAGCACATAAATGGATGACTGTTCATTTTACTGGTTTGGTACAGAAACTTAAATAAAAGAAAGTGGCGGGGTTAGACTATACCTCAATAACGTAAACATAAACAAAACAGTTGTTCTGGTCTATTCATTGGTGTTACATTACATTGACAAAACAAAAATGTAGATATCTTTGATTTGTCGTTCTATTCAGACATATTATCTTGACTACGACCAAACACACGTTGTCCTTACTCTCTAACGATATGCGTCTTTGCTGGAGAAGAAATACAAATTTATAGATTTCTGCTTGACCCGTTCCAGGATTTGAACCTACGATATAAAGCACTGTATGTCAGCACTGTAACCATTAAATCACCGAAATCAAATCAGAAGAACCTTTGTCTTAATAGTAATTACATTATTCAACAACTGTAAATTTCAATAAATATATTAGTAATGCCAATGATATTTCATTGTGTACCGAATGTTGCCAGTTTCTCTGGATTGTCCATTCTTGATTGCCCCTTCGGTTGTCTCACGTTTATTTACAGTTTCTCTGGATTGTCCATTCTTGATTTCCCCTTCAGTTATCTCACGTTTATTTACAGTTTCTCTGGATTGTCCATTCTTGATTTCCCCTTCAGTTGTCTCACGTTTATTTACAGTTTCTCTGGATTGTCCATTCTTGATTGCCCCTTCAGTTGTCTCACGTTTATTTACAGTTTCTCTGGATTGTCCATTCTTGATTGCCCCTTCAGTTATCTCACGTTTATTTACAGTTTCTCTGGATTGTCCATTCTTGATTTCCGCTTCAGTTGTCTCACGTTTATTTACAGTTTCTCTGGATTGTCCATTCTTGATTGCCCCTTCAGTTATCTCACGTTTATTTACAGTTTCTCTGGATTGTCCATTCTTGATTTCCGCTTCAGTTGTCTCACGTTTATTTACAGTTTCTCTGGATTGTCCATTCTTGATTGCCCCTTCAGTTATCTCACGTTTATTTACAGTTTCTCTGGATTTTCCATTCTTGATTTCCGCTTCAGTTGTCTCACGTTTATTTACAGTTTCTCTGGATTGTCCATTCTTGATTGCTCCTTCAGTTGTCTCACGTTTATTTACAGTTTCTCTGGATTGTCCTTTCTTGATTTCCCCTTCAGTTGTCTTACGTTTATTTACAGTTTCTCTGGATTGTCCATTCTTGATTTCCCCTTCAGTTGTCTCACGTTTATTTACAGTTTCTCTAGAAAAATTTTTTTGTCAATGTGTGACGTAAAAATATTTTTGACATTTACGTCACCGAATATGGTACTGCTTTGACTACTATTTTACCTATTTTGTTCCTGTATTTAAATACTGTTACAGTGACAGCCGGAACCTTTGAACCGTAATGAGAGCGGGAGGTTTGGCGCCTTAAAATCTGATTCAACCCACCATTTCTTTAGAAATGCCTGTACCAAGTCAGGGTCATTACGGTTTTCACAGTTTTCCGGTTGTTGACTGATTTTGTCTGTTTATATAATTATGAGTTTTGACTTTCCCTTTGTAAGATTGTTCGGAGTTCGGTAATTTTGTTATTACCTTTATTGTCCATTCTTAATTGCCCTTCGGTTTTCTCTTACGTTTCTTTCACAACAAATATCTTAAGGAAACGGAGAAATTTTGACGAAGTGTTTGTAATATTGCTCATTAGATACACAAAACGTAAAAACCTGCAGATGGTTTTGAAATTTAAATAGTGTGTATTACCTACCGTTTTAATAGTTCTATTATTACCCTTATAGACAGTTAACATTGATTGTGTGATAATTGTTCTATTATTACCCTTATAGACAGTTAATATTGATTGCGTGATATGATATCTTTATCTACCGTTTTAATAGTTCTATGGTATAGACAGTTAATATTGATTGTGTGATATGATATCTTTATCTACCGTTTTAATAGTTCTATAGTATAGACAGTTAATATTGATTGTGTGATATGATATCTTTATCTACCGTTTTAATAGTTCTATGGTATAGACAGTTAACATTGATTGCGTGATATGATATCTTTATAGGAATTGTTGATAGTTCCGGAATAAGAATTACAGCCACGCCCACAATACGTCAGTATGACGCAGGAATCCTAGAGGCAGGAGCACTTGTTAACAGACTACAGCTTGTACCTCCGCATGAGAAAGCCTTCGTATCAAAGTCTTACTGCAATAAGGAATGCTTACAGAGGGTAGGATTATGTTTGACATCGTGATATGTTTGTCGTAGCATCAATCGTGTTCTTCTGTCCTCTTTCATGAGTTATCACCAGAATATTAAGAGTAAGACAAAGGATGACACAAGTGCTTTCTCTTGTTTTGTTTGTGTGATTCGTGCTGTTAATTTTTTAGTTTTCTGTGTAGTGTTTTGTAGACCATTGTTTTTTCCTGCTGGACATTGTATGTTGTCCTTCTGGACATTGTATGTTGTCCTTCTGGACATTGTATGTTGTCCTTCTGGACATTGTATGTTGTCCTTCTGGACATTGTATCTTGCCCATCTGGACATTGTATGTTGTCCTTCTTCGACATACGGCTTCCGAATAGTATCTTTATACTTTGTTTTAGTATCATTGGATTATTTTTAACAAGAATAGCACTGCGGGTGCCACTTGTGGAGCAGAAACTTTTTACCCTTCCGGATCCTCTCAGTTTCTTGAATATTGTCATCTTCCGCTAATTTGAAGCTACAATATTGTTCCACAATGGTCTCTGTGATTAAGAATTGTTGACACTCGTGTGTTCGATCCCCGGGTGGGTCACACTAAAGACTATTCAATAGGTATTTGGATCCTCTACCAAACATGCAGTGTTAAAGAGTAAGATCAACAACTTACTTCTACCGGGTCATAATGCTTTAGTGAACTATCAAAATTATAATTATTGTGTAAAAAAGGTATTATCACTTGGTTATGTAAATCACGCCTATTTAGTCCCAAAGATATACCTACCCTATGTGCAGGGGCACCTATCGATCGATCGGTAATTGAATCAGTTAGTCAGAGGGTTTGTTTCGTTGATGGTGTTTAACGTCCCTTTCAACAATATTTCAGTTATATCATGTCGGTCAGTTTTATTGGTGGAGGAAACCGGAGGACCCGGAGAAAACCACCGACCTGTCGCAAGTCACTGAAAAACTTGATTACATAATGTTGTATGCATCGGCCTGATCGAGATTCGAACTCACAACATCAATGGTGATAAACACTGATTGCATAGGTAGTTGTGAATCCAACTACCACGCGATCACGGCCATGACGGACCCTTTTAGTCAGAGAGACATAGATATAGAGGAACATTAGAGACTATCCAACATTACACATAGACATACAATAAAGTAAAGGAACAGTCCTTGTATTGCTTTTCTACATAGACACACAATAAAGTAAAGGAACAGTCCTTGTATTACTCTTCTACATAGACACACAATAAAGTAAAGGAACAGTCCTTGTATTACTCTTCTACATAGACACACAATAAAGTAAAGGAACAGTCTTTGTATTGCTCTTCTACATAGACACACAATAAAGTAAAGGAACAGTCCGTGTATTGCTCTTCTACATAGACATACAATAAAGTAAAGGAACAGTCTTTGTATTACTCTTCTACATAGACACACAATAAAGTAAAGGAACAGTCCTTGTATTACTCTTCTACATAGACACACAATAAAGTAAAGGAACAGTCCTTGTATTACTCTTCTACACAGACACACAATAAAGTAAAGGAACAGTCCTTGTATTACTCTTCTACATAGACACACAATAAAGTAAAGGAACAGTCCTTGTATTGCTCTTCTACATAGACACACAATAAAGTAAAGGAGCAGTCCTTTTATTGCTCTTCTACATAGACACACAATAAAGTAAAGGAACAGTCCATGTATTGCTCTTCTACATAGACACACAATAAAGTAAAGGAACCGTTATTGTATTACTCTTCTACATAGACACACAATAAAGTAAAGGAACAGTTCTTGTATTACTCTTCTACATAGACACACAATAAAGTAAAGGAACCGTCCTTGTATTACTCTTCTATATAGACACACAATAAAGGAAAGGAACAGTCCTTGTATTGCTCTTCTACATAGACACACAATAAAGTAAAGGAACAGTCCTTGTATTGCTCTTCTACATAGACATACAATAAAGTAAAGGAACAGTCCTTGTATTGCTCTTCTACATAGACACACAATAAAGTAAAGGAACAGTCCTTGTGTTACTCTTCTACATAGACACACAATAAAGTAAAGGAACAGTCCTTGTATTACTCTTCTACATAGACACACAATAAAGTAAAGGAACAGTTCTTGTATTACTCTTCTACATAGACACACAATAAAGTAAAGGAACAGTCCTTGTATTACTCTTCTACATAGACACACAATAAAGTAAAGGAACAATCCTTGTATTACTCTTCTACATAGACACACAATAAAGTAAAGGAACAGTCCTTGTATTGCTCTTCTACATAGACACACAATAAAGGAAAGGAACAGTCATTGTATTGCTCTTCTACATAGACATACAATAAAGTAAAGGAAGTCCTTGTATTGCTCTTCTACATAGACACACAATAAAGTAAAGGAACAGTCCGTGTATTGCTCTTCTACATAGACATACAATAAAGTAAAGGAACAGTCCTTGTATTACTCTTCTACATAGACACACAATACAGTAAAGAAACAGTTCTTGTATTACTCTTCTACATAGACACACAATAAAGTAAAGGAACATTCCTTGTATTACTCTTCTACATGAACACACAATAAAGTAAAGGAACAGTCCGTGTATTACTCTTCTACATAGACAAACAATAAAGTAAAGGAACAGTCCTTGTATTGCTCTTCTACATAGACACACAATAAAGTAAAGGAACAGTCCTTGTATTACTCTTCTACATAGACATACAATAAAGTAAAGGAACAGTCCTTGTATTGCTCTTCTACATAGACACACAATAAAGTAAAGGAACAGTCCTTGTATTGCTCTTCTACATAGACACACAATAAAGTAAAGGAACAGTCCTTGTATTGCTCTTCTACACAGACATACAATAAAGTAAAGGAACAGTCCTTGTATTACTCTTCTACATAGACACACAATCAAGTAAAGGAACAGTCCTTGTATTGCTCTTCTACATAGACACACAATAAAGTAAAGGAACAGTCCGTGTATTGCACTTCTACATAGACACACAATAAAGTAAAGGAACAGTCCTTGTATTACTCTTCTACATAGACACACAATAAAGTAAAGGAACAGTCCTTTTATTGCTCTTCTACATAAGTCACAGCAATCCGTATTTATATGTTGACTAAATCAAACTCAATGTTTAAAAGCTAAATACAGTCAAACCTGTATTAAGAGGTCACCATTGGGACAAATAAAAAGTGACCTTATAAGACTGATGACCTTTTACAAGAGGTTCAATTCATATGAAATTTTCTATGACAGGACAAGAAAAATGTGACCTTTTAACACAGGTGGCTGCGTAATAGAGGTGACTGCTTAATAGAGGTGACTGCTTAATATAGGTGACTGCTTAATAGAGGTGACTGTTTAATAGAGGTGACTGCTTAATAAAGGTGACTGCTTAATAGATGTCACCACATGTGCAGGTTTGACTCTAATGTGTACTAACATAGTATCTGTATAATTTCAGGCTTTACAAACCCCAACAAACAGTATCAAAGTGTTTGGTATTCTCCTACACGCCCACTTACTGGGAGCTGGAATCAAAGCCCGCCATATCCGTGGAGATGTAGAATTAGAGCCCATCTCAGAAGATAAGACCTATGATTTTGACTATCAAGATGTTAGAGTTCTAACAAAGGAACGAGAAATCAAATACGTAAGGCTATATATATATTGTTTTTTGTTTGTTTTTGTTTAAGTTATTCTAAATAATTGTTTAGAATTAAGTATTACGATTACTTTACTTAAACTAGGGTAAATCTGCTGATATTACATAACCTCTATTTATTGAAACTTAAAAGCTACACAAACCTGGTTTCTATTATTTATTGTTAGATGATATTCTAATATCTGATCTGTTATTACTATACATGTAATGAATATTAATATTCCTTTATTATAGGGCGACAGCTTGACAGTGGAGTGTACATATGACTCTACAGGAAGGACAAAACCTACACTTGTAGATCTGGTATTACTATACATGTAATGAACATTAATATTCCTTTATTATAGGGCGACAGCTTGACAGTGGAGTGTACATATGACTCTACAGGAAGGACAAAACCTACACTGGTATGATAATGTGTTATCAAAGATATGATGAATGGGGCCATCATTTTACATTTTAAGTACACATTCGCTACACGTGGAAAGCATCTGTATGACCATACACTATAACTGAGATGGAGAATGGTTCCAAAATAACCAGCTTAACCCCGCCACTTTTATTGAAGTCCCTGTACTAAGTTAGGAAAGTGGACACTTGCTCAATAACTATATAGCTTGATCTTATAATTTGAATTTTATTTATTTTCCACTCCCATTCCATATGACAAATTAAAATACGTGTAAAAGAAATCATTCACAACGCATTATGCCTTAAAATGGTAATCAACTTTGCTAGTTTATTGCTTATGATCACGATTTAACTTATTTTGTCCAGTACCAAGCAAAAGTCAAAATATGCTAGACAAAATGTGAGGTCATCAGTGTGTTTATTTGTCGAAATAGGAGAGCAAATTCTTCAACAAATCATCGACATCCCCTTGGGACCAAGTTGTGACCGTCTCCCCCTTATTCAAAAACTTAACAAAGACAAAATAATTACATAAGCGACTGCTTTTAATATCACATTCCTACATCGTATTGTTTTGTTTCTCATTGTATTCAGGTACATAGATGATGGATGTTTTGTCGATTTATAATCTAAACTTTACTGATTGGATTCCACTAATATACACCAAACGACGTCGAGATTAAAAAAAAACACACACACAAAAAAAAACCCAACAGTACTAGCTTCCTCTGCCTCATATCTTGAGACCTGCCTGACATTTGACACCAGTAGTCATCTTTCTTCTCGATTTTATGACAATAGAGACGACTTCAGCTTTGCCATTATCACTTTTTCACACTTTGATAGAACTAACATACCAACCACCCTCCCGCGTATGGAGTTTATATTTCACAACTCATACACAACTCAACTCGAGCTTGAAGGATTATTTTTATTATTAAGACTTTCCACATCGTCTACGTCTTCTGTTATTTATTTATTTATTTATTTATTTATTTATTTATTTATTTTGTGATTAATAGCTATAAATGTTGACGGTTCATTAAACTAACTTTATTTATTTACAGGGAGGACTTCCAACTACCGCTGAAATGTGTTTAGCATTTATGTTTTACTACCCCAAGACTACCATTTCTAAATGCTTGAGTGAACCATTATTTCCACAGTATGGCTCTGATCCCTTTAAGAACGTCGACCACATATACTCCTGGAACTGGAACGACAAAGGTGTTAGAGATAAATTTAAAGGAGTTTTGGAAAATTCTACATATTACCATGCCTGCAGGGGATTCAACAATCCAGCAAGTACAAATGTGAGTATACAATCTAATTAAATTTTAATATTTATTGTCCCCCCCCCCCCCCCACACACTTTTCCCTTTCGCGATACGGCAGCATCTATCGACCTCACGCTTGGGGTTATGAATAACCTTTCATTCATCTTTGATCGTCCAATCATATGCAATACAGCTCTTGGTGTGTATTTAGTTTTGATACCTAATGCTTTCCTAGGCTCATAGCTGATTGGCAGTTGAAAATATGAAACCTGACCGTGTCTACAGACGGGATGTCGATAGCATATAAATTGTATTGCCAAAGAAGTTTTTATTTTTTATTTTTTTCTATTTTTGGTGTTTAAACGCCACTTTTAGCAATATTTCAGCTATATCATGGCGACCAGTTTTAGTGGTGGAAGAAGCCGGAGTATCCGGAAAGAACCACCGAACATGGGCAAGCTACTGGTAAACCTTATCACTTGCGGCTGCGAGTCGAGTGCACCCTTTTTTGTAATTTACAAAGCTGGACGCGAACCCACGCCGTATTGGTGATAGGCTTGTATGAGTTATCAGGTAATCCAACTACCTAACTCATTGAGCCACCCGGGTCCTACAACTACCTAACTCATTGAGCCACCCGGGCCCTACAAATACCTAACTCATTGACCCATCCGTGTCCTACAACTACTTAACTCATTGAGCCACCCGGGCCCTACAACTACCTAACTCATTGCGTCACCCGGATCCTACAACTACCTAACTCTTTGAGACCACCCGGGCCCTACAACTATCTAACTCATTGAGCCACCCAGGCCATACAACTACCTAACTCATTGAGCCATCCGGGCCCTACAACTACCTAACTCATTGAGCCACCCAGGCCATACAACTACCTAACTCATTGAGCCACCCAGGCCATACAACTACCTAACTCATTGAGCCACCCAGGCCATACAACTACCTAACTCATTGAGCCATCCGGGCCCTACAACTACCTAACTCATTGAGCCACCCGGGCCCTAAGCTTAATGATACCAAAGCAGTAATCAGTAAAGAAAAGAACATACAACATAATGACGAAAAAGAACATACAATATAATGACCAAAAAGAACATACAATGTAATGACCAAAAAGAACATACAATATAATGACCAAAAAGAACATACAATATAATGACCAAAAAGAACATAAAATATAATGACCAAAAAGAACATACAATATAATGACCAAAAAGAACATACAATATAATGACCAAAAAGAACATACAATATAATGACCAAAAAGAACATAAAATATAATGACCAAAAAGAACATACAATATAATGACCAAAAAGAACATACAATATAATGACCAAAAAGAACATACAATATAATGACCAAAAAGAACATAAAATGTAATGACCAAAAAGAACATACAATATAATGACCAAAAAGAACATACAATATAATGACCAAAAAGAACATACAATATAATGACCAAAAAGAACATAAAATGTAATGACCAAAAAGAACATACAATATAATGACCAAAAAGAACTTACAATAAAATGACCAAAAAGAACATACAATATAATGACCAAAAAGAACATAAAATGTAATGACCAAAAAGAACATACAATATAATGACCAAAAAGAACTTACAATAAAATGACCAAAAAGAACATAAAATGTAATGACCAAAAAGAACATACAATATAATGACCAAAAAGAACATACAATATAATGACCAAAAAGAACATAAAATGTAATGACCAAAAAGAACTGACAATAAAATGACCAAAAAGAACATACAATATAATGACCAAAAAGAACATACAATATAATGATCAAAAAGAAAAAAAAAGACAATAAGAAAAGGACAAACAATGATCTACAAAATATTACACAGAAAACTAAAGAATGAGCAACACGAACGTAAAATCTTAACAACAACTTTCACGCTTTTGAATTATTGCATCACAAACGTAAAGTTTTCCGATTGGTTGATTGAAAAATGTATTCATATAAGAAAGTTCATCTCGATATGACCTCTAAAATGGTTTTGTCCGATGTTAGGGGGAACGTAGCCATTATTACAGTTGACTGAAAATATGAACATAAACACGGGGTGTAGTCAGGTGATCCGGAACTGTGATGATCAGTTCCAGTTTCTTGAATACAGTTGCTTTTAAGCAACATTTTCAAAACGAAATTCTCATATTCCATTTTTATCTAAAGCAAATGTAACCAAATTTTGTACCTGAATATTATTAATTCTTTTGTTTTATAGTATGCTCAAGATATTTTCCACATTCGTGAACCAGCCACCAAGTATGCACCACCTGCTAGACAATGTCCTGTTCACTAGTGACACTAAATCCAGGACTTTTATATATGTGTATGCTGATATTCCTAGGATTTGATTTTATCAAACTTTTTTTTTCCAAATTGGCGCCATTTTTTTATATTTAAAAAACAAAAAATAAAAAGGATTTTTCATCATCAAACTCGTTAATGTTGATTCGCTATGGATGCTAATTATAGCTTTGAAAATCATTCTGGTTGACAATGGAAAACTTGCAGCTTGTCCCTCACTAGGAAGATGTTAGCGCTACTGGAGCCTCTATAATAATTTGTGTTATAAGAAGAGTTTGAAGATACCAAATTGGTAATCAGAATCCGTAAATCGAAGAAGAACAGACATATACAGGTTTCGGGTTATTCGTGGTTTATGGTTTATGCAGAATTAGGCTTATATAATATTAGGTTTATAAAAGCATTTGGCTTAACCAGGATTTCGTTTTATCCATAGCCTTTTATATGCTAGAAGAGTTTTAAAGATACCAAGATAACAAAGGGGTAATCACAATCCGTATATCGAAGAAGAACAGACAACACAATGGTCAAAAGGAAAAGCACAAAAGGACAAACAACGATCTACAAAACACTACACAAAAAACTAAAGATCGAGTAACAGGAACCCACCAAAAATCGGGGGTTTACGTCATTTAATAAAGATAGCAAATTAGTACAAACTTTTAATTCCAGAATCCGCTATATAGTGAGTGAGTGAGTGAGTGAGTGAGGGAGTGAGGGATTGTTGTCTAACGCCAACTGAGTAATTTTCAGTCATCCGAATGAGCTTGAAGTAACGGATACCCAAAGGTCACTTTCTTAACTTGACGTTGACAACGGAGGAAGATTAAAAACAAGACTCTACTACAAACACGAGGACTTCACTTTTTCAATAGTCAACTTCCCATCAAAAGCCCAATATTCCAGCAGCTCCAGCCTATATAGTTTACATTTCACAGATCATACGTTATTCTAAGGCTTGTACAGTCATTTTCTGGACAGAGCTCAGCTGCTAAAGCAAAAGTTCACCCCGGATTTTAGTTGGATTCGTGTTCCTCGATCTTTAGTTTATATATATGTTTTCATGTTTTTAGTTCCGTGTTGTGATATCCGCTACGATTTCTGCATAAAAACGATATCTCGACTCCCATTTGCTTTGTATGAGGTTCATGTTTTATTTATGGTATTTGCATATATTTACGTGTACTGGTGTCCATCACGATTTCCATATCAGATGATGTTCGTATTGGTTATCAGTAACACGGCAGGTGTCACATGCAGAGCAGGTTACCCATTCCGGAGCACCTGAGTTCACCACAAGTTTTTAGTGGGGTTTGTGTTGCTCGAACTTTGGTTTTTAGTGAAATGTTTTGTATATTGTTGTTTGTCCTTTTTACTTTTGGTCATTGTACTGCCTGTTCTTCGATTTACGACTTCTGATTACAACTTTGGTATCTTCAAATTTTCTTAGAGTCATGGCTACAACAATTACATGGTCGTCTTCTAGAACTATTTGAAATATCTGTCTTAAATGGGAATGATATTTTCTAGTATCAGAGTCAATCTACCAAGATCTTGTCGAAATATATTCCGTCTCTGCAGAAAAGATTATAAACGATGGATTTTCATATAGTGAAAATGTATAAAGATAAGTGGTAAAAAACAAAAAGTTAATTTTTTTTTTTTTTTTATCAATGTGTGACGTTAAAATGTTTTTGACATTTACTTCACTGAGTTTGGTGCTGTTATGACAACTGTTTTACCTGTTTTGTTCAAGTATTGTTATAAATACTGTTATAGTGACAGCCGGAAACTTTGAGCCGTAATGAAAGGGGGAGGTTTGGCGCTTTAAAATCTGATTCAACCCACCATTTCTTTAGAAATGCCTGTTCCAAGTCAGGGTCATTACGTTTTCACAGTTTTCCGGTTGTTGACTGATTTTGTCTGTTTATATACTTATGAGTTTTGACTTTCCCTTTGTAAGATTGCTCGGAGTTCGGTAATTTTGTTATTACCCTTATTTGATACTGACTATATCACACAGTGAGATCAATGTCAATATGAACAGATTTACTTTAACAATCAAGACACAGTGATAGTCTATCTTGTAGCTAGTCGTTTTCAGTATCGTACATTTTGATGATACACTTTTGATACACTATCTCTCACGAAGGCCATACATCTTTTGAAAGTTTATGACTAATTAATTCTACATTCTTAACTAGTCGTCAATTAACGACGAGTTTTTGTGTTCTCTGATTATCTTTCTGTGTGTTATTTGATCGATGAGAATAATTTAGATAAGATTGGATATTTAAGCATCTATTCACGTCGCCAAAACGTATGAAACACCTAAATGTTTTGGCTAATATTTTTTGTTTTAAAAATAAATTTGATGCTAAATAGTTATAGTCCGTTTGACCAGCCTAAAACAGGACTAAAAAATTTATTAAAAATCAACAGTTCAACTTATTGATTTTTTTTCTTAACACATTTACTCATATATCATCTACCTACTCTGACAAATAATTTCAGAATTTTGACACTATTTTCAAAAAAGTTGCCCATTAGGTCTCTATGTTAAATATTTGTATCAAATGTGGATATGTGCAGAGGGAGTTAGTATGCTTGTTGTTACCAACTTCCAGTGTAAACAATAACAACAACACATGTGATTTTATTTACATTTCACTGTCATGTGATTACCTAATTTGAATGTCACCAGAACCCAAGCATGCATGAGATGTTCATTTCACCCAAAGTTTAACTTTTTACATTTTATTGGAAATTATTTTAGAAATTTAAAAGTAAAAAGTATAAATGCAAGCCTTTGAATTTTAAATCTTTTTCTTTAAATTCTAAATAAAATCAGTTTTGTTTTGGCGTTTTCTAAAGCCCAGTATTTGAACTCAAAGAACATGGTTATAAAGTAAGCCTATGTGCATTGACCAGATATACCATGTAAATAGCCCATGCTTTGCATGCTTTGTGTATACTTTTAGAAAATGAAAACAAGTTTTATGTATGTTATTTAAGCATAATAAAAAAAAAACAAGTAATTTATATATATATTTTTTAGATATAATAGAAAAAATATAAAATAAAGGTAGAAAATATTTTTTTTTTGTCTTCATAAATTAATATTTACAAATTAAAAATCATCTGCCCTTATTTAGAACTCTACCAATGCTTATATAGAAAGGATAGTCATGCCTCTCAAAACTTCAGATGAAAAACAGGATTTAATACTAAAAGTGTTTGATTATTTTGAAGCCGAATCAAAATTGTCACTTGGTGAAAGTGAAATGAACATCTCATGCATGCTTGGGTTCTGGTGACATATTCAAATTAGGTAATCACATGACAGTGAAATGTAAATAAAATCACATGTGTTGTTGTTATTGTTTACACTGGAAGTTGGTAACAACAAGCATGCTAACTCCCTCTGCACATATCCACATTTGGTACAAATATTTAACATAGAGACCTAATGGGCAACTTTTTTGAAAATAGTGTCAAAATTCTGAAATTATTTGTCAGAGTAGGTAGATGATATATGAGTAAATGTGTGAAGAAAAAAAATCAATAAGTTGAACTGTTGATTTTTAATTAATTTTTGAGTCCTGTTTTAGGCTGGTCAAACGGACTTTTTATACCATATTTTTTCTCTCCATTTATTGGTAATCGACAGGTAAATTTTGATCGGTGGATGAAATTTATTCGTGTGCGAAAAAAAAAATGCAATCCATCAGCCTACGACAAACAAATTTCGTTTAATTAAACGTAACCTCTTTACCATGCTGTTTGTGTCAGAGTAGACCATTCATATTCTAGGTTACTAATTGCACAAAATGGCAAGTCATTGGTGTGCACAACGCTGGCTTGAGTCTGCACAGAATAGCCAATCAGTTTGGCGTGCCACACACTGTTATTTCAAGGTTATTAAAGCGCCGCAGTGAGAGTAGGGCGTCCATTTTCTGCTGCTCGTCGCTTACGTGACAACTGGGAACTACATGGCCGTGTGAGTGTGCGAACTGTTGACCGCAGACTTAATTGTGGTCGTTTACAAACTCACAGACCAATCAAAAGAGAATTGTTGAATCGTAGTCTTCGTCAGGTACGACACCAGTGGTCATGTGAGCATCGGAATTCGACATTGAGACAGTGGCGTAGAGTTCACTGGTCAGACGAGAGCAGGTTGCTTCTTCACCATATTGATGGCTGCATGCGGGTGTGGCGACATAAGAATATGACATATAAGGAACAGCACATCTTATGGATGGTGGCGAAGGTGTTACTGTGGGGGAATGTTTTTCGTTCTATTGTAAAATGAACCTTTATGTTCTGGATGGATCCATGACAGGGCAAACATATCGCGACAACATCATCCGGGATAACGTTGTGTCGTATTTTGACAACAAGACCGATATTCATGGACAATTACCAGGCTTATCACAAAGAACAATGTCCAAATACATAATTTTATTATGGCAATATTAATATATTACAACTTTGATTCTTTCAATCAATACAATGATTTTAAATAATGATTAATATTGTGAGAAATGCAATAACTAAGTAATAAGACAAATATTTTAAATTTGTTCAGTTATTTCAATTTATATTCATGCATTTAATATAAGTAGGCGTGGCCTATATAGAGGACGTTAGTATTTGAAATTAAATGATACTAAAAATACCTTTATATACCTATTAAACATTTTTCTGATTCTTGTTAGACTTGAACTAACATCTTCTAGCTTGTAAGTAGATGTAATACTTTATACAACCTATTAAACATTTTTCTGATTCTTGTTAGACTTGAACTAACATCTTCTAGCTTGTAAGTAGATGTAATACTTTATACAACAGAAGCTCTTCAACCTATTAAACATTTTTCTGATTCTTGTTATTACCTAGGAGGCTAGATTTTGTTGCTATCCATCATTCCATGAAGTTTGTAAAAACAATATGTACAACAGATATTGTCAATATTTTTTATTCTTATACACTGCTTTTTCAAATGTGCAGTCTGTGCCAAACAACATTTTGACAAACTAGCCCAAACAGTATTTTAGAAGAATTTTTTCTATTTGACACAAGTAAATTGTATGCAATGTTTACTAGACAGGGGCATCGTGCTACTGGTTTTTGGCACAGACTGTAATGTGTATCACAAAATATACAATGAATCGTTCACAATAAAACTATACAAAAAATTTCCATTTACACCCTCAAAACTAAAAAATAAGTATATTTCAACATTGAAGTACTGTGAATACACGTGTCCTGGGTTTGCATGGTCAGAATGTATGAACTACAAAATGTACCTCCTTGAATGTAATGCTAAGTTGTATGTTTTAGTTACTGTATGGACAATTATTGTGTATGCATAGATTAGCATGGGTGGGACTAAAATTCAGAGCGAGTTAGTTTTAGTCCCACCCATGGTGTATCTATACTGATCGACTATTTCTGGAGTCCTCACAGGAGACTAACAATGTGTAGGCGCTAACATTTAAACCCACATGTGTAGGCGCTGACATTTAAACCCACATGTGTAGGCGCTAACATTTAAACCCACATGTGTAGGCGCTAACATTTAAACCCACATGTGTAGGCGCTGACATTTAAACCCACATGTGTAAAAGCCAACATAGATACAAAAGTAAATACTTTCATGAAAAAGATTTAAATAATAACAACTTTGTTTTGTTTTTATTAAATAAAATATTGTATTTTCGTTCAATAAATTAAAAAAACTACTTCTATGTCAATTTCGCATACAATTTTTACATCTTGTGTAAACACAAACTTGTATCACTGTCACCAGCTTGGGCAATTTTTTTCCTAATTTCCTCCTACGCAAAAAATTGTGGATGGTATTTGATAATGCTTTACATCTAATAATGTGTCAATATTTTTTATTCTTATACACTGCTTCTTCACATTTTCCATCATAAACTTGACATGGCAAGACGCAAATTACATTGACTTTTTCAAATTCGTTAAATGTTTAAAGTTATCAAAAAGACTATTTTTCGTTTAATATTTGTGGAGTTCTATCTACTTTATCGTAAATTACTTCTTCTACATCCACCGTTGATATTTGCCAATTTAGATTCCATCCCGGTTTCCATGTTTGTTTAACAATCATCACAAAGCCATTTTATGGTGGGATTCCGAGGTCAAACCAATACTTTCAAATTAATCAATATCTGTTATCGATCAAAAATATTGACACAAGCATTTTCAAATACCATCCACAATTTTTGCGTAGGAAATATTACGAAATCAGAAAATAATTTCCCGACGGTGACAGTAATACGAGACGAGTTTGTGTTTACACCACACGTCACGATTTTATTTTATGCAAATTTGGCATAGTTGCCAAATAGATGTATTATTTTAATTTATTGAATAAAAATACAATATTTTTTTTTTAAACAAAACAAAGTTGCTATTATTATCTTTTTCTTTATCAACCCAGCTGTGAGCAAAGCGAACATGGTTGATACTTGTAAACACTTTGAAATCGGAAGCGGGAGGAGCTTAACCCATTTGTCTGTTTTCGTAATTGAACATCTGTGTCGTGCCGAAGGCGCGACCAACACGAAACAAATAAAATAAAATAATGACTTTATAAAATTGTATTAAGAATTAAAACTTACGTTTTCGTGCCTTGGGCACGACTATATCATTCAAATAGAAAACAGAGTTTTACTTTCGAACTTGAAGAAGGCAGAGTTGTCATTGTAGGTTTCGTTAATGAAATGAATAATAAACTTTGTGTAGTGCCGAAGGCACGAACACTACGAATAAAGAAATAAAATCGTTGTGCCGATGGCACACCCGATATGAACAAAAGAATGAATCAACACGACCACATTAAATGTTGCAAATGGGTCCCATGGCAACACCTTGACGGAAGTTGATTCGTCCTTTATTTTCATAGACAAAGAAACAATAAGTTTTCGGTCCGAAGGCACATCTTATATTGATATAATAAAATTAATTTACCAGTCGTGTCGAAGGCACGACCATTACGAAAAAAATTTCAAAAGTCTTCGTGCCTAATGCACGAAAACAGTATAGTCGGAATGGATCCCATGGCAACACATTGCCGGAAGTTAATTGTAACTAATTTACCAAGTGAAATCATACATATCATATTTACAACAATACACAAGAATAATTAAAAAGCTTACCTTGAAATTTTATTTTAGTTAAATTGTATCAAACTTGAAGCGTACACGAAGCAAAATAATGTCTAATCTTTACGTTTCAAACTGGAAGTCTTCATATGACGTCAATGACGTCATGTTGGTTATGTTCCAAAGTCGTCAATAACATTTCGCGGATTTTTTTCAGCTTACTCGCAATCGTATGTGTATTGTATTAAAAGAAAATAATTAATCCAACAGCAATGTAATAAAAAATAAATAAAACTTATCAATATGTGAATATTTAAACGCACACATGCGAAATAATAATAAGATTAAAATATAATAAAAATTCAAATTAAATAAATTTATTATTCAGGAAAGAAAATCAAGCATAAACTAAATGAAAAGCTAGCATGAAAGAAGGAATATCAATCATGAATTAAACTTTTAACTCTAAAATGAGAAATCATATCCCATAAGAAAAGCTTCATCACTCCACGGCGTGAACAGTACACACTGTAAAGAGTCCCCTATCAAAAAATATAATGAATATTATTAAATATTACATACATATGCATAGAGATTAAATTAAATGTATACAAATAATATAATCACAATAACACACTATACTGTCCAAGTAACTAAATCAACCTTTCATAAAATAGTTCATCTTAGTATGCCATAAACTATATCTCACATAAACTAAAAATACCATACAAGCAAGGATGGATTACTTCAACCCTGAACTAACACATTAACTCTATATGAAATATATTATCTCATATAAAAAGTCCATTTAAATAAAAATTTACTACATTAACTTTAGTAAAACAGTCTCATTAAATAAAACATACAGACATTTTGTACTAATAGAATAATTCCTAAAAATGAGCCACCCTTCTTTTGAAATAAATACCTAGTTGTCTAGAACCTTCGTAATTTAAATGCAAACCTCCGTCCTTGGAAGCAAATAATTCTACTAATGGCTTTCCTGATTCCATAAAGTACGTATAAGAGTGAATTAAAATTACCTTATATTTATTACACTAAGATGATAATTAACCTTTTTAATTTTTTTATTACTTTTTTCAAAACCTACAGGACGTGGCAAGATTGAGGAAATTCCAATAACTTCTGAAGGAAATAATGTTTTAACTCTTGTAATTAAATTACAATATGCAGATTTGAATTGATCATTAGATAACTTTTGAGCATCATTTGTTCCAACATGAACAATAAAATTCATAAACATTTTCTTATTTCTTTCTAACATATCTAATTTCTCCAATATTAGCCCCCCTAAAGACAACAACTTCGGCATTTTCTAATGACACATACTTAGCTATAGAGTCCGAAATAATGACAAATTTCTTAATTCTTTGATCTGTAATATAAAATTAATTATAAACTCAATAATTTTCAATTTTTGGCACAAATTTCATCTCTCATTTTTCTGGAAACCATTAATTTTTTCTCTAAAGAAAACTCTAAATACATTGTATATGTGTCACTACGCCAATCACCATGTAATTGTATTAATTTAGTGGTTACATTAGATTCAAAAGCCAAAGATGCCCCACCCCTTCTAAAACTTTGTGAGGAATAATATTTTGAATTTCTCCTAGTTTTTTCTATCAAGCTTCTCAGTTTATTTTGAAATTGTTTATAAATAATTGGTATAATTTTCCTTCTTTCAATATACAAAAGGCCGGTGAAGTTTTGTGTGCTGGTATTGCTTTTCTCATATCCTTATAATGCTTTCACTGGACACGATATATTATCAGGTATATTAATTAAAGGTATTCTTAATATATGCTGACCAAATTGAATAGTCTTTGACCATTTAACCAAAACAATTAAAATATCGTTTTCTAACAAAATATCTCCTCATGTTAATTATTTTTTACTGAAATTGGAACTAAATTAGATTTTCGACTCATAGTAAAAAAGGCTATTAAAAATAGACACCAACAAACTTTATTCAATGATTTCTAAATTTCTAAATGTTTATATGTCTCTTTAAGTATACCAGGTGACATTTTCCAGCAAAAAATTATATTTCCCTAAGACAAGTCTGCATAAACAAATCTCTAGTTGAACCAGAATTTAATACCATCACAACACTCTGATTATCACATTTTATCAAAATCTTTTTCTTGAACACATGTGTATTCCATAATATAACACAAATCATTACTGCTAACAATTCTAACTGATTTATATTTATATTCTGATTCAACACATGAGAAGGAAATACAACATGAAAATATTCTCTCCTGCCCAGGAACCAACCTCCACAACCACATAAACAGGCATCTGATTCCAGAATTTCATCTGGATGAGACCATTCATCAATGGACATCATAGACACTCCATTAAAAATATTCAAAAATTTTGACCACCATATCAGGTCCTTTTTAACAAATAATGGAATATTATAATATTCCTTGTCATCAGGTAAGCTTCTTAACCATGTTAACAGTCTAGAAACAAAAAAAAAAACATGCCTGGTCTAACGCATGAAGAGACAAAATGAAGTTTACCTAACAAAGACTGTAATTCTCTAACTGTAACTACAGTTTTATCTAACTAACAATGCACTAAAGACAATATCTCTTCAACTCTATCCGAAGTCACATAAAGTCTAAGGTCAACCGTATTAAATTCCACTCCTAAAAGTCATTTTTGTAGATGGTGCACAAGCTTTGTCTTTAGACTCTTCTAATCCACAATTAGTTAGCAATTTATGTAAAAACTCAAATACTTTATTTGCATCCTCTGGAGCCTCAGCCCCTGCAAAATTATCTAAATAATTTAACAAATTGTAACCACACTGATTCATCATAAATACCACAGACGATGTAACTCTCTGACAAATATGTGCTGATGATCTTAAGCCCATGCTTAAAACCCTGTCAACAAATCTATGATTTATCCAATGAAAACCAACCAAGTTTATATCTCTTGGATCTATCGGAATTTGACGGTATGCCCTTCTTAAATCACGTTTAAATATATGACAATTTCTACCTTTAGTTTTAATCAACTGTACTAAATAAGGGTAATAACAAAATTACCGAACTCCGAACAATCTTACAAAGGGAAAGTCAAAACTCATAATTATATAAACAGACAAAATCAGTCAACAACCGAAAAACTGTGAAAACCGTAATGACCCTGACTTGGTACAGGCATTTCTAAAGAAATGGTGGGTTGAATCAGATTTTAAGGCGCCAAGCCTCCCGCTCTCATCAACATATGGATATTTTAAACATACCGGTTCTCCTAAATAAACATCTTTGACAATACCCTTATTAATACATCTGTCAGAGGAAAACTTATATCCAGCATCACCCTTCTTTCTCCTGGTGTACTTTTTGGAACAGAATTTAAAGATGATAATACTAAATTTGAATACACAAAAGGATTAACCTTAAAAGGTCCTACAATAGCTTTATATTCTAATTCTTTTTGTAAATATTTAAAAATAAATTCTGGATAATCTCTAGCACCACTATGATTTCGTGGTTTTTTATTATTTAAATTTTCACCACTGTAATCTATTGGAAAACCAAATTCTTACAACTCACACAATATCTTCTCATCATAATCTACTAGCATTGATCTTATAAATTATAGATTCAAATTTGACTCTACAGGAATTTTACAATCCATGTAATTAGGTAACCCACAAAGTTTAATTCATTTTTGTAAATTAACAAAATGTTCTACATCTTGATTGTTTACATTTAAATCACATATCAAACATTTTTTGTGTTTATGACAGAATTCCTCTACTTTTAATTTCCATGCATGTTTAGGTGATACATTAATGTCAATCCTTTTGTTAGTATTGGTAGCTGGTAATCTATAATTACATGTATTTGAACTTGTAGTATAATGACTAATATCTTGTACTTGATATCTATTACATGTATTATCAATATTCTGTACAATTATATCATCTACCTGTATTTTATTATGATCTTTAAACAATATTCATATTACATGTATCTGTATTATCCTGATTATTGTCAACATCATGTTCTACTATATCCTCCACTTGTATTCTACTATGATTGTCAACATCATGTTCTACTATATCCTCCACTTGTATTCTACTATGATTGTCAACATCATGTTCTACTATATCCCCCACTTGTATTTTACTATGATTGTCAACATCATGTTCTACTATATCCTCCACTTGTATTTTACTATGATTGTCAACATCATGTTCTACTATATCCTCCACTTGTATTCTACTATGATTGTCAACATCATGTTCTACTATATCCTCCACTTGTATTTTACTATGATTGTCAACATCATGTTCTACTATATCCTCCACTTGTATTCTACTATGATTGTCAACATCATGTTCTACTATATCCTCCACTTGTATTTTACTATGATTGTCAACATCATGTTCTACTATATCCTCCACTTGTATTCTACTATGATTGTCAACATCATGTTCTACTATATCCTCCACTTGTATTTTACTATGATTGTCAACATCATGTTCTACTATATCCTCCCCTTGTATTCTACTATGATTGTCAACATCATGTTCTACTATATCCTCCACTTGTATTCTACTATGATTGTCAACATCATGTTCTACTATATCCTCCACTTGTATTTTACTATGATTGTCAACATCATGTTCTACTATATCCTCCACTTGTATTTTACTATGATTGTCAACATCATGTTCTACTATATCCTCCACTTGTATTTTACTATGATTGTCAACATCATGTTCTACTATATCCTCCACTTGTATTTTACTATGATTGTCAACATCATGTTCTACTATATCCTCCACTTGTATTTTACTATGATTGTCAACATCATGTTCTACTATATCCTCCACTTGTATTCTACTATGATTGTCAACATCATGTTCTACTATATCCTCCACTTGTATTCTACTATGATTGTCAACATCATGTTCTACTATATCTTCCACTTGTATTTTACTATGATTGTCAACATCATGTTCTACTATATCCTCCACTTGTATTTTACTATGATTGTCAACATCATGTTCTACTATATCCTCCACTTGTATTTTACTATGATTGTCAACATCATGTTCTACTATATCCTCCACTTGTATTTTACTATGATTGTCAACATCATGTTCTACTTTATCCTCCACTTGTATTCTACTATGATTGTCAACATCATGTTCTACTATATCCTCCACTTGTATTCTACTATGATTGTCAACATCATGTTCTACTATATCCTCCACTTGTATTCTACTATGATTGTCAACATCATGTTCTACTATATCCTCCACTTGTATTCTACTATGATTGTCAACATCATGTTCTACTATATCTTCCACTTGTATTTTACTATGATTGTCAACATCATGTTCTACTATATCCTCCACTTGTATTTTACTATGATTGTCAACATCATGTTCTACTATATCCTCCACTTGTATTTTACTATGATTGTCAACATCATGTTCTACTATATCCTCCACTTGTATTCTACTATGATTGTCAACATCATGTTCTACTATATCCTCCACTTGTATTCTACTATGATTGTCAACATCATGTTCTACTATATCCTCCACTTGTATTCTACTATGATTGTCAACATCATGTTCTACTATATCCTCCACTTGTATTCTACTATGATTGTCAACATCATGTTCTACTATATCCTCCACTTGTATTTTACTATGATTGTCAACATCATGTTCTACTATATCCTCCACTTGTATTCTACTATGATTGTCAACATCATGTTCTACTATATCCTCCACTTGTATTCTACTATGATTGTCAACATCATGTTCTACTATATCCTCCACTTGTATTTTACTATGATTGTCAACATCATGTTCTACTATATCCTCCACTTGTATTTTACTATGATTGTCAACATCATGTTCTACTATATCCTCCACTTGTATTCTACTATGATTGACAACATCATGTTCTACTATATCCTCCACTTGTATTTTACTATGATTGTCAACATCATGTTCTACTATATCCTCCACTTGTATTTTACTATGATTGTCAACATCATGTTCTACTATATCCTCCACTTGTATTTTACTATGATTGTCAACATCATGTTCTACTATATCCTCCACTTGTATTCTACTATGATTGTCAACATCATGTTCTACTATATCCTCCACTTGTATTCTACTATGATTGTCAACATCATGTTCTACTATATCCTCCACTTGTATTTTACTATGATTGTCAACATCATGTTCTACTATATCCTCCACTTGTATTCTACTATGATTGTCAACATCATGTTCTACTATATCCTCCACTTGTATTCTACTATGATTGTCAACATCATGTTCTACTATATCCTCCACTTGTATTCTACTATGATTGTCAACATCATGTTCTACTATATCCTCCACTTGTATTCTACTATGATTGTCAACATCATGTTCTACTATATCCTCCACTTGTATTTTACTATGATTGTCAACATCATGTTCTACTATATCCTCCACTTGTATTCTACTATGATTGTCAACATCATGTTCTACTATATCCTCCACTTGTATTCTACTATGATTGTCAACATCACGTTCTACTATATCCTCCACTTGTATTCTACTATGATTGTCAACATCACGTTCTACTATATCCTCCACTTGTATTTTACTATGATTGTCAACATCATGTTCTACTATATCCTCCACTTGTATTCTACTATGATTGTCAACATCATGTTCTACTATATCCTCCACTTGTATTCTACTATGATTGTCAACATCATGTTCTACTATATCCTCCACTTGTATTTTACTATGATTGTCAACATCATGTTCTACTATATCCTCCACTTGTATTCTACTATGATTGTCAACATCATGTTCTACTATATCCTCCACTTGTATTCTACTATGATTGTCAACATCATGTTCTACTATATCCTTCACATGTATTCTACTATGATTGTCAACATCATGTTCTACTATATCCTCCACTTGTATTTTACTATGATTGTCAACATCATGTTCTACTATATCCTCCACTTGTATTTTACTATGATTGTCAACATCATGTTCTACTATATCCTCCACTTGTATTTTACTATGATTGTCAACATCATGTTCTACTATATCCTCCACTTGTATTCTACTATGATTGGCAACATCATGTTCTACTATATCCTCCACTTGTATTTTACTATGATTGTCAACATCATGTTCTACTATATCCTTCACATGTATTCTACTATGATTGTCAACATCATGTTCTACTATATCCTCCACTTGTATTTTACTATGATTGTCAACATCATGTTCTACTATATCCTCCACTTGTATTTTACTATGATTGTCAACATCATGTTCTACTATATCCTCCACTTGTATTTTACTATGATTGTCAACATCATGTTCTACTATATCCTCCACTTGTATTCTACTATGATTGTCAACATCATGTTCTACTATATCCTCCACTTGTATTTTACTATGATTGTCAACATCATGTTCTACTATATCCTCCACTTGTATTCTACTATGATTGTCAACATCATGTTCTACTATATCCTCCACTTGTATTCTACTATGATTGTCAACATCATGTTCTACTATATCCTCCACTTGTATTCTACTATGATTGTCAACATCATGTTCTACTATATCCTCCACTTGTATTCTACTATGATTGTCAACATCATGTTCTACTATATCCTCCACTTGTATTTTACTATGATTGTCAACATCATGTTCTACTATATCCTCCACTTGCATTCTACTATGATTGTCAACATCATGTTCTACTATATCCTCCACTTGTATTCTACTATGATTGTCAACATCACGTTCTACTATATCCTCCACTTGTATTCTACTATGATTGTCAACATCACGTTCTACTATATCCTCCACTTGTATTCTACTATGATTGTCAACATCATGTTCTACTATATCCTCCACTTGTATTCTACTATGATTGTCAACATCATGTTCTACTATATCCTCCACTTGTATTTTACTATGATTGTCAACATCATGTTCTACTATATCCTCCACTTGTATTCTACTATGATTGTCAACATCATGTTCTACTATATCCTCCACTTGTATTCTACTATGATTGTCAACATCATGTTCTACTATATCCTCCACTTGTATTCTACTATGATTGTCAACATCATGTTCTACTATATCCTCCACTTGTATTTTACTATGATTGTCAACATCATGTTCTACTATATCCTCCACTTGTATTCTACTATGATTGTCAACATCATGTTCTACTATATCCTCCACTTGTATTTTACTATGATTGTCAACATCATGTTCTACTATATCCTCCACTTGTATTCTACTATGATTGTCAACATCATGTTCTACTATATCCTCCACTTGTATTCTACTATGATTGTCAACACCATGTTCTACTATATCCTCCACTTGTATTCTACTATGATTGTCAACATCATGTTCTACTATATCCTCCACTTGTATTCTACTATGATTGTCAACATCATGTTCTACTATATCCTCCACTTGTATTCTACTATGATTGTCAACATCATGTTCTACTATATCCTCCACTTGTATTCTACTATGATTGTCAACATCATGTTCTACTATATCCTCCACTTGTATTCTACTATGATTGTCAACATCATGTTCTACTATATCCTCCACTTGTATTCTACTATGATTGTCAACATCATGTTCTACTATATCCTCCACTTGTATTCTACTATGATTGTCAACTGAATTCATATTATTTTTGTTATTTTGACTCGTGTTTATATGTATAAATTTGTTCTGATCTTTTAACCATTGTGGATAAAAAATAAATTCTGAAAGCTGAGATAATTGATTTCTGTGTGTGATGTTATTAATTGCTCTTTGTACCTCTAGTCATTACATATGCGGACAAGCTGTAGAGCATTCTGGATGTCTAAGCTTTACATAGTTCTTCCTTAAACAACTAGCACAAACGTGCTGAACAATTCTGTTTTACCTGTAATATCCAGAGTGTGGTTTTCCTTTGTTATTTTACATGTATTCTTATACAATGGACAATGCCAAGATTTATCATTTGAACTATTTGAAAATTTTCTTTCATAACCTTTGTAATTTTTGTTAATAATTCTCTTTCCAATGAGCATTCTAACCTCTAATAAACAAGTATCATCCCCCCCCCCATGTATTTTCACCTTTGCAATTAATTTCTCCCATGCAGCATAAAAATTTAACAAAACTGACCATTCAAATTCATTTGCATAGTACATGATTTTTATTTAAGTATGTTAATCGACCTTTTATTTCTGTTTTGCTAATCTTACAATGCCGGATTATTTCTAATTCTCCAGCACAAAACTGACTCAAACTAAGTTGTTTAAATTCCACTGTTTTTCTATTAGTAAACTCATATTTAAGTTCGGATTGTGGCCAGTTCATTTGAACTTTAACCTTATCATGCGGTCTATCCTTAATACCTGATCGTACCTTCTTTTTGTGCTTCTTTGTCTCTTTTTTATGTTTATGAGCTTTCTTTTTATAACATGACTCCGAATTAGACTCTTGTTCTGACGAACTTGAATAATCAGAACTACTATATATGCTTGAATTTACTTTACTTTCTCCAGAAACATCTGATTCACTTGATACTGAGTCTGTATCACTACCCTTATTATTTAACAATTTTGTCATATGTTTCTCAACCACTTTTTGTAATTTTTTATCTGTTCTTATGGATGGTGGTGGAGATGTAACTGTGGGGGGGGGGGGGGGGGGGGGGGGGGGGAATGTCTTTCGTTCGATTGTAATATGAACCTTTATGTTCTGGATGGGTCCATGATAGGGCAAAAATATCGCGACAACATCATCCGGAATATCGTTGTGTCGTATTTTGACAACAAGACCGATATACATGGACAATAATGCTAGACCACACAGGTAACGTATTGTTAGTTTTTTTTTACGCCAAGAGATAAGTGGCGCGCCATGTAACCGAATATGAGTCTCATTTAGCATTCATGGGATGATATTGGAAGGAAAATCAATAACCGGGTTCCAGCCAGTCAGAATTTACACGGATTTCGTGATGCATTAGTTGAAGAATAGCAAAGAATACCACTAAGTACTTCATTCCGCCTGGTTCAAGGGATGCCACGAGGGGCTGATGAACTTTTCCGGAAGCCTGGAGGTTACACACTTTACTAACCAAACTTTTATTGAAATTTAATGTAGATGTCTAAACCAGTTTATTAAAATATCAGATTTAGACGAAATGTTTTTCTCAATATTGTTTACTGCCATTTTACACATATTTCTCCCCATGATACTACTTTATTATTAAAGCCTTAAAACAATTCAAATTTTTACTTTGTAAATAGTATACCTTTATTTGTCTAGTAAAAATACAAATATAATTCATAGTTATTTATGAATTCAGTGAAAAATATATTCCTGAAAAAAATCACGTGTTGCTTAACTTTTGGCGAGGTTTATATATAGCGGATGTGATCGAGTGGTCTGGAGCGCTGGACATAAGGCTAAGCGATTGGTGCTGCAGTGTATCAATGGTGTGAGTTCAAATCCCGTCGAGGGAAGAACACATATTTGACAGCTCAAAGATCTAATCCTAACACTGTTTGGTTTAATTTTCAGACGTGTATATATATATACACACTGGTCAGAGCTGCGGTATCTAGACCTTCATCGACGGTCGGCCAGTGTAAACCATGTGGTGACAAGCGTTGCTAGTGCTGTCTCCAATTGCAACACGCACAAGTGTTCCATAGCAAGATGACAGGAAAGGAGTATACGCTCTTTTGCTATGTCAATTGCAAAACACCTAATGTGGTTTACCTCCTTGACTGTCACGTCTCAGGCACGGATACGGATCCAGGATATTACGTTAGGGGAGGGCGCACTTCTTGTCGAGGGCTCTGTGGTCCACGTAGGTCCCCAGCGTGTCCAGGGCAGCAAGCGGTGAGGGGATCGGGGGGTCGAAGTCCCCCGGAAGCTCATGGGAATTAGAAAATATAGGACCTTTTTTCTGAACCGAAATTGATTAAAATTGTACCCATGTGCGGCATGATGCTTCACATCGAAGGTACGTACAATGAAGTATGATATTTTACTTATGACGTAAGGCCTTGTTACGACTTCTATATGAAGAACAGCAATCAAATGCTTTTGCTTGTTCCAGGAAAATATGTGTAATTTTGTTCAATGCACATTACCCTATTATCCCTTAGCTCAACAGAGAAAGAACTAATTCGTATGTTTGCTAAAAGTGAAATGTAACCGATGCCGGTTTTTACATGATCCGGAACGGGACAGCAAAGACATGTAAGAATATTCATTGCAATGGAGAGATGAGTCGAAGGTAGCAACCCAAATTGCCGATTCCCAGTTTGCCGAGTCCAATTAGCCGATTCCCAAATTGCCGACATATGAAAAATAATTAATTAAATACACATTTTTTGTTTTGTAAAACGCCCCAAATTTGTTTGGAGTTAATTGATTGCCGATCATTTATTAAAATCTACCATAATCACCTAGCTTGGATATTGTGGGTATAGTACGTTCATTTTCAGATTACCGAAATCATCAATCAGTTCTAAATAATTTGCTATTTAACGACAATTTTCGGCATTGTTTTTCTTTCTTACTTAAAAAAAAACCATTTACTTATTTGTAATTTTTTTTCCATTGTTCTTCAATTGTTTGAGTAATGAGTATCGGCATCTCCTATTCATCAATCAGCATGCATTTGATTATGGTTTTTCTAATTAAAATTGCGCGAAAAATTAATGCTTTCAATAAAATATGTACACATCATCAATGTTTTTTTTTTACATACAAAATAATATGATGAAATTTTGTCATTTTTTACAAAAGTCGGCAATATGAGATTCGGCAAAATGGAATCGGCAATATGGTATTCGGTAATCTGGTACTAATTGGAGTCGAAAGAGCAAAGTGTTAATATCACGTATTTAACATCATTATATCACAAAGCCATCAATGGAGAAGCTGCTGTGACCATCCCAGAATATGTCAGAAAACTATCAAGAAATACAAGACAGTATCATCAGAACCGCTTTTCCAGACTGAGTACTTCAACAGATGCTTATCAGAACCAGGGTTGGCCGGGAAATACCAGTGGCGAGAATTCCCAGTGGTAATTACCGTCCTGGGAAATACTCTAAATTTTAGCTCAAGTGGGAAATACTGGGATATATGATTTTTAGATGTGATTAATTTCTTCAAAGTTGCTAAAAACTTAACATTTTAACACAGTGTTGAAAATTACATCAGTTTAATAAATATGGGTATACAACCTAGGTGTAGGACCAAGAAAGACTTCAGGCAACTTTTGAAATTGTAATCTTCATATAAACATAATATTTATACAAAAGACTTTTATTAAAAACATGTTAAAACTGTCACCACAATTTGATATCTACACTTTTCAGTTCAACCATACAGTTTCAGAGTTCACCAATCTATTTCATCTTTCTCTCTTAACATTCTGTAGCAAAAAACAAGCTTTCCTGCTTTAACAAGACCAAGTCTATTTCTTAATTTTGACTGAATCATGCCAAAGTTTGAGAAGATTCTCTCAATAGCAGCCGAACATGATGGCATTTCTAACAATAACTGATTGTTTTGCCATGTTGTATGTATGTAATCTAATATCCTACGGGCATTTCCTTTATGCTATAGTATAATAATGACTAACTTTTTTAATTTGTTTTTACAAACTAATTAACACATCTTCAATAACCTTTAGAAATCAATAATTCCAGTTTGTAAAGACAAACAATAAACATGTCAAAAGCAGGTCAGAATATGGTTTTAATCACTAAACAAAGGAGGTACAAAGTGGGGATTACAAGTAAAGAATAATTTTCTTAATATTTCTATCAAAATCAATATTTTTTTTAACAAATATCAATTTTCCAATATCAATTTTATATATATGTACATTAACACTATCTGTACATTAACACTATCCATTCATTTTTATTTTCTTTCTGTAAGGCCAATATAGTTTTATTTGTATCCATTAAATATTTTTAATATGCAATTTTGGCCATACATGCAAAACATAAATATAAATTTAGACGTTTCCTGTACCATTACATTTGTAAATTAAGAATCAATCTTATTTCCCGCCGTCATGGGAAATATCAGTATTTCCCGCTTTTTTGCCAATCCTGATCAGAACAGCTTCATACCCAAAACAATAGCTGACTGGAACAGTCTACCATCAGATGTAATTCAGACACCAACCACGGACTGCTTCAGGGAAGCTGTGTGGAGGCATCTGACACCGTAATTTGTATACATGTTGCTTTTAATTGTAAATTTTGCTGGTATTACTAGTTTTTAACCCGTGCACAACGGTTGACGCTTGCACAACAAAATCTGCGTAATGCATATCGCGCTACAGATCAACAGTATAGAAGTAGAAGTAGAAGCGATTGTCAGTCCAGTCACGCGAATCCGGGTCGTTTCGCCCATATTCCCGTTCGCCCCGGGTCGTTTCGCCCTCATTTATTAATAGTGCTTTAAAAAATGAAATATGGAAAATATCATAGTAAATATTCGTATTTTGGATGTTGTAAGGCTTGTTCATGGGTACTTTATTTTTGTCTTCCTCATAATTAACATGCTTTCTTGACGTGTTTAATATTATGTATGGCTTCACTTTCATTGTTTGACACCTGATTAAATGTGTACAATTTCTTTGTTCACTTTCATTGTTTGACACCTGATTAAATTTGTAAAATTTCTTTGAACAATACAGTAATAAATTAGTATGTATGTATTGTTTGTTCTGAATGGCTTCAAATTAGTTGTTGACATCTATCAGTTATTTTTATTGTTGAAAATTGTATATTGTACTGTCTAAAGGTATACATGAATTTGTTGTGTTCCTGCGTATTGTACATGCACGGTTTTGATTTTTCTTTTTTACCCAGATTTTTATTAGAGACAATTTTTCCAGAACAAACATTCTGCTTCGGAGTGCATTCTTTTTTTTCAGTTACAAAAATGTAGCATTAAAATCTTTTTATAAGAGTAAAATACACCCTTTCCTCCTAATGCTAATGCAAAGAAATGAAATGTGATACACAAATACACTGTAAATATATTTAAAAATATAAATGTATTTGGGATGAACATTTTTTTAATGGTAATGACAAAGCACATTATTTTTGTGGATTTATTCTATTCTAATGCAGGTAATAGCATTATTTGTAACTTTAGTTAGCTGCATGTTATTGACATGAACAGTCAAACGATTTGAATTACAATTTCAGAAATGTTACGGAAAAATCGGAAATTTGCATATAAGACCCCGCGTTCTATACAATGAAAAAAATAAACCTAAAAAAATATAAAAATACACGATTGGAAATGAACTACTGAGGTTAATATTGTAGAACTAGATACAGTCCATGGACATAAGTATTCGTCACCTTCGATTTTTTACTATATATTTCATATAAAACCACATTTAAAAAAAAAAAAAAAAATCTTGGTTAAAGTATATAATGTCAGGTTTGATTTACATATTCGGTGTTTTGTTTATAATGGTCCTTTTGTTATCTTTACTAAGAATGTCATTGATATAGTCTATCGTTTATGAATCAGTGCTAAATGTTTAGTATTACTTGGAATTTTAGTGGTATGATTTTACTTTAATGGGCTATGACCGATAATACAGTATTACCAAGCATTCTATTTATATAATCTATCACGTTTTACTTTTCTCAACAAAAAAAGTTTGAAGATACAGTAAACATAAATTACCGTCTTCCAATCAAAGTATACTACCGTATTTGTACTCTTAGACATATCAGAATCAAAATAAATTTCTTTCAAAGGCGAACTTCTTGAATTAACATATGATAAATTTTCAAAAGAGTAATGCAGGGACATTATATTTCAGTATGTTTTAATACTGTCTCTGTGTAAACATACCCAATTTTTCTGGACTGAATTTAATTTACCTGTAACTTATACACATCTGCAGCTGTTGCTTTCCTTTTCCTCGTACTGGCAGGTTTGGGTGGTCTAAGTGGGTTAAACCCTAACGCAGCTGGTTTGTTGGTATACCCTAAAGCAGCTGGTTTACAGAGCTGTCTTTGTTCTAACAGAACGATGTCACTATCATCGATCTGACTGCATGTTAATGGTGGTGGTGTTGGTGACGCAGGGGGTCGACTCTGCGGGGCGGTATCATAAAGATCCTGAGATCCTGTGAGGGATTCTTCCGGCAAAGAGGCGTCCTTAGGTTGCACAACTGAAACATAAGTTGAAGTAGATATCAAATTAGCCTGTTAACTCAATTATGCCAAAAGATAGTCATTACCCCCAAATTCTTCTATGTTTGGGGCTAGAATATCAAACATTGAAAGGGAGTCTTCTTTCAACACATCTAACCTACGGGTGTGTAGACGCAACCAAATGAAAATCGTTCGTTTCCGACCCACAAAATATTAATGAATGTTGTCAGGGGTGTTTGTAGGACCCTCTCCTTGAACATTAGTTTCAGAAAGTTATGTTAAAATAATATATGGTCGACCCAATTCGCCCACAGACGCTCGTGGCACGGACTTACCCCCCCCCCTTTTTTTTTAACTTTCTGTTTAAAAATTTATTTTCGATAAAATTTCTTGATTTCTTTATTATTTCATCTCTTTTTCCTTATTTTAACTTGTTCGTGTCAATATTCATACCCTATATACTAATAATCGGTCGACACATGCAATTTGATGTTAACATAAGATTGTATGAATATTGACACAACAAGTTAAAATAAGAAAAAAAGAGATGAAATAATCAAGAAATAAAGAAATCTTATTGAAAATAAATTTGCAAACAGAAAGTTAGAAAAAAGGGGGGTGGTAAGTCCGTGCCACCAGCGTTCGCCTAGCATCCGAACGAATTGCCTAGGCTGACATGAATATTCAATAAAACATTCTACTCAGGACAATATTTCCCTATTTCCGTGCAATAATCCTATATTACATAATGTCCTCAGTACAAAAAAGGTAGGAATACCGAAGTGTCAAAAAGAGTGGACAGAACAAAACTGGGAACACCAAAATAATGATAGACAACTTTTAGGACAAACAACACAAATCAAACAAAAAAGTACATTTAAATGGACATATGCGGCATGGGGCGATTAACTTGAACGGATACGATGCGTCCTCACGCCACATTCGAGATACTATCGTCACAGACGGATTAAACCTGTTTTCCAGTTTCTAAACGCTATTCAAATACCACCAAATTGTTTTAAAATATCTTACATATTCAACATATACTATACAAATATAAATTGTCAAAATATATTGTCAAATAATTCCAAATCATCCATAAATCAAAATCAATCAGTTGGGCCGTTACCGGCTTTGGTACGAACGAATGGGTACGAAGATATATATCATATGAAAAGGGAGATAAAAAGAATTGACAAAAGGCGGGAACCTGTTCAGAAAAATGAAGAGACACTAATCCATAAGTAAATTGGTAATTGTAATTAAAAAAAATCAGTAATGTTATCCTTGCAAAGATCTGAAATAAGGTTTAAATATAGCCGGAAAAGACATTTGTACCAAATGTTTACAGTTGCCAGGTCAAAGTCATTATCTAGAGCGTCAAAATAAAAACTGTCCGAGCAGACGACCACCTTTGAATAAACACTAATCGATCTTATTAGAGATTGCACATTATACAAATACAAATACACATATTGTTATTTCCAATTATACTAGTATCTCATTGTATCGCGGTATTTATTTATTCCAAATTGACGCACGAGCGAGGGCACGAGCGACAGTCTAATTTTGGAAGTAAAACACCGAAGTCACGTTGCAGTTCAACACACCAATTTTTGTGAAAATGTCAAAACTACTGGTAAGTAAACACTGTTATTCATGAAATTCATGTGATTTAGCATTTTTACCAAGCACCTGCTACCCCATGTTTCCAAAATGTTGATAAATTTTTGTATAAATCGTATTTTCCCCCACGAAGCAATGTGGAAATTGTCGTCTGGTCGTTTACGTTCAACATGAGGCTCGTAAAAGTCACGTGACGGGGAAACTCCCATATTACGGCGGAAAAAAACTATGGAAAGCAATTAAGGACAAAAATACGAAATAACAAATTTTTGTCTAAAATTGAGTTAAAATAGTGTGTTTGCACCAACTTTTATGGCAAGTTTGCCTATGAATCTGTTTGTTAATAATTATATATATGGATTTAGACCTGTGAACATAAAATATGTTATCAATAATCTGAAAAAAAAAATACAGTAGGGACCATATTTACTGATTGAATTACTGCAACTGCTAAAATCTCTAAGGAATGAACAATGCTGAAAACTTAAAGCAATATATTTTCTTCTCTATTTTCAGAATCCAGATGTTAAAAAGAAAAGGTTACAGTATGACAGGGCCAATTTGCAGCGGGCTCATGAGGCAATAGTTAAAGGAATGTCTGTTTATCGTGCAGCAAGACAATACAATGTTCCAGAGTCAACATTGAGGGACAGAACAAGGGGTAACGTTGATATAGAAGCAAAAGTTGGCCAGGATACCATTTTTACTAAAGATGAAGAGAAAGATTTTGTAAACCATATGACATACATGGCACGCATTGGTTATGGGTATAGTAAGGCAAAGATACAACTTGTGGGAAGAGATTATGCACAGGCTCTGGGGAAAAACTTGAGGTCTGGTGAGTCGTTACAATTA
Organism: Bathymodiolus septemdierum; assembly: GCA_963383655.1. Taxonomy (NCBI): domain Eukaryota; kingdom Metazoa; phylum Mollusca; class Bivalvia; order Mytilida; family Modiolidae; genus Bathymodiolus; species Bathymodiolus septemdierum. The sequence continues at coordinate 2,458,362 of OY726528.1, forward strand.
AGTAATAATTGGTTCTATGGCATGTTGAAATGATGGCCAGAGTTGAAATTGGTAAAACCGCAAAAATTATCTATGTCGAGGGCCAAAGCTGCATCTCAGGAAAATCTAAACAAATATTTCAAAGAATTATCATCTTTGTTAACAAAACACAACTTGAGAAACAAACCAAGCAGAATTTTTAACGTAGATGAGACTGGTATTGCAACTGAACATTCACCACCCAAAGTTGTTTGTAATAAAGAGTCTAAGCCACAAGCCATTACTTCTGCTAGATCTGCAACAGTTACAATAATTTCTGGAGGGAACGCCACAGGAAATCATATTCCTCCTTGCTACATTTTTTCAGGTAAGCGGTGGAATGACGCATTTTTAAATGATGCTGCACCAGGATCTGATGGTGAAATGTCCGTTACAGGATGGTCCAACACTGCTATTTTTCAGAATTATATAACCAAACACTTTGCAAACCATGCTGGTATCACAGATAGAAATGATCAGCAACCCACATTAATACTTTATGATGGACATCGTTCCCACATTAGTATCACCTTAACTGATTGGGCAAAGAAGCACAAAGTTCTTCTGTTTGTTCTACCTCCACACAGTAGCCATCTAACACAGCCACTTGACGTTGGCATATTTGGGCCTTTGAAAAATATATATAACAGGGAATGTTCCACATTTATGCAGAAGAATCCTGGCATGAGCATTACCAAATACCAAGTTGCAGCTCTCACATATAAACCCTACATAAAAGCTATGTCACCAGAAAATCTGATATCATCATTTCGTAAGACCGGCATATTTCCTTTTAACAACAAAGTTATCACGAATGATCAAACTGCACCTTCCATTATTTATACTGATGTTCAAGAGGATGAAAATGACACACACACAGAAGAGGCTGAGAATAACCAAGATGAAAATGTCACACACACAGAAGAGGTTGAGAATAACCAAGATAAAGAACAGCAAGCTGGTGAAATTAATTTCTTTGAGACCAAAACTATAACATTTGTAGTAAAAAAGCCTAAGCGTAAATTTATACCGCCATACCTTGCCGGAGATCTCCAAAAAAAATCTAACCTGGATATTTTACAGTCATCTGCTAAGAAATCTAAACTTAAGCTTACTACACCTATGTCAACAAAGAATCCTAAGAAGAAAACACAGCCAAAAGTTACCAAGCAGAAAACACAGCAAACTGTTACCAAGAAAGCAACAAATAAACATAAAGGAAAGGAAATAGAGGAAAAAATGCAAGAACCTCAACCAAGCACATCAGGATTAAATAACAAAGGGGGTCCAATTGAATTATCATCAGAGGATTCACAACTATTTAGTGATGTAGAGTTGACAGATGATGAAGATGTCTGTTGTGTGTGTAATACATGGCAACCTATTGAGTTAAAGGATGTTGAAGGGGTTGTTTTTGTCAAATGGGGAGAATGTAGCATTTGTGGTCACTGGACCCACCTCGCTTACTGTACAGAAGTCACCGTTTTGAGGCGGAACAGTGTGTTTAAGTGCCCACACTGTTCTTCTGAATAACTCTCAAGAAGACAAAAATCATGTAAATAGTTGAAGTTCCATTTTTGTTCCTGTTATCAGTTAAATTTGAACTTGTTTTGACAATTAATTAATTTATTTATTGAATGGACATATATGGAGTTGAAAACATCGTTTTTGAACATTAAAGACACCAAGTGTGCACCATACATTAACATTTTACGACTACCGCGATATAATGGGAATCCTCTGAGAACGACCTAAAAAACGATGGTGTCTTAATTTGGAAATTTCATACGGAATTCTTTTGAAGAAATTGGACATTGTTACATGGAAATGAAGTTAAAATAATGGAGAACATGTGGGATAAACAAACATAAACAGGTAAGTCTTCTTTTTTATTTATTAACGTTAAAGTGTTAACTACCGCGATACAATGGATCTCCGGGCTAAGGAGCCCTTTCGGACAGAACAATGGAGACCCTTCACCCATTTCCCCCCAGGTGGCGTCGCTGTACCAACGGTGGTTAGGAAAACGTTTGTTTTCCGATAAACGCTTGTAACCAATGTAAACTACGTGGTGTCCTTGATCTTAAACGTTGCGTAATATGACGGTAGGCACGGCCTATAGAGAGGACTGAAGTGAACATAATAGATTTTAATTTGATATTTCCAATAACTTTTTTTCTAGTTTATTTCACAGTGACCGGTAACGATCATAGCCTATAGGGCCCAATGCCTGCAATGCCAATGGCAATGTAAAATTGCATGTACGTGTTTTTTTTATACTTCATTTGGTGTCTAATGACGTAAAATTGCACACAAGTTTTTTTTTACTTCATTTGTTGTCTAATGACATAATATTGCACACGAGTTTTCAGACTAAATTGAACCTGATTGAAAATTGTACACATATTTTTTTCACACTGTCTATAGCATAGGGTCTAACCACAGGCACTCGACGTTCAATGAATAAAATGTAGGGTCAATGTGGAAAAAAATAGTGTCACTGTTATACTCTTTATTATAACAGTGACACTATTTTTTTCCACATTGACCCTACATTTTATTATAACAGTGACACTATTTTTTTTCCACATTGACCCTACATTTCATTCATTGAACGTCGAGTGCCTGTGGTCTAACCATGTAAATTTGCGTACTCGCTTTTGCTTCAAAAACAATGCAAGAAGAGTTTTAAGATCCCCAAGCGCAAGGGCAAGGGCAAGGGCAGGCAATACAATGGCCAAAAGAAAAAGGACAATCACTGATCTACAAAACACTACACAGAAAACTATCATTTCCCCCACAGCAATATATTTTTTAACAGGAAACAAAAATCACATTTTTATTTTTTGAACATAAACAATAATCAGTAAATTTCCTTCAAATTTTTATCATAAATTTCTCGTTGAGAACTGTAGGGCCGGATTAATGATATTTTTGCTTCTTTCGTGTCAATTTATTTTGTTTCTTTAAAATTTCACCACATAATTAATATATTATTTTTCAGAAAAAAACATCCTAAAAGTTAAATGGTCGTCCCCTTAATGACATGAATGTGTGTCTCCGCCGCGTCCATGCAGCTTCGTATAATACGAAACGCATCGGTGGCGTAATGGTTAGAGTGCTCGCCTCGAGTGCGGTGCTTCTCTGGTAAGCACGCAGCATTAAGGAGATAGAGCAGTGGTTTTCTTTTTTGGAACCAGAACTTTTGTTTACAAATTATAAAATAACAGGAAAAGTTAACAGTTGTTTATATAACAGAAAATGACAGCACCGTTTGTTATTTCAACAAAGTGAAATACTTGTTTGGAATGAATAACCAACTGACATTACCCCGAACTGAGAAGTTATTGTACTTTAAAATCACTTCTTCATAGTGGATTGAAACAAGTGATGTCACTCTTCACTCTGGGGAATGCAAGAGCAGTCCTTGTAGTGGCATTAGTCTACTCTTTTCCGGATGTCTTTAATGTGATCTACATCTACAGGATACTTCTAAACTTCAATGTGTTGAATTGGCATTGATCTCCCCTTACACAAACCAGCCTTTTATTGTCCCCATGTCCTAAGACCACCCTAGCCAATGGCGTCAATGTTGTCAAAAAGGTTATAACAAGTAAATTCAGGTTTCATTTGATAGCAATATATGCATTGGGATAGTTTCGCAATTTCAGCTGCACACCTGTACCTACCAAAATTACCTTGAAGAGCCCCCCAACCCCCGTGAGACTAGTGAAAGAATGAATTTTAATGATATTGATAAAAAACATTTAATCTGAAAACTGTTTATATATTGATATCTGATGTCTTTTTTTCATAAAAAAAATGTCACAAAATGTTTGGGCCACCATTATGCCATTTGGACCAGTGACTAATATTTTACTGGCCCAAAAAAAAATTTCGGACCAGCCCTCATTTCAGGCACTGGTTTGGAATGAATAACCAACTGACATTACCCCGAACTGAGAGGTTATTTTACTTTAAAATCACTTCTTCATAGTGGATTGAAACAAGTAATGTCACTCTTTACTTTGGGGAGTACAAGAGCAGTCCTTGTAGTGGCATTAGCCTACTCTTTTCCGGATGTCTTTAATGTGATCATGGCATTGATCTCCACTTACACAAACCAGCCTTTTATTGTCCCCATCCAACGGACTAGCATCGTTTCTTGAGACCACCCTAGACAATGGCGTCAGGGTTGTCGAAAAGGTTATAACAAGTAAATTCAGGTTTCATTTGATAGCAATATATGCATTGGAGTGTTTTCGCAATTTCAGCTGCACACCCGTTACTGTACAAAATTACCTTGAAGAGCCCCAACCCCTGTGAGACTAGTGAAAGTATGAATTTTAATGTTATTGATATAAAAAACAATTAACCTGAAAACTGTTTATATATTGATATCTGATGTCTTTTTTACCTAAAAAAAATGTCACAAAATTTATGGGCCACCATTATGCCATTTGGGCCAGTGACTAATATTTTACTGGCCCAAACAAAATATTTCGGGCCAGCCTGGCCTTCAGGCACTGATATCACGACGAGAACAAGTTAATTTTCAATAAGATGAAGATGATCTATGTGATGTGTTTAATTTATCACAACTAATAACGAATCCAACATGTTTTAAGAAAGGTTGTACACCATCACTAGTTGATGTCATTTTGACAAATCAGAAAAATATGTGTTTTAACTTTCAGAATATTCCTACAGGTATTAGTGACTGCCATAATTTGATCTCAGTTACTATGAAAGGTAAAGTTCAGTCCCAACAACAAAAGAACATATCCTATAGAAGTTATAAAAATTTTGATGTTGATATTTTTAACTCAGAATTAATTCAAGTTGCATTCCCAGACATTGAAAATATTGAAACATCTGAGCATTATTTAATGCCTACATGCAGTACCAAGATACTTTCATACATATACTAAACAAACATGCTCCGGTCAAGACAAGACGACCTAGAAAAAATCCACTTCCCTGTATGAACAGTGAGCTTAGAGGGGCTATATACCATAAACATATGTTGTATACCCAATATACCAAGCAGCGCAATGCTAAAACATGGGAGAAATTTAGAACACAACGAAATTTGGTTACTAAGCTGAAAAAGAAATCCATGAAAAATAATTTTTTGGAACGCTGCTCTGGAGGTGCCAAAGCTTGTAATTTTTGGACAACTATTAAACCTTTCTTTTCTAAAAAAATGTAACTCTGGTGAACAGAAAATTATCCTTTGTGAAAACAATAAAATCATAAATGATGCAAAGGAAGTTTCAGAAAACTTTAACTCTTTTTTCTCGACTGTAGCAGATAAAATTGGGCATAATGTGGTATATGACCCCTCTACACACCCTAGTATATAGAGATGCCGACTTATCGTTATTTCGGCCGCCATTTTGTTTTCCGGTAGCTGCTGATACATGAAAATGCAATTTTTGATGTCAGATTTTTACAGATAATACTATATAAAGATATAATTTTTTTACATTAATTAATTATCTAAACATTGTTTGAAATCTTTAAAAATTTTGTTTCTTTTAATATGGAATCGTTTAAATATAACGTGTTCGAATCGAAATCGCTGTTTTCGGAATTTTACCATTCGCGGCACTGTTTTTTCACCAGGGTTCCCCATTTCAATGCCTTGCCCGGCATGTTCTTGACGTTATATAGTTCTATAATTATTATCCAATTAAAGCGTAGATTCGTAGCTTGCGCATGGTCACAGTCGCTTCCGATTTCCTGATCATGCTAAACGGAAAATGGTCGTCTCAAAAGTTCCAAGATGAACAAATCAATGAAAAATTTGGAGTAGCGTTCTCCGATGGCGATATTTGTATTTTCTGTTACAATATCAACGTAGAAAGCATACCATCTCAACCATATTAGATCGCGAACACGGATGATTTTTAGTATTTAAAACGCCCCTAAACATGTCTGAAGGAGAACGTCGTACATCGTTGGAAGTGGAAAGTAAATAGTAACGTCAACGACGCTGGTTGTAACACAGGTGTTATCGTAGGTATGTATAAACCTTCTTCTCAATGTTTTAAACGTACGATTTATTTTTTGCATTGCTTCTTTTCAAGTAGTTTATGAAAAACTTCTTGTCAATTTATAATACTTCCAACTTGCGTTCAAAACAAAAGTAAACAAACCGAAAAGGGGGGGGGGGGGGGGGGGGGGTGTAAACAGAGATGAAAGTTTTCCTCTAATCCGCTGATTTCCTCTTTTTTTTAAGGAAAATATTTGGAAATAAAATGTTTCGAGCTTGGTCCAAACAACTAGAAAACGAGGGTATGGGCTCTAGAATAGGAGTTTCCTCTTTTTTCATCAGTCAATCACTTTCTTCTATACTATAGTCTGTGTACAAAATATTTTTTTTTTTTTTATACTAGACTATAGTCTTCACTCTTCAGAAAGTTAATTCTATTCTTATTTTTGTCATGGTGCTACATTTTTATTTGTATTTGCCAGCTTCCATGGATACTCGACCATGATTGAATATTTACATACTAAATTCAAATAAAAGTAAACAAAATGTTATAACTTATTGCATACATATGTATTTATAGACCAATGAAAAAAAAATACCAGTGTTTCTGCTAATATTCTCGAAAAGGGGAAGGTAGTATAAGTAGACAAAACATATATTTTTACCTAGGTTATACAGAACAAGGATCTGACTTTAACTTTGTCCAAAAATGTCAATAAAAACTTTGGGGTCAATACCAAAAATTTGAAACTCTGGTAATTTTCTTTGTCTAAATACATTGTGAATTTATATTTATTATAATGGTAGTTATGAAAGGATAATAAGTACAATGTAGACTAGTTAGAACTGTTTCTTTGTGGTCCCTTCCAGCTTCTGTTGTTTTTTTCCAGTTTACCTGACCTTATGCTTTGCTGGTCAAAGACATGTGTGTGATCCAAGCTGGCCTTGGGATATTACCTGAACTTAGGACTGCAGGATAATATACAGCTGATCATGAGTTCATAATTTATATCATAATGAAATATTTAGTTTTACATGTAGCTGGATTTATTCAGAGACAATACATGTGACAATAGATGAGGTATTTCAAAAATGCACCAGATATTTCCTGAATAATAAATGAATGAACTTAATATTTTGGTTGTTTTCATTGAACATGTTTTAAGAAGCAAATTAGAATAGTAATGGGCAAGACTGAAACTTTGACACGGAGAGTAGGGTTAGGGGGTGGGTTATGGTCTTTAATGCCACTTTCAACAATATTTCAGTTATATCGTGATGGTCAGTTTTATTGGTGGAGTAAACTGGAGAAAACCACTGATCTGTTGCAAGTCACTGACGAATTTTATCACACAATAATGTGTTATCAAGTACACCTTAAGTTACCATGAGTGGGATTCGAACGACATGGAGAGTAAGATTGAAACAAATTTACTTGCTCAAATTGTAATAAAGGGAAACCTGAATATAAACAGCATCCTATATAAACAACATAACTTTATTTTAAATAAAGTTCCAGGTTCCAGATGTAGCCTTTTGTAGGAAATGTGTAAACCGTGCAAATAATATCCATCTATTTTAAACACAAGCTGATCTTAAGGAAGTTCAGTTTAGAGGTGTTTCACTATCATGCTTGTTGGGTGGTTGATGCATATACCATCACTTTCAGCAATTGTACAGCTACATTATGATTGCAAGACACTGAGGTAGGAAAACAAAAACACCTACATGTATATCAAGCCGACCAGTTAACCAGTTAAATTTTCGGCAAGGGGTAGATGTCTGGAATCTTCATCCCTTGGGGAGATTACATATTGGTGGTATATATGAAATGAAAAGTATTTAGTTTAAGTTATTAGTTACTTGAGGTTATAGATTTTTAAAATATCTTTAATTTGGTACCTTGATGATCAAATTCTAACTAGAAACGATGGAGTAATCTTAAAAAACGTAAATTTACGCAACAAATTTTAAAGCAATGGCAGCCATTTTGTTTTCAAAATGGCCACCATTATGACTATTATTCCGTAATAAAATGCTAAAGCAAATAAGAGGTCATTGGTACAAACCTACATATCCATTTTTTTTCAGTGATATTAATTATATTGATAAAAAAATTGATCAAATTATCTTGGAACAGGTTCCCTGTCTGAGGAATTTTATGAAAAAATGGCAGCCATTTTGAACAAAATGGCCGCCATTTCTTGTGTCGACAAAAAAACATCACGTCCAACAGAATGTGCACATCACTGTGGTATTGTCTTCAAAATTTTGTACGGATATCATTTTTAGTTTAGGAAATATGAAGCTTTTTGTGTCATTTTTCCATATAACTGCTGTGAAACGGTGCCATTCTCAAATAATGTTGAACACTAATTGCACACCCACCTTTATGGATTCATAATTCCACAAAAAGATGTAAAAGGTGATTCATATGTTATAATTGCACTCAACACAAGTATTTCTACACACAATTTCTTCTATTATGATGTCAGATAAGTTATTTTCTGACAAAATTATGGCAATGTGAGCCATAATGGACCTTTCGGTCAAGATCAAAAGTGGCTCCGACACATTTTGGACAATAAAACAAATGACGAATATTACTTCAAACATGTTCAGTTTCATTTTTCTGACAGAACAACTTATAGTCTATGGAAAAAAACAAAAGTAGAGACATTATCTGCTGTTTGCACAAAAAATCAGAACTCTAAAACAGTCATTAAAACCATTATTGATGGCGGCCATCTTTGGAAAATTATTGACCAAAAATAGGCAATTTCAAATGCTCATAACTTTTGAACCCTTCATCCGATTTTTACAAATGAAGGCTCAAAAGTCTTCTTAGATTGAGCTCTATCTAATGGTTAAAAAACAGCAAGCATCCCCTGTAATTGATTTTTGACTGGCATCTCTATAGTATAGTGGAAATAAAAAATCATGTGGATATTGATAACAATTTTGACTTTCAAAATATTACAGCAGAGAGAGTTGAAAAAACCATAAATACTATTAATATAAAAAAAGCTACTGGTGCAGATAACATTCCTGCCAAAGTAGTCAGGCAGTGTAAGGTCACAGTAGCTCAGCAGTTATCATCATTGATAAATTTATCTATAAACACTGGTGTATTTCCAGACTCTTTGAAAGTAGCTCAGGTAACTCCCATACACAAAAAAAATGATCCCCTAAATAAATCAAATTACAGGTCTGTTAGTGTATTACCTATTTTTTCAAAAGTATATGAAAAGGTAATTGAAATTCAGTTAGCTGACTATTTTGATAAAATATTCAACCCTTTTTTGTGTGCTTTTAGACGTGGCCATGGATGTCAGACCACACTGCTCAGACTTCTAGAAGACTGGCATGAAGCCCTTGATAAAAACCAATATGTAGCTACAGTATTGATGGATCTCTCGAAGGCATTTGACTGCCTACCTCATGACATATTGCTTGACAAATTGTCAGCATATGGTATATCATCTCATTCGGTCTCTCTTTTGAAATCTTACTTGTCAAATAGAAAACAACAAATTAAAGTTAACAGAGTATTGAGTAGCTGGGCTGACATCCATAAAGGAGTGCCCCAAGGATCTATCCTGGGTCCCCTCTTATTTAATGTCTTTATTAATGACATATTTCACTTTATTTCTGATAGCTCCTTGTATAATTATGCAGATGACAATACCCTCTCATTCTGTAATCCAGATTTTGATGTACTTATATCTACTCTGGAGACTGACTCAAATCAACTAATTGAATGGTTCAGAATAAATAAGATGCAGGCTAATCCAGACAAATTTCAGTTTTTGGCTGTAGGCAGAAAAACTTATGACAAAAATCCATAAATTCATATTCAGAATTTTAATCTTACATGTGAAAGTACTGTGAAACTCCTTGGGATTGATATTGATTATCAACTAAATTTTGATGCTCATATTAGTACAATATGCAGGAAGGCATCCCAACAACTAAATATTCTCAAACGTTTGGGTTCATATTTGAATAGATTAAATAAGTTAACTATATTTCATACTTTCATACTTAATAATTTTAACTTTTGCCCTTTGGCCTGGCATTTCTGTACTAATAAAAATTCAAAAGAATTAGAAAAAGTGCAGGAAAGAGCACTCCGTTTTGTATATGAAGACTATAATAGTTCTTATGAGGAATTACTACAAAAAGCTAAGGTGCCTTCCTTGCAGATTAGAAGAATGAGAACCATGGCTTTTGAAACATATAAAATAATTAATAAACTTGCACCTGTCTGTCTTCATGATCTTGTCCATATGAAAAACTCTAAATATTCTTTCAGATACAACAACATTTTGGAAATACCACAGATCAAATCTACACGGTACAGTAAAAAATCTTTCAGATTTGCTGCACCTACATTGTGGAACAGCCTCCCAGATCATTTCAGGACTGAAAATAGCTTCTCTCAATTCAAGAGTCTTTTGCAGTCCTGGAATGGGTCCAAATGTCGCTGTTCTGCATGTAGATGATTAAAATTTTGCTTCTGGTTTGCTTATATTCTTATTTTTATATTTTTTATTTCTTAATTATTTAAAAAAAATTAGTTTGGCTTGAAAATTTTATATTCTTTGATTTTTTTAGTTAGACAAGTGCTGCTTTTACTGATTACGTTGGTACCAGTTTTAAGAATCTAGTATTATTTTTTTATTTTTCTTTTTACCTGCTGCTTCTTTTTTAAATGCTGATTTAGGTTGGAGCATCTGTGTGTGGATCTTGAACAAGAGTCCAAAGAGGCACTTGCCGCGTGGGTTCTTGTTCAGATCTATACACAGTCCTCCTTTTTATGCCTGTATGTCTTAGCTTATTTTAGTTTGTAACTTTGCATGTGACTTGTGTTGTTTTATTGTTAATGTATATTCGGTAAAAAGCTCATTAGAGCTTATGTTGTACTGTTTTATTATGTGCCGAATCAAAATAAAGTTTTCTTATCTTATCTTATCTTATCTTATGAGGTCCCAACATGCTTAGTTGTTTTTTTTATATAATATATATATATATATCTTAAAAATGATATAGGGGTGCATATTTTATATCTTAAAGACGAGCCACTGTGGTTGGAATCCGGAACAGAGCAGTACATACAATTCGCCAAGAATAGTGTTGGGAATAATGGACCATTGTCATGTATAGTATGATATTACGGTAAATAGACGTACCGCAGGACTGGATCCCGGGAATTGGTGGCACTGGACTGTTTGCTGGATGGGAACGAAGAGGAACCAGTGTGTGTTTTTGGTGGGAATCGAAGGCCAGATGGTAAATCTTGTTACGAGGATTCATTGAGAGTATATAAACCTAGCTTTGGGAAATATATCTGTGAGATAACTGGTGAGTTAGTAGTTATTTAAGTTCCCCCTTTATATCGTAGATATTCGGTCACACAACATTGGCGCTGCGAGCAAACATTTTTTGATTGAAAAGTCGACGATTTAAAGTGATGAAGTCACGTGAGTGAAAATAGTTATATCGGAGTTTTGCTGCATTTTCTGCCATTGCAAAAACATAGAACCATCGATTTATGATTTCATCGCATTGAGTTGCAAAAGAATTTTCTTCGTGTTTTCACGTATTTACCTATAAGCGACTCGATTATTATGATTTCATTTTATGGTGTCAGTGATGGCTAATGCCACGAATTCTTGTATATTATCATAGTTCTGTGAAGACTACTTTTCACGGATTATTATGTGATTTTCTAGTTATGAACCAGTGATATAAATTATTAATTGCATCTATTTTGATTCAATTTTCAACACTAGGGCTAATATTACAATATTTTTACACACTGAAATGCCCCATGCATTACATACAGGTACATATACAAACAACATTTTAGAATTTTAAATTTGCATTTGGTTTCTGATAGTATTGATATCAATTTTTTGTGTGTTTATGAATGCCACAATTTTAAATAATCGTATTCTTACGTGTAATTTAGCTATCATTCGTGTATTTTGTGGGTTATTTTGTCAAAAATGTCAGAGCAAATCAAAATAAAGATAAAAAGTTGCCCCATTGATTACTTGCTGTTGTTACCTGGAGTTGGCAGACTAACGGCAGAGAGAATAATGTCGTTCAGACAACAGTATGGCAACATTAATGCGTCAGATCTCATTGAAATACCAAGGCTGAAACTTACCCGACAACTGCTGGACATGATTGATTTTTCACCAGTAGGTCCTGAGGCAACAGCTTACCCAGCTTGTATTCAGTCTGATATTGAAGTCCAAGACTTTTATGATTATGGACAAATTGAGATATCGCAAACTCCAGTGCAATACAAATATACTACAAAAGCAGATGTAGATGATGATGAAGATTTTTCAGATGAATACTTGCCTAAACAGGAAGACGAGGAAGTACGTGAACATTCACGTTTCCCATCAGAATTAAGAAAACCATCAGATTATACATTAAACTTAGGAGATCATCAGTATTACAGTAAAATCAAGACTGCGGAAGAGATTAAGCAGGAAGAACTACAACCGAAACGTGTATTATCACGTTATCAGAAATTAGACACAAACATGATGGACCGGGTACCAGTTGAGAGGAGACCGGCTGGCAGGAAACCAGTACATGAAGCTAATATGGAGAATACAAATACAAAACGTGATTTTTCACGTGAACGCATGATCCAATCAACACCATGGTTGTTAAGTAATTTAAATATTGACACTAGGAATCTACCGGTAAAACCAGTTCCAGCACCAAGACGAAATACTCAGACAATACTGCGATCACCTTCTCCGACTCCTCGTCGTAGAGCTCCATCACCATATTACTCGGGAAATATCGACGGGCAATATGATCGAAGGACACCTTTATTACCATATACAGTAGGGAATAAAGCTTCTTATCCTTCATCGCATACAGATTATAGACAGGACCCACAGTACAATCAACCAAGACAAAAGTCAATAGACATGCCACAAGGTTTGAAGTATGATGGAACAACAAATTGGAAGACCTTTTACACAAAATTCCAGCGATACGCAGAACGTTTATCGTGGTCTACCACGGAACGTAAAGATCAACTTTGTTGGTGTTTACAGGGGAAAGCAGGCGATTTTTATACAAATCTCATTGACCGAGACGAGTACATAGATTATTTCGAGCTTATACACAAACTGGAGAAACGATTCAACGACAACTATCAAGATTTGCCCGAGACACTACAAATCCAATTTATGAGTGCAAGGCAGAATCAACTGGAAAAACTAGAAGATTGGTCGGACAGAGTTTTATCTCTAGCATGTAAAGCATATAGGGACTTACCAGACAGTTATATGTATACTCAGGCTATTTGGAAAATTTGCCAAGGTTGTGCGGACAAGAATGCGGGACAGCATGCAGCGACCGCTAAACCCAGCTCTGTGGAGACAGCTATAGATCATATAAAATGGTATCAACATAATCATACTGCAATATTTGGTAAACCAACAAATCGACGTGAGTCTTCACGTGATGATGACTATAATGTAGACCTAACCACTCAGGCAGTAACGAAAGCTGAGACAAAAAAGACAGACATGCAAACTGTTTCACAACATATAGAACTCCTTATGGATAAAATAACTGCTATGGAAACAACCCATAAAAAGGAACTTGATAATATTAGGACTGAGATAAAACGGCAACAAATACCTATGCAACAAACGGATAGATGGTACCAGTCCGAGCAACAAACGCAAAAACCCAGATTCAACCAATACTCGGACAACCGCCAATCGTGGCGTAGTAACAGTCAATCTTATCAGAATTTGAGGAGACAAGATGAACAAAAACCATTTTACAGGAAGCGATCGGGACCTATCCCGTTAGAAATACTGGCAAATATGGAATGCTATTTCTGTCATAAGAAAGGACATATACAAAGGACCAATGGGGTATCAGACATAGTAAACAAAACAGATTCTTTAAACAAGAAGGGGTCAGGCTAGGAGGCGGAACCCTGACTCTCGCATCACCCGACTGCCTACCATTACATGTGAATTTGGGAAAAAGTAAGTCGGGGGTGAACCCTGTAGAGAAATTGGGTGTTGCGACACCTGTCACACATGATACATCTACACATACAGACGATATATTTGATTCTTCAGTGGATACTGATGACCTTAGTGACATTACTATGGAAGAGAATAATGCGGTACAGCTGCATGAGCCAATAAATGTAGGCGGAACAATTTGTCAACTGGGATCATCTGCTATGCTTAGACTCAGTGTAAAAGTACAGGAGACACCAGTCGTTTGTGTAGTAGATTCCGCTGTGGAAGTCACTATTATTTCAGACAAGTTTTTTCAATCTTTGGAAAGAAAACCCCCTACTAAGAGAAAAGCTACAATGCATGCAGCAGGACGAGGTATGCGGATGGACGCTTTTGTTGCGGGACCATTGACTTAAAGGTTGGTTCTACGACATATAGAACAGATATCTATGTAGCACCAATTGATGACAATATGTTACTGGGTCTGGATTTCATTTTCAAATCTAAAGCAATTTTGGACTGTGCTAAGCAAGTATTATTGATAAACGGAGAACCAGTTCCATTGATGTATGGACAAGCAGAACTTGTGCCTAAAGTGGAAAAAGTAACATTACAAGAAACAATAGATATACCTCCTAATTCAGTAGTAAGAGTTAGTTGTGAGAAACCTAACGACTGGAATTGCTATGTAATAGAACAAACTAAAGAATCAAATCTATTGATGCCTAGAGGCTATTACGACTCCGGGACGGATCCCGTAGTAAGTTTATTGAATATAACTGACCGTGTCGTTAAACTTAACAAAGGAGAATGCATCGGTGAAGCGACTGAAGCTGAACACTTGGATGATGCGGGGATCCCCAGTGTATATCAAAAACCACAACGGAAAGTGACCCGACCAATCAAAAGCTACCACAACACCTGCAGCAATTATATGAAAAATCCAGTAAACATTTGTTAGAGGACCAAAATCAGCAATTATATAGCCTGTTATTGGAGTTTTCAGACGTTTTTGCTAAAGACGAGTTTGATCTAGGATCTTTTTCTGATATAGAACATGAAATAGAGACGGGATGCTCGCCCCATAAAACAACGAATGAGACGAGTTCCAAGATGTTTTGAAGATGAAGAAAAGGGACACCTGGACAAGTTAGAGAGCGCTGGAATAATTGAACCATCCAATTCAGAATGGGCATCAGCACCGGTATTAGTTAGGAAACGTGATGGTAGCATTCGATGGTGTATAGATTACAGAAAGCTCAACAGTCACCAAGAAAGATGTATACCCGTTACCACTTATTGATCAGTGTCTTGACACGTTAGCTGGTAACCAATGGTTCTCAAAGCTAGATGCTAATAGTGCATATTATCAGATAAAAATTAAAGAATCTGATCGATCTAAGACAGCTTTCACCACTAAGTATGGACTTTTTCAGTTTGTTCGTATGATTTTGGGCTATGCAATGCGCCAGGGACATACGCCAGAGTAATGAACTTGGTATTGCGAGGATTAACATGGAACATAGTCCTTGCATTTTTGGATGATATTCTTGTGATGGGTAAAACTTTTAACGACCATCTTGGGAATTTGCGTATTGTTTTTGAGAGTTTCCGCACATATAGACTAAAGCTTAATCCACGGAAATGTGATTTATTTAAAGAAGAAGTAATATTTTTAGGCAGAAAAGTTGACAAAACTGGAATATCCATGGGTGATGAATATATTGAGGCTGTTCGGAATTGGCCAACACCAACAACGACGAAGCAAGTTGAACAGTTTCTAGGATTCGCTAATTACCATAGAAACTTCATTAACCATTTTGCTAACGTAGTGTATCCTTTACACAAATTGACGGGTAAAAAGCCATTTAAATGGGAGGAAGCAGAGGAAAAAGCTTTCATGTCTCTTAAAAATGCATTAATGACAACTCCAGTTCTGGCATTGCCAAATGCAAGCGACCCTTTTATTCTAGACACAGACGCTTCTAATTTTGCCATTGGCGCAGAATTAATACAAGTCCAAAATGGAGTAGAGAGGACTATAGCTTATTCTAGTTTTGCATTGACCAGAGCAATTAAATTATTGCACCACCAGAAAGGAGTTACTAGCTGTCGTGAGATTCACGAGACACTATAGACACTATTTGTTAGGCAGAGAATTCACTGTGCGTACAGATCACAGTAGTTTGACATGGCTGTTAAATTTCCGAGAGCCACAAGGTCAACTTGCCCGATGGCTCGAAGAACTGAGCCAATATCATATGACGGTACAACATAGACCTGGGAAACAACACGTTAATGCGGATGCTTTATCCCGTCTGCAAATGTGCCAGGATTGTACCAAGGATCGACACCATGCAGCCTTTGCAGGGGAATTATTAAGGACACATTTACCTTGCCGATCTTGTACATATTGTACACGGGCACATCAACATTGGTTAGGGTTTCAAGAAGCTGTAGACAATGTTATTCCGTTAGCTTCACAGTCGAAACAAAAGACCAGAACAACAGTGGAATGCGAGACAGTGATTCAGCCAGCGTCTGCGTTACCCCCGGTTACAGAGCGGAGCCAAAACGTGACTTGTCACGTGAATTCTGGTGCAAGTGACCAGAAGGACTATTATAAAACGCCAAAGTCAAACTTGGAGAACAGTGAACTAGATTGCAAAGAAATTCATGACATGAACCATAATGAAAAAACAATACTGGATACGAAATACCCAAATATAGACACTTCCGCATTGAGTCATATCTCAATTGAAATTGTAAAAACTCCACGTGGTATGTCAATTCACACGCCATATTTGGTTTCACCAAATGTGAATGTCACTAAGGAGTCAGGACTTGAAGCAACAACTTATACACCTGAGGTATTATGAGATTTTCAGTCAAAAGATCCAGACTTGGAGCTTATTTTAACTTGGTTGAGAGACAAGGAGGAACCGTCGGAAGCGACTATTTTTAGATGCAGCCAGAGGGCGAAAAAATACTGGCTAAATAAGGAAATGTTTTTTATTGACAAGAGTGGATTATTGAGAAATTTGGATAAACATAGTAGTAAACCGAGACTGGTGATTCCTAGAGATCTTACGGAAGAAATAATGTCATTGTGTCATGACATTCCGTCATCAGGTCATCAGGGTATCAACAGAACAATGAAGCGAATCAAAGACAAATACCAGTGGTATGGTATGGCTCAGAGTATCAGAAATTTTGTTGAAGCGTGCAGTGTTTGCAATTCTAGTAAGAAAGCAAACAGAAAGGCAAAATGTCCTTTAACGAAGTACCATTCAGGTGCTCCAATGGAACGTGTACATTTGGATTTCCTTGGACCGCTACCAGAGACTACACAGGGAAATATACACATTTTGGTCATGGTAGATCAGTTTTCGAAATGGCTAGAGTGTATCCCATTACCAACCCAGACTGCTGAACAAACTGCAAGAGCTGCTGTAAACGAGTTTTTCTCTCGTTTCGGTTTTCCTTTTCAAATTTTTACAGACCAAGGTCGTAACTTTGAAAGCCGATTATTTAAATCAATATGTGATGTTCTACAAATTCACAAGGCAAGAACCACACCGTACAGACCGTCGTCCAATGGTCAAGTTGAGCGTTGTAACCGGACATTGATGGATGCTGTACGTTGCTTCGTGTCCAAACAACAGAACAATTGGGATGAACATTTACCACAACTGGCAGGAGCAATAAGATCTTCTGTAAACAGAAGTACCGGATTCACACCAAACATGTTGATGCTTGGACGAGAAGTGAACCAACCAGCAGATTTGTTATACAGATCTCCTGATCCTAAGACAGACGATTCACTGGATGACTATGTGAAAAGATTGAGAGAGGCTATTTGGACTGCTCACGAAACAGCGAGAGATACATTGAAAACAACCCAAAATACGATGAAGCGTGACTATGATGTTCGTATATTGGAAAGACAGTATAAGGTAGGAGATGTAGTTTATGTACTTGACACGGCGAAAATCAAAGGCCGAGCTAAAAAATTGGATCCACCATGGAAAGGCCCTGGAATTATTTGTGCTAAATTATCTTCCTACGTGTACAAGGTTAAACTTCAAAAAACCGTTATAACAATTAACCATGATCGATTAAAACTTTGTAAAGATCGTGATATTCCTTCATGGTTAACACGGTGTCAGCACCGTTTACGTGAAGGTGAAAATATCATTTTACCAGTTGATCGTGATTTGCACTGTTTGTGCAAAAAACCAGATGATGGACAGTTTATGATTCAGTGTGATTACTGTGATGAATGGTACCATGGAGCCTGTATAAACCTGACACCAGAACAAGCTGACATGTGGGTGAAATTCAGATGTCCACGGTGTCAAAATCCTGAATCTACAGGAACTTTTTAGTTTAAGGAAATTTATATGATGTACAGTTTTTTTTGCATATAGTTTAACATTTGTGTATTTGTAGATAAATATGTCTAAAAGGCCAAAGGATGGAGATGAGGACAGGTGGCCCACACCATCAGAAGAGTATGGTATTACTCAATTACCAATCCTCCCGGGAGATCAGCGGGAAAGCCGTGATGATCACGAAGCTGTATCAACGGAAACCAAGGTTGGTTTTATTCATGATGATAGTTTTATTTTCGATATCACAGAGGATAATTATATAGATTGGCTAGACATCTGTGATAAAGAAACAAGTACTCAGGTGAAATTAGAAGATATTAATATTAAAAAGGCTATCCGTGATTCGTCACGTACAAACCCAAAGACCACTACTGAAACTTCTGCTACCGCAGAAGGGAATAATACCATTATGGAAAAGGAATCGACATGCCCGATTCCGACATGTAACAAGAGAACGAAAAAACTAAAGCATCATTGTTGGGATTATCATCTCCCATTTATTTTTAAAGACAAAGTAGAGGAGACACTGGAAAATGATCCAGAATTTCAACAACTGAGGGCTGAGGCGTTAACGATGTTGGCTACGTGGATATATAAACGGAAATCGACACCCTTTGATTTAGTCAGGTTTATAAATAATACACCTGATTTTATTCCAAATAATTGTAACATGATGGCTCGCTGTCAAGACCAGATGAGGAACTTGACAAAAGCAATGAATTGGTTTCCGCCAAGAAATGATGTCTATACGATGTACCCGGTAAATCATCCGAGTGTTTTAATACAGTGGCGAATATTAATAACACTACTATCTATGGTGACACATGGCCAACGAGCACAGTTTAGGCGATTGGGACGGAATTATGTGCCCCAAGATAAACGTGATCGATCACGTATAATGTTTACTTCTGTAAGAAATTAATTTAATAAGAGACCAAGAGGTATGTCATGTACATCTGAAAAGACGCATGTAACTAAACAAGCCAGAGTAGTAAAGTCACCAGATACTCTAAAAATCCGAGATGCCAGGGATATTATAAACAAGAAACGTCCTGCAGAGCAGGCTAATTATTCAGTAACGTATTCTCAACATCGGGGAAAATCCCGTAGAGTTGAGGAAAGTTCAACTTCGGACGGAAACAACAACATCCATATAAAAAAGAAAACTACAACAATACATAAGGCTTTTGATAGTCATTTTCATTTGGACAGAGCGAGCATACTGTCCACGGGTTCTCTTCAACTTACTATAGAAGAATATTTAGAGACGGATATTAGTCCAAGTCCAGAGATTCCAATTGAGATAACAGGGGGAGTCCTCGTATATTGTGATCCTGATACGTTCCTTAATGTTTTCTCTGATACTACGAAATGGAAAGTTGCTGTTGGATTACATCCAAAGGCTGCCCCGTATTTCACACAAGAACAATTTGAATTAATACGGGGGAAATTATGTGATGATAGAATTGTAGGTCTTGGAGAGATAGGTCTTGATAGAAGTTGTAATGCAGTTGCGTGGGTAAGCCAGGAAAAAGTATTTGAACGATTATTAGGCCTAGCAAATCCAAACAAACCAGTGATTATTCACGTGAGAGGAGAACGAAAGGACAAAATGTCTGAGGACGTCTATAAAAGGGCACTGGAAATAGTAAAATCAACTTGTGAACCGGAACAGAAAATTCAGTTGCATAGTTTTCACGGCGGAGTTAAACAAGTACAGGAATGGAGGAGAAACTTTCCAAACACTTATTTCAGTTTTAGTATGCTACGTAAGGGATTTAATAGGGAACAAAAACAAGGTTTAATGGCTGTCCCTGAACACAGATTGCTGCTGGAGACAGATTCTCCGTATTTATCTTTAACATCTGATATCCAGGCCAACCACCCACGTTATTTGGGTAACGTGGCATTAATCGTGGCTGGGTTACGTGAGATGCCAATAGCAGGAACCTTGGCCATTACTATGGAAAATGGCAGGGGTTTCTTTTCATAAGCGTATTGAATGATTCCGTTATATTCCATTCATGGATATTATTATTATTTTTTTTTTTTTCCCCTTTACTATGTTGGGAACATAAGGATATTTAATATATCAGTGGCATTTATTTTTAAAATATGGATAGAATATGATTATGAAGAATAGAATCAGCTGTAAATGTGTAACAGTTTAAGCTTGTCCAATTTGCGACAGTATGACAAATGTTTTACCCGCATGTAGTGAATACGGGTGTCTGTAAATTATTAGGTGAAGGAACAAGTTCAAGGAATTATTTAATTGTTGATTGCAGAAATCTTTGTATATAAAGATGAGAATATAGAGATTAACATGCCCCGGGATGCGATCATGCGGGGATAATTTTCATTACATCACAAGTAAACTCCACTCTTTCAAAATGAGGGGGAGTGTTGGGAATAATGGACCATTGTCATGTATAGTATGATATTACGGTAAATAGATGTACCGCAGGACTGGATCCCGGGAATTGGTGGCACTGGACTGTTTGCTGGATGGGAACGAAGAGGAACCAGTGTGTGTTTTTGGCGGGAATCGAAGGCCAGATGGTAAATCTTGTTACGAGGATTCATTGAGAGTATATAAACCTAGCTTTGGGAAATATATCTGTGAGATAACTGGTGAGTTAGTAGTTATTTAAGTTCCCCCTTTATATCGTAGATATTCGGTCACACAACAATAATTAATGCATGTGAAATTGATCGAAATTATTTGATTCTAACCATTAATAAACGATTTTTACCATGAAAGTAGAAAATCACGATACAACAAAACTAGGAAACCAACACGAAAATCTTTTAAAAAGGGAAATACAAAGAATGTGAACAAATATCAAACTTTGTTTAACAACGTACGTACACGTGTACTATAATTTCCTCATTCTACGGTTATTGTACGTATGCTATGCGTATTTACTATTAAATTACAAAATTATTGAAAATATTGATTTTTGCTCATGGAAAACATCAGAAAAAATTAATAAGAATGTATTCAATCATCAGTTTATTTTATATTCGCATTCACAGTTAGTAACAGGTGCCCGTGACCCAGATATGATTGCAACGTTCATTACGTTGTCCTTGTCTTATTTCAACGTAATGACGTGATCACTTTAGTAATTTAGTAAGATGTCAGAAGATGGTTACAACTTATGATGCATTTGTTGTTCACTTGAGGAATATTGTTATATAAATAAAAAATAATTATTGTTGGATAATTAGATATAGAAATTGTGTTTGAAATAATAGTTTACATAGCAGCCGGAGAGCAGACTCGATAATGGCGTCTTTTCAAATGATTTGTCACATACCGGAATCGGACACGTTTTAGAAAACATCGACCAAGTGTTGGAAATTCACTCGTTTTTATCGTTGTGAGTGTCAAATATAACCGAGAAAGCGAGAAAAACATAGAAAATTGTTTCTTTCATATAAATTTGAGGCCAGGTGCTTGAACTTCTTGTAACAAAGGAGTATTGCAGAAATTAAAACGACACGGAAATGGCGGAAGTTGTTTAAAAAAACACGAACAATTAAAAATTAAAATATTTGCCGAAAGGGTGATGAAAAATCATATATATAGTTCCATAGATTTCTATATTGGTATTTCAAAAAATCTTTTTCTGTAATTAAACATACAATAGAACTTTTTTCTGTCAGATGGATCGTGTCACATTTTGGTTGGATTCAAAGGGAGGTAACTAGAATCATCACCATACTCAGGAATTTTTAACGTTCTATTTATAGAACGAGTGTAAACACATGTTTTCTTAATAAAACAAATATTATTTGTATTAAAAATGTTGAAATTAGTCAGAATAATTGTCTATTATATCTACAGCTATTAAATTGACCAAATAT
Organism: Bathymodiolus septemdierum; assembly: GCA_963383655.1. Lineage (NCBI taxonomy): Eukaryota > Metazoa > Mollusca > Bivalvia > Mytilida > Modiolidae > Bathymodiolus > Bathymodiolus septemdierum. Next base: position 2,480,669 of record OY726528.1, read on the forward strand.
AATTTAACAGATGAGTCCAAATTTGTGATAACTGGAAAAGATTTTATGGAACAATTACATTAGTAATTACTGTAAAAGTAATCCTCTCAAGTTGACTTTTCGGTCGAAATACATGTAAATTTGTTGTTCCATGAAGGTATGACAAAACAAGAATCAACTGTAATGGTCTACTAAATCTATGGAATGAACTTGAAAAAAAAACCAAAAAGTCATATTTTCATATGCAATAGTAAATCTTGGAATATTAAAAATTATTTTCAACTGTTTTTTAACATATAAGGCTATTCAAACACGCCCACTGGTTTTATTGGTGGATTCACCATACAAATCATGCATAGCACCCCCTAGCGACCCACCACGAGCATGTTGATGTCAATGTACTTGATACAAGTGATACTTTTTTCAATGTAAATGATGTTATAAAAGACGAATGAAAATGATGATAATGAAAAAAATATAAAATATTATCACATGCATAGTACATCCTCGTAATAACTCTTGAGCAGAACTCCTGTTAGCCAATATTTACTATTTCATAGATGTTTCTTAAAAAAAAAGTTTGAGGGGTGTAATGTTTTTAACCTTTTTTTTTTTAAACAAAAGCAGATCATACTGTACTAAGATCCATTATTTAATTACTTTTTAAAAAAAAAAATTCCATGGCCCCCTGCCCCATAAAAATCAAATGATTGCCCCCTAAAGTATGATGTAACATTACCATGACCATAATAATGTGTAGACAGATGAAACGGTGAAATGATAATGATATACATGTACCAGAATAGAGAACTGAGGGAGAATGCAAGCCGAAATGTATTAAATAGGAAGATTTTGTTTTCATGGACATTTTTTTTAAGGCCGCATGATTTTAATTTTCAGCACAAAAAAAAAATAATCTATCAGATAATTTTTTTTAAAAGATTGATAACAAATAGAGGGATTTGGGAAGCATGCATATTTAGATGAAAAACTGTATGACAACCACAGAGTTTTGCTCCTGGCTTTCAACATACACCTGAGGAAAACAATACCCAAAAGCCAGATCGGGTAAAACACAAATACAAGTATGACAACAGAAAATGTGAAACTGCAATTAAAAATTAGAGTTTGTTTTGAGAAAAATCATATGTCTACCCCCCCTTTTCAATTACAGATTACAAAAACCAAGTACCCCATAAACATTGTAGATCAACAGAAGGGCAGACAAGAGTGGAGCAGTTCCTAGACCTCATAGGGAGGGTACTAAACTGGTCTGAGTCCGTAACAGGTTTCTGAGTCAGCTTTGAAAAGGCAATTTGTTTCCGAAGACATGATATGACTGTTTGGTTATCCGGTTTAATTTCTTTTTTCTGTTTGAACACAGTCACTTTTGGTGCTGTGAAAGTCTTCAGATTCCGTCTTTTTCTACTACCATTTTAAGTGGGTACCTGGTACCGTCCCTTACTAAAAGGCCTGCACCCGTTGACAGTTTGACTTTGGTGACATATTTCAGAAAAAAGGGGGGGGTGCATATAACCAAGTTCGGGTTGTAGTTGTGAATAAGGGTAATAACAAAATTACCGAACTCCGAACAATCTTACAAAGGGAAAGTCAAAACTCATAATTATATAAACAGACAAAATCAGTCAACAACCGGAAAACTGTGAAAACCGTAATGACCCTGACTTGGTACAGGCATTTCTAAAGAAATGGTGGGTTGAATCAGATTTTAAGGCGCCAAACCTCCCGCTCTCATTACGGTTCAAAGGTTCCGGCTGTCACTGTAGCAGTATTTAAATACAGGAACAAAATAGTTGTCAAAGCAGTACCATATTCGGTGACGTAAATGTCAAAAATATTTTTACGTCACACATTGACAAAAAAAATTATCCTTGACATTTTTAACTTCTTTATCTTTATACATTTTTACTATATGAAAATGCATCACTTATAATTTTTTCTGCAGAGACGGAATATATTTCGACAAGATATTGGTATCGGAATATAAACTTTTTAAGAGATCGAATAAGGCGAATCTTTTTATAGCCCTGGTCCAGTAGCCTGTTTCTCAGATGAAGATGACGTTTCAGGAAATCAGAATAATTGCTACGCGATTGACAGAATGGGATAAATGCATCGAATTTCTAGACAATTTGCATTGTACATCAAAGCAGTGTGTTTTACCTCACATGCCTACCGTTATTCCATTGTTTACATGTGTAAATATTCACTGTACGAGCAAAATGGGAGGAGCAAATTGTTCAACCTTGACTTTGTTTGGGTGACGCTGGAATATGGGATATTTTTCTTAAACTGTTACGAGTGATGTAAATTCCCTTTTACCCAATGAAGTGTAGATATTACTCTGTCCAAGGAACCAGTTTTTTAATTTTTTTCCTACACTAGAACTTTATTCTGTCAGATGCAAAAAGTGTAAACATACGCGACAAGAAAAAATTACGATTTTCCGAGGTAAAGAAAAAAACCGTTATTTTTACATTCATCGCAGACCGATTTTTATACCAGACTGAAAATCATGACCATTAATAAATATAAATGTGATTTTTAATCATATTTCAATAATGTTCATTGAGTTAATAGAAGAAAAACGTAGTTTTCCAAGTACGTATAATTGTTTGGGTTTGTGGAGCGCCATCTAGTGGAAAATATTTACGATTATCTCCCTTGGATTTTTAAATATTCCACGAGCGGAAAAGTAATTGAATTGCGAGTCTGCTTTCCGACTGTAGGTTACAAACGTCTAAGCGATAATAAAACGCTCCGCTAACCACCGTTGGTACTCGAGCGACACCTGTTGAGTAAATTTGTGTGAATGGTCTCCATTTCTTTTGGTTTGCTTTTGCAGTTGAAAATTTATCATTTAAAAGTGAAAAATTTGTCTCTACCTCATCTTGAATTACATTAATCTCTGGTTCAGTAAAGTTTCTCTTTCTGTCTCTTTTCTTTTGATCTGTGTCAGCCATCTTTTTTTTTTAGGGAAGTCTGTTTTTTATTAAAATCTTGAATTATGGGTAATAACATACTCTCTAACCTTTCGTTAAAATTTAACGCCACCGTTAACTAACGATGCGATAAAATTTAGTTGAACAACACAATTTTAACGTTAGGTTAAGTAACACATCGTTAGAATATTCAACGACACGATAAAGATAACGGAGCGTTACAGTCGGAGAGCAGACTCGATAATGGCGTCGTTTCAATTAATTTGTCACGTACATTTTTTACCGGAATCGGACACGTTTTAGAATACATCGACCAAGTGTTGAAAATTCACTCGTTTTAATCGTTGCGAGCGTCAAATATAACCGAAGAAGCGAGAAAAACATAGAAAATTGTTTCTTTCATATAAATTTGAGGCCCCGTGCTTGAACTTCTTGTAACAAAGGAGTAATGCAGAAATTAAAACGACACGGAAATGGCGGAAGTTGTTTAAAGAAACACGAAAAATTAAAAATTAAAATATTTGCCGAAAGGGTGATGGAAAATCATATATATAGTTCCATAGATTTCTATATTAGTATTTCAAAGAAACATTTTCTGTAATTAAACGTACAATAGAACTTTTTTCTGTCAGATGGATCGTGTCACATTTTGGTTAGATTCAAGGGAGGTAACTAGAATCATCACATACTCCGTAATTTTTAACATTCTATTTATAGAACGAGTGTAAGTAAATGCGTTTTCTCAATAAAACAAATATTATTTTGTATTAAAAATGTTGAAATTAGTCAGAATAATTGTTTATTATATCAACAGCTATTAAATTGATCAAATATAATTTAACAGATGAGTCCATATTTGAGATTTTATGGAACCACAACAGTATTAAGTAAGGAGCAATTATATCACTGTAAAAGTAATCCTGGTAAGCTGACTTTTCGGTCGAAATACATGTAAAGTTGTTCCATGAAGGTACAGCAAAACAAGAATCAACTGTAATGGTCTACTAAATTTATCGAATGAACTTGAGAAAAAAAAAAACAGTCATATTTTCATATGCAATGGTAAATCTTGGAATATTAAAAATTATTTTCAACTGGTTTTTAACTTATAAGGCTATTCAAACACATCCACCAGTTTTATTGGTGGCTTCACTATGCAAATCATGCATAGTGCCCCCTAGCAACCCACCACGAGCATGTTGATGTCAATGTACTTGATACAAGTGATACTTTTTTCAATGTAAATGACCTTATAAAAGACAAATGAAAGAAAATGATGATAATGAAAAAAATATAAAATTTTATCACATGCATAGTACCGGTACATCCTCGTAATGACTCTTGAGCAGAACTCGTGTTATATTTTATAGATGTTTCTTTATAAAAAGGGGCGAGGGGTGTAATGTTTTTAACCTTTTTTTTTTTTAAACAAAAGCAGATCATACTGTACTAAGATCCATTATTTGATAACTTTTTACAAAATAAAATTCACAAAAACTTCAACTAAATTTTTTTATTAAAAATAATAAAACATGTGAATAATAGGAGAAAACCGGATGGGGCTCTAATTTAAAATTCTAACTGAATATGTTGATGCCATTACCATAGAAAATTTGCATACACAAATGTATCAGAATTTAAAATTAACTTTATTCTTTCTAGATCCTTTCCCTTAAATTAAATGGTCTTTCTTTGACTGTATATACTTTTGTCACAAAAGCAACATTCTAGTTGGGGTTTGAAATTTCTATATTTCTTGTAGTGATCAATAGAGGAAAAAATTATTAGATGTACATGCTTCGTTGTTATTCTGATCTAGCTAAATCTGAAAGCATGACTGGAATAAGTCAACATTAACTGATGTCGAATGGTCACCATTTTTTTCACACATGTTCATGTGTTGCAAAAAGCATACAAGTTTTTTACTACAGTCATTATTTTCTGCATTAGCCGCAGTATGGAGTGTAAATTCGCATGGGTCAAATGACACATTACTATAGCTGTCAAAGTTTGCTGTTGTTAAATTTAAATCATTTGTTTCAAATGCACAGCTTGTATCTATGGCTGAATCATATTTTCTTTTGCTTGATGTTGCTTCTGTATCGTGGGACATTTCGAGTGATTTTCTAAATCAAGCCTCACACATTCTACAAATACAGTCATCATCTTTGAATGCATATGCATTTTTGACAAAAGTATAAAACAGTGGTTGATTTCGCCCCTGTGAGAGGTGCCAGTAGTGCTTAGTCACATCTTCTCGTTTACAGTTTATGCAAGGGCTTGTTGGACTGGCTTCATGCACCCTGCAGGTCTTTCAAAATTGTTCAAATGTACCAGTACTTCACTATTTACAGGCAGTACTTTTTCTTAAAAATTGAACATTTTTCATGAATATCTTATAGAGTATGTGGCCAAAAGTATTGCCATATGTAAAAAAATCCCTATATAATCAACCAAAACCATATTTTTTCAAAATATTATTGTGAAGTCATTTTACACCAAAACATTCAGAATTGTCTATATTTTGACTGTTTATTTGCTCATTATGTTTATATGAGTGATTTTTATTTTTACATAATTTAAATATAACAAATAAAAATTGACTTTGATTTTCCTATATATTTCAACTAAAAATAAATCCTAAAAATTAACAATCCTGGTTAAATTATCTACAAATAAAAACCACTCAGTCATATAAACAAATGAGCAAATAAACATGCTGTACAACATTCTTTGAAATTAGAAGGTACCAATTACCATTTTAAGTGGGTACCTGGTACTATCCCTGACTAAAATTAAAAGGCCTGCACCCGTTGACAGATTGACTTTGGTGGCATATTTCAGAAAAGGGGGGTGCATATAACCAAGTTCGGGTTGTAGTTGTGAATCCACGAGATTGACAGAATGGGATAAATGCATCGAATTTCTAGACAATTTGCACTGTACATCAAAACAGTGTGTTTTACCTCACATGCCTACCGTTATTCCATTGTTTACATGTGTAAATATTGATTGTACGAGCAAAATGGGAGGAGCAAATTTTTCAACCTTGACTCTGTTTGGGTGACGTTGGAATATTGATTATTTTTCTTAAACTGTTACGAGTGATGTAAATTCCCTTTTACCCGCTGAAGTGTAGATATTATTCTGTCCAAGGAACCAGTTTTTTAATTTTTCCCTCCACGGGAACTTTATTCTGTCAGATGCAAAAAGTGTAAACATACGCGACAAAAAAAATTTACGATTTTCCGAGGTAAAGAAAAAATAAACGTTATTTTTACATTCATCGCAGACCGATTTTATACCAGACTGAAAATCATGACCATTAATAAATATAAATGTGATTTTTAATCATATTTCAATCATTTTCATTGGTTTAATAGAACAAAAACGTAGTTTTCCAAGTACGTATAATTGTTTGGGTTTGTGAAGCGCCATCTAGCGGAAAATATTTACGATTATCTCCCTTCGATTTTTAAATATTCCACGCACCGGAAAATTAGAATTTTTGCGAGTCTGCTCTTCAACTGGTTAAGTTAACGACAAGTTGAACAACCAGGTCCTGGTAACTACCGTGATAAAACGTCCCATACATATATATACCCTAAAGAATTTTTTTTTGAAATTTGAAAATGAATTTATTGATATAGAAAATCACGAATTTGATGGTAAAAAGTGGGAAGAGAGGGGGATGAGAAAGTAAAAATAATTTTATTTTGTGTGGCTTAAACGTATAATGTCGTAGAGTTTGGTAATTTTTTTGAAAGTTTTTTGCGTTGAAAGTTAATATTTACAAGTTATTTTTTATTTGTTCTTTTTCTGTGTTTCTTGAAAATTGTATATTATTGCCCAAAAGTATAATTCTAACATAACCTCCTTCTTTCGCTTTGTTAACAAACCAGCGAGTTATCCATTCGGTATAATCTCATTAGCACATGCGCCGGTGAATGTGACCGACTTTTCCATTGGCAGCATAAATTGTAGCCCGAATAATGCCGATAGAGCGCGCAATATTATTCGAATTACATAAATTGTGTGCGACATTTTCCCCAAGCGTAAATATAAATTACCGTCTTCCAATCAAAGTATACTACCGTATTTGTACTCGTAGACATATCCGAATCGAAATAAATCATGGAAACCAGAATGTGTTTTGAGTTTTAACATGAATTGGAGGATATTAGTAGATTTTATCCCTCGCTTCTGGCTCGGGATAAAATACTGATATCCGCCAATCTATGTTAAAACTCCCAACACATTCTGGCTTCCATGATTTATTTCATATAAATTTGTTGTGTTCCTGTGTATGGTACATGTCTGGATTTTGATTTTTGACCCTTTTACCTAGATGTTTTAATATTTGTCATGACGTGACATTTTTTTCCCAAGAACAAAAATCCTGCATCAGAGTCCATTTTTTTTTCAGTTACAAAAATGTAGCATCAAAATCTTTTTCTAAGAGTAAAATACATCCTTGTCACTAATGATATAAATGACCATGGCAATGCAATGAAATGTGATACACAAATAAAAGGTTAGGAATTCAATTAATAACCTTATATTCCTGTCCTTTCTGTAGTCAACAGTGCAATTACATTTTCAATTTTGCTTTATTAATTTCTCTTTATTATTTTTTTGCAGTTTAATTAGTAATAATTAACCAATAACTATCAAATATTATAATATAGCATTATGATGATGTTAACTCCGTTGTTTATCATATATTTTTATTATTTTGATTTTATTTTTATGTTATTTTTTTTTGTATACAACTATTGAATAAATTACCAAAAAAGTGTCGAAAAGGACTTCATCTAGTATTATATAATAGCGATTAAGTTGGGCGAATCGACTCACTTTCCGGGGAGAAACGGCCCGGGGCGAAACCACCCGGTACCAGTCACGCCAATCTTTTTTCTTTTCTTAGGGGGGGAGGGGAGGGACGGGTGCGCCCCCGCCTGGATCAGCGCCTGCGTCTGCGGGTCGCAATACGTAGGAGAAAGTGTCCAACCATTCAACAAAAGAATGATTGGACACAGAAGTGACCTTGCGAAAAAGACGCTCTTGCCCGTAAGTCAACACTTTATGTAGCCGGGGCACTCATTGGATTACTTTGGTAGATCCAAAATTTATTTCATTGACCACAATCCAAGTTGGAAAGAGATTCGAAGACAAAAAAGAGAGAGTTTTTGGATCCGTTAGTTACGAACATTACATCCGGAGGGCATAAACAAAAAGGCCTAAATCTTTTGTTTTTTAACTTTTTAACCAGTGCCTAGTCCTTAGCTAGTTGGTAAATTTCATCATTACATTTTCTCATTGTTTTCATATTGTTTATAGATTAGTGTACATATATATTTGAATAATATAAAGTTCAAGATTATGATTTTATAAAGTTCAAGATTATGATTTTTACGTCACGATAACTGATGGTCACGTGACAATCTGATCCTCAGATCATCTTTCAGATCAGATTACATATGCTGATGAAGCTTGTCGGTCAAGCGAAATATCCGTCAATTTGATTATAATTATAATCTTTTTGTAGACTTATAGTTATTTTTGTTATATTTTAACATCTTTTTTGATGTTGTTGTGCCGCATTTTAGACGTTTATATATATGGTCGAGTGGACTAGGGCGCTGGACGTAAGGCTAAGCGAATGGTGCTGCAGTGTATCAATGGTGTGGGTTCAAATCCCGTCGAGGGAAGAACAAATATTTGACAGCTCAAAAATCTAATTCTAACACTGTTTGGTTTAATTTAATTTTAATAATAGCGCTGCAACAAGATTGTGCCTGTTCCAAACCAAGGCATATATTTATGTTGTTACATTATTCACAATTACTGTTTAACATCACATGTTTTAAGCCTCGATATTTTCCGACAGTTTTATTCAAGTGTAAGCTTTTTTATAATTGTTTCCATGGATACCTGTGTTATTATTAAATGGATAGTAAGTAATAAGCTGAATTTTACTTGATGGGAAAACAATTACATGTTTACTACTTTTCATTGAAAGCATGATAGTTCGTCTAAGCAATACAATATACATATTATAGTAACGACCATTTAACTAGTTAGGATGGGGCTATGCTATTTCTGTTTCCACATTTTATAGAAAATATATTTTGAGCTGAATGATGCGAACAATAAATAAGTTTTTAGCGAAAGAATTTCGGCAAAATTTGAAGAAAATTACTGATTTTTAATGTCCAAAATATATTCTGATTTATTTCGTGCAAAAGAAATTGATTGACTCGGAGAAATCAAATAATCGTCCCCTAACTGATACCATACTAGCTGTACAGTGGTGTTTTTGTTGTTTATTTATTTTATTTTTATCATTTTTTTGTGTGACATAATACAAAAAGAGGACTATTATTTAACTTTTGTGCCGCCATATTTTATTTAAAAAAATAATTTCATTTGAAAGCTGCAAAAATGAATAAACTAACCTTAAAGTTTTCAACAAGAAATTTTGATAACATTTCAAGAAAAATGTTCAATTATCCATGTAAAAAATAACCTGATTTTTTGTTTCGTGTAAAAAAAAAAATTCTACTCCGGGAAAAATAACTTAGTCCTCCCCTCTCCATAAGAGTTAAATGATAAGTCCCTGAATTTATAAAGGAAGTAAGCAAAATGATATTCAACCTAGTTCCTTGTTCTAATACGACAAAATGTTATGACGTAACAACAGCTGGAAGTCATACGGCTACATGTAACATTTGTAACACGTTGTTCATTTTATGGAAAATAATTGAAAATGTAAACAGAGTAGGCAACATGTGCTAACAAGGTTTTAGACAACAAATTTACTTTTTTTTATAGTGAGTATATTTAATTTTTAGCTACTTTTAAGGGTGCGGTCATGAATACCTGAGGTCATTACGTACAATTTCCAGGATTCTGTAAGACATGTATTAAAGTTAATTGTCACATGTTCACACAGTCTTAGTTTCCATTCGATTTTGATACAATTATGTCTCCCCCCACTTTGGTGGGGAGACATTGTTTTTGTCCTGTCCGTCCGTCCGTCCGTCCGTCTGTTCGTAACACAGTTTGTCAGCGCAACTCCTCTGAAACTACTGAACAGAATTTCATGAAACTTGGTAGGTAGTAAGGACACCATATGTAGTTGTGCATATTACCAGGAAATTTTGATCTCCTGAACTTTGTGGGAGTTATACCCCTTTGAACTTAGAAATTTCCCGAAATGTACTACTGAAGCAGCTTGTCATTGCAACTCCTCTGAAATTAGTGAACAGAATTTCATGAAACTTGGTAGGTAGTAAGGACACCATATGTAGTTGTGCATATTACTAGGAAATTTTGATCCCCTAAATTTTATGGGAGTTATGCTCCTTTGAACTTAGAAATTTCCCGAAATTTACTACTGAAGCAGCTTGTCAGTGCAACTCCTCTGAAATTACTGAACAGAATTTCATGAAACTTGGTAGGTAGTAAGGACACCATATGTAGTTGTGCATATTACCAGGAAATTGTGATTCCCAAAATTTTCTGGGAGTTATACCCCTTTGAACTTAAGAATTTTCCCGAAATTTACTACTGAAGCAGCTTGTCAGTGCAACTCCTCTGAAATTACTGAACAGAATTTCATGAAACTTGGTAGGTAGTAAGGACACCATATGTAGTTGTGCATATTAGTAGGAAATTTTGATCCCCTAAATTTTGTGGGAGTTATTTGCAAACACTCTAGTGCAATATCCCTTACTGAAACTTGTATATATATATATAAAAAAAAAATATATATATGTACAAGAGTCTATCATAATGTCACTATTTCCCTGAAAAAGTTTTTCATCACCAATCCATTGAATTTAGAACAAAACTCCTTTAAAATCATTGGAACATAGGCTGAGCAATTTTCTGGAATGGAGAACTTTGCCATGACAATAAGGAATAGTACCTGTAACCCTTACTTTAGCACTTTTGATCAAAATTGTTTTGTGTTTCATGGATTAAAAACATTTTTTTTTGTTATTCATTGAAGCTTAATTTTATTTGTTACCTAAATATATTTTTTACCTTTAACTACAGTTTGTGGGACGGAGGGAAACATACGTTTTTGCGGGCAAAAACAAACTTTAATTTTTAATTTCCTTTATCGATCTAACGATATCATTCTCATCAAACTGTCGAATGTAAATATGAACCTAACCGATTTTGAAACAAAGTTTCGATTCGACTTTTGACATTAGACTTTTGTGTTCGCACAATACGATTTGTGTCGAAAGGAGAATATATCTCCCAATCCATGTTAAAACTCAAATCACATTTTGGCTTCCATGATTTATTTCTTATTTGAATCTGAGGTAATTAGGAACAGTTGTAGGATAAGCATGTAGCGTTTGAACTGGCCTTCGCTCGCGGCGAGGTGTACTCGATACAACATTATGTGATAAAGTTTGTCAAAAACTTGCGACAGGTCTGTGGTTTTCCCCGGGTACTCCTGTTTCCTCCACCAATAAAACTGACCGCCACGATATAACTGAAATATTGTTGAAAGTGGCGTTAAACACCATAACACTAACCCCACTAATGTGTAAGAAAATATCACCCTGAAGACCATTGACTTCAAGCCATTCTCTGCAAAGAAATGTCACAAATGTTTGTGTTGAATACATGGATAATGATAATTCTAACATGACGTCCTTTCGCTTTGTAGACAAGCGAGCTATTTATCGATTTGGTATAATCTCATTAGCACATGCGTCGGTGCATGTGACTGACTTTTCCGTCGTAAATGTACATGTTGATGAATTATCGTCTGCTTGAATTTGGCAGCATAAAATGTTTGCGACATTTTCCACAAACGTAAATATAAATTACCGTTTTCTAATCGACGTATACTACCGTATTTGTACTCTTAGACATATCAGAATCGAAATAAATCAAAGTAATATCATACTGTTCCTCCGTCTGTATGGTTTAACAATTGAGTATCATTTGTATGTTGAAATGTTTGTGTTTTTCAATGCACATGTTATATTGTTTAAACGTTTGTGTTGATTAATATTTGCTGTACATCATGTTTTTAATGTTTAAGCACTGATTTTGTTAAAAGTACCAATGTTTAAGCTTAACTTTTGACTTTTGACTGCAACTGAAAAAGTAAGGAGAGTCGGGTAGATACGAAAAGCGTGGTATTTTTGTCGTGATTCATATGCGTCTAGGCTCTTTTTCGTGTTGAGCTTGCAAGGACCGTGGCATTCTCTAAGCAAAGGTATTGAGCATGCAAGGAGCGTCGCATTCTCTAATCAAAGGTGTTTAGCATACAGGGAGCGTGGCATTCTCTAAGCAAAGGTGTTTAGCATGCAGGGAGCGTGGCATTCTCTAAACAAAGGTGTTTAGCATGCAGGGGGCGTGGCATCCTCTAAGCAAAGGTGTTCAGCATGCAGGGAGCGTGGCATTCTCTAAACAAAGGTGTTTAGCATGCAAGGAGCGTGGCATTCTCTAAACAAAGGTGCTTATCATGCAGGGAGCGTGGCATTCTCTAAGCAAAGGTATTTAGCATGCAGGGAGTGTGATATTCTCTAAGCAAAGGTGTTTAGCATGCAGGGAGCGTGGCATTCTCTAAACAAAGGCATTTAGTATGCAGGGGGCGTGACATTCTCTAAACAAAGGTGTTTAGTATGCTAGGAGCGTGGCATTCTCTAAACAAAGGTGTTTAGCATGCAGGGAACGTGGCCTTCTCTAAGCAAAGGTATTTAGCATGCAAGGAGCGTGGCATTCACTAAACAAAGGTAATTAGCATGCAGGGGCGTGGCATTCTCTAAACAAAGGTATTTAGCATGCAGGGAGCGTGGCATTCTCTAAACAAAGGTGTTTAGCATGCAGGGAGCGTGGCATTCTCTAAGCAAAGGTATTTAGCATGCAGGGAGTGTGATATTCTCTAAGCAAAGGTGTTTAGCATGCAGGGAGCGTGGCATTCTCTAAACAAAGGCATTTAGTATGCAGGGGGCGTGACATTCTCTAAACAAAGGTGTTTAGTATGCTAGGAGCGTGGCATTCTCTAAACAAAGGTGTTTAGCATGCAGGGAACGTGGCCTTCTCTAAGCAAAGGTATTTAGCATGCAAGGAGCGTGGCATTCACTAAACAAAGGTAATTAGCATGCAGGGGCGTGGCATTCTCTAAACGAAGGTATTTAGCATGCAGGGAGCGTGGCATTCTCTAAACAAAGGTGTTTAACATGCAGGGAGCGTGGCATTCTCTAAGCAAAGGTATTTTGCATGCAAGGAGCGTGGGATTCTCTAAACAAATGTGTTTAGCATGCAGGGAGCGTGGCATTCTCTAAACAAAGGTATTTAGCATGCAAGAAGCGTGGCATTCTCTAAACAAAGTTGTTTAGCATGCAGGGAGTGTGGCATTCTCTAAACACGTCACCGACTAATGGTCCATGGTCAAGCTGTCTATATTATAATCTCCCATCTAAAGAGCCCCACTTATCCGCCACACGGGGACGCGCTATGTAGCTCTGTCGGTTTCAGCCCTACGACCATTCACCAGTACCCAGTTTTATATAATATATATATATATATATTTCGATGGTAGTATTTGGTTTCTATGCTTAAATAAAATTTGGTAGTTGTGTATGATAGTCTATAAGAATAAAACTGCAGTTTCGACCAATAGAACTAGTCTAACAGCGTTACAATTTTTATTGAACTGGGTGGACAAGCCAGGAGAACGAGTGGTCATGTATTTGTATACTAGGGGTATCGATTTTGTCTATTTCTACGATTTTTCTATTGGATTTTGGAAATGTTCCGACTGTGTAGTATGTTATTATTTAATAGAACATATAACATTTTATTATTTAATAGAACATATAACATTTTATTATTTAATAGAACATATAGCATTTTATTATTTAATAGAACATATAGCATTTTATTATTTAATAGAACATATAACATTTTATTATTTAATAGAACATATAACATTTTATTATTTAATAGAACATATAACATTTTATTATTTAATAGAACATATAACATTTTATTATTTAATAGAACATATAACATTTTATTATTTAATAGAACATATAACATTTTATTATTTAATAGAACATCTAACATTTTATTATTTAATAGAACATCTAACATTTTATTATTTAATAGAACATCTAACATTTTATTATTTAATAGAACATATAACATTTTATTATTTAATAGAACATATAACATTTTATTATTTAATAGAACATATAACATTTTATTATTTAATAGAACATATAACATTTTATTATTTAATAGAACATATAGCATTTTATTATTTAATAGAACATATAGCATTTTATTATTTAATAGAACATATAACATTTTATTATTTAATAGAACATATAACATTTTATTATTTAATAGAACATATAACATTTTATTATTTAATAGAACATATAACATTTTATTATTTAATAGAACATCTAACATTTTATTATTTAATAGAACATATAGCATTTTATTATTTAATAGAACATATAACATTTTATTATTTAATAGAACATATAACATTTTATTATTTAATAGAACATATAACATTTTATTATTTAATAGAACATATAACATTTTATTATTTAATAGAACATATAACATTTTATTATTTAATAGAACATATAGCATTTTATTATTTAATAGAACATATAACATTTTATTATTTAATAGAACATATAGCATTTTATTATTTAATAGAACATATAACATTTTATTATTTAATAGAACATATAACATTTTATTATTTAATAGAACATCTAACATTTTATTATTTAATAGAACATATAGCATTTTATTATTTAATAGAACATATAGCATTTTATTATTTAATAGAACATATAACATTTTATTATTTAATAGAACATATAACATTTTATTATTTAATAGAACATATAACATTTTATTATTTAATAGAACATATAACATTTTATTATTTAATAGAACATATAACATTTTATTATTTAATAGAACATATAACATTTTATTATTTAATAGAACATATAACATTTTATTATTTAATAGAACATATAACATTTTATTATTTAATAGAACATATAACATTTTATTATTTAATAGAACATCTAACATTTTATTATTTAATAGAACATATAGCATTTTATTATTTAATAGAACATATAACATTTTATTATTTAATAGAACATATAACATTTTATTATTTAATAGAACATATAACATTTTATTATTTAATAGAACATATAACATTTTATTATTTAATAGAACATATAACATTTTATTATTTAATAGAACATATAACATTTTATTATTTAATAGAACATATAACATTTTATTATTTAATAGAACACATGCCTCTATTCGTAATTACTGACTTTAGATATGTGATTTGTAATGTTATTATTGTCTTACGTAACTTCGGATACTTTCAGCATCCTCCAAGAAGAAAACTGATCGGTACGGTTGTGAACAAAAACGTAGATATCTTATTTATTGCTCACGGCGCCTTTCTGGAATACTCTTCACCAGGTACACTCAAAGATATAAGTATGGAAAGCTGGACTAGTGGTTAGGGTTATGGTGTTTAACGTCACTTTCAACATTATTTCAGTTATATCGTGGCGGTCAGTTTTTATTGGTTGAAGAAATAGGGAGTATCCGGAGAAAACCAACGACCTGTCACAAGTCATTGACGTATTCGGAGAAAACCAAAGACCTGCCACAAGTCATTGATGTATCCGGAGAAAACCAACGACCAGCCACAAGTCATTGACATATCCGGAAAAAAACCAAAGACCTGCCACAAGTCATTGACGTATCCGGAGAAAACCAACGACCTGCCACAAGTCATTGACGTATCCGGAGAAAACCAACGACCTGCCACAAGTCATTGATGTATCCGGAGAAAACCTAAGACCTACCACAAGTCATTGATGTATCCGGAGAAAACCAACGACCAGCCACAAGTCATTGATGTATCCGGAGAAAACCAACGACCAGCCACAAGTCATTGATGTATCCGGAGAAAACCAACTACCTGCCACAAGTCATTGACGTATCCGGAGAAAACCAACAACCTGCCACAAGTCATTGATGTATCCGGAGAAAACCAACGACCAGCCACAAGTCATTGACGTATCCGGAGAAAACCAAAGATCTGCCACAAGTCATTGATGTATCCGGAGAAAACCAACGACCAGCCACAAGTCATTGATGTATCCAGAGAAAACCAACGACCTGCCACAAGTCATTGACGTATCCGGAGAAAACCAACGACCAGCCACAAGTCATTGATGTATCCGGAGAAAACCAACGACCTGCCACAAGTCATTGACGTATCCGGAGAAAACCAAAGACCTGCCACAAGTCATTGACGTATCCGGAGAAAACCAAAGACCTGCCACAAGTCATTGATGTATCCGGAGAAAACCAAAGACCTGCCACAAGTCATTGACGTATCCGGAAAAAAAACAACGACCTGCCACAAGTCATTGATGTATCCGGAGAAAACCAACGACCAGCCACAAGTCATTGATGTATCCGGAAAAAAACCAAAGACCTGCCACAAGTCATTGAGGTATCCGGAGAAAACCAACGACCTGCCACAAGTCATTGATGTATCCGGAGAAAACCAACGACCTGCCACAAGTCATTGAAGTATCCGGAGAAAACCAAAGACCTGCCACAAGTCATTGATGTATCCGGAGAAAACCAACGACCAGCCACAAGTCATTGATGTATCCGGAAAAAAACCAAAGACCTGCCACAAGTCATTGAGGTATCCGGAGAAAACCAACGACCTGCCACAAGTCATTGATGTATCCGGAGAAAACCAACGACCTGCCACAAGTCATTGAAGTATCCGGAGAAAACCAAAGACCTGCCACAAGTCATTGATGTATCCGGAGAAAACCAACGACCAGCCACAAGTCATTGATGTATCCGGAGAAAACCAACGACCAGCCACAAGTCATTGATGTATCCGGAGAAAACCAACGACCTGCCACAAGTCATTGACGTATCCGGAGAAAACCAAAGACCTGCCACAAGTCATTGACATATCCGGAGAAAACCAACGACCAGCCACAAGTCATTGATGTATCCGGAGAAAACCAACGTCCAGCCACAAGTCATTGATGTATCCGGAGAAAACCAACGACCTGCCTCAAGTCATTGACGTATCCGGGGAAAACCAAAGACCTGCCACAAGTCATTGACGTATCCGGAGAAAACCAACGACCTGCCACAAGTCATTGACGTATCCGGAGAAAACCAAAGACCTGCCACAAGTCATTGACGTATCCGGAGAAATCCAAAGACCTGCCACAAGCCATTGACAAACGTTATGACATAATGTTATATCGAGTAATCCTCGTCATGAGTGGGATTCGAATTCACCATGTTAGTTGCGGTAGATGCTGTTCGCAGAGGTAATTATGGGAGCCTGAATACCAAGGGTACTAAACAGAATGTATAGCCTAAATCGGCTAAGGTAAACTATACCTGAGGTAGGAGAACCTTAGCGAAATGACGGTGTATCATAACTGTGGGTCCGGGTCCGTTACGGGTCGGGTCGGATACAGAATAAAACTCACCGTTACATGTACATACCGTGTATATGTTCAAACTTTCTATTCACAATAAAGACTAAATATGGTATTGGGAAAAGAAATCAATGGCCAAAAATAAATATGCTAAATGTATTCAAGCTCAATTGTTAATAATGAGTAAGAGGAATAGATGTTAAAACAAGGGGGAAATGACTAAATATAGATGTTAAAACAAGGGGGAAATGACTAAATATAGATGTTACAACAAGGGGGAAATGACTAAATATAGATGTTACAACAAGGGGGAAATGACTAAATATAGATGTTACAACAAGGGGGAAATGACTAAATATAGATGTTACAACAAGGGGGAAATGACTAAATATAGATGTTACAACAAGCGGGAAATGACTAAATATAGATGTTACAACAAGGGGGAAATGACTAAATATAGATGTTACAACAAGGGGGAAATGACTAAATATAGATGTTACAACAAGGGGGAAATGACTAAATATCGATGTTACAACAAGGGGGAAATGACTAAATATAGATGTTAAAACAAGGACGAGAGGGCAATAAATACTTACAGACATACAGTAGCTCAAATTGATTTGTTTAAATATTAAAAGTTGCCAATATTCGATGTTTTATACTAATTGCAGTTGACATTTTTCATTATATCATACATAAATAGCCTAGAACGTAAATAGTGTAGAACGAAGGAAACACGTCGCTGTTTGATTTTCTTGCTTCCAGTAATACATTCATTGTATACACGCATATCATTATTGTATTATTCATATATTCCGTGACCTACAAAGTGAACCTATTCGGTAAAGCGTTTGCACATGTGCGAAATTATTTGCGGAAGTAAAACACATGTATGACACAAGCAAAAATATTGACGAAAACGACACAAATATGAGGAAATAGCAAGCTTCGTGTAAAAATTAGAAAAAAAAGTGTTATACCGACCTACTCCATTTTTCAACACGTATACGGTAAGCATAATTTAGTATCTTTTTACGGCCGAATCGTATTTTGACAGTAGAATTGCATCGTCGTTTTTTTTATATTATTCTTGGTTTTTTTTCAGGAGGAAACACTAGGTAATATCTCTTTTAAATTAGAGACTAAGTTTTTAGCATATTTATTTTTGGCCATTGATTTCTTTTCCCAATACAATACAATGCAATACAATTTGTTTACAATTTTCCCATTATCAGGCCCCTTTGCAGAGTTTGGGTTTGTTTTTATTGATTACATCACGTATTTCAGATTTTAAGTGTCATTCTTACTAACTACCATTATATAATATTAACTGATTACCCCAGATCCAATTTCATATATATATATATTTCTTAAATTATATTAATTATAACGAATTTACATGAAAAGCATGTAATGCTTCCTGGTTATTTATAGCAGTTATCAGTGTCCGGCAAACTTCGGAAAATCAAACGACTTGTAATTAGGTGTTTTAATGGTGATTTTAACAACAGACATTCGAATTCTTTCCACTAATTACGACATTATAGCATATTTTTTAAACCTGGCTTCTTGTTCAGAACATTTTATTAAAGTAATAATTTTTTGATTAGAAAACGGAAAAATCTAAATATTTCGTAAAGCGTAGATTTTTTTTTAACGCATCCAACGAGAGTTTTGTCAGGAATTTTACTACCATTTTGGAATTGTATAAATATTTACGGTTGAAATTATTCTGAAGGCCCTGCTCATCTGAAAAATTACCAATTTTTGGCGTTATTTTGGTCTTTATTTCAGGCTAAGTTCTTCAAAATAGGCCAAGTTTGCTCGTTAAATGTGACAGCCAACTCACCGTGGACGTAATCCCATATAACAATAGGAACGACGGTGGTCTGCTGGTCTATTGTCTCTCGTCGAAGTGCCGGAGAAGGCTATTGTTCCCTTCATGGTTAATGCATTTGACTACGTGACATTTATACACATACTTACCTGAGATTTACCTCGAAAATTTTGAAAAAAACGTAAAATCATAAATTTCCATAATTACTGATTTTTGATTTGACCAAGCTATTTCAATCTTTCGGAAATAATTCGAAAAAGAAGGTCTTTTCTGCTAATAAAGTCACTGAAGTTAGACATAGAGTACACAATTATTGGATATGAATACAATTTTATAGGTAAAATCGTTATGTACAATCTGTCATTTACAACCGGTATACCCGTTCAATATGTAATCATGTTGGACTGGATTCAGCTTTCCTCGTCGCTGGACTCGTCGTCATCATAATCAATTATTATTGGGGGAATCTCACTCCTATCAATGCAATTTTCTTTCCCATACTCCTTTTCTATTTTTAATACATGGTCTTCTGCCTTCGCCCAAACTTCCTTTGTAATTCTGCCAAACCCCCCATAAACAAGTTCTTTCACATCCTTCAAACGGAAAAGTTGTATTGTTTTCTGCAACAAACCCTTTAACCTGTGCCCAAATAAGTTCTATGGGGTTCAATTCGCAATGGCGAACAGGGGTTCTTAGAACTTCGTGACCGTGTAGGTTGGCAATTTTATCAGTTTTAAAAACGGAAAGGAGTTTCTTAAATTTGATTTTTTCATAAAGTTGTTTTCTAGTTTCAAGGGGCTGAAAAGGAATGTTGTGTTTTGAAAGATAATCTTGTAAGAAAGCTTTTCTCTGATTAAAGTTTGGCACAACAGTTTCTTCAGTCTTGATGTTGATCTGGAACTGGCATTATCTAAAACGATAACACTTGGGCTTTTTAATGCTGACATAAGCTGATTTTCGAACCAGTTTAGAAAGATGGGCCCGTTCATTTCTTGGTGATAATCCCCATCTTTAGCTTTGGCAAGAAAAACAAAATCACACCTATCAATCAAACCCTCCTCACGATTACCAGCGTGCAAAACTATCAACCTTTTACCTTTTCCTGAAGGGATCTTTGGGGCATCAGAACCATCAACTGGTAACCACATGTAGTCAATGGCATGATTCTGATTAACTCAGGCCTCATCCAAATATACAATTGCATACCCATCCTCTCGAAACTTCCTGATTTTTCGGGGGTAATTACACCGATCATTTATTACTGACCCCTGATCATATAAAAGCCTCCTATTATCGCCGGATTTTTTGTACTTATAACCAAGATCTAATAAAGTTAAAGTAAGCGTTGATTTCGAGATTTTAATTGTATCTTCAATTTCTTTCTTAATTTTTGAGACTGTTGGGGCAATTTTCCTGTTGCACATGCTATGAACGGTCCGTTTAATAACGCAACGGTCAAAATCATCAGGAGTTTTCTTTCTTTCTTTCTTTCTTTCTTTCGGTCTGTTGGATTCAGGAGGACTTTTACCGTTTACAACTCTATACACAGAACTGTAAGATATGCCAGCAGCCTTGCATGTTCTTTTAATCAAATTATCTGGGGAATAAAATGGTCTTCCCCTGGCCTTCTCAAGCTGAAAAAACGTTAATAGATTTAACACAATGATTTTACAATCTTTTGACAAGTCCTTTGTTTTACCCATTCTTGCGATGTTTATATATATGTTAAGATGTCAAAAAATAGGTTTATGAAGAAATTTTATGTGAACTTTTAGAAAGATTTTAAAGTTTAAAAATGGAGTGTCAAAATATGCCTGTACACGTGTCTCTGTCTCTATCAAGGTAAGATTTACCTGGCTGCTACCTCTAGTTAGTTTACTCCCACCTCTATTTTGGCGGTAAAAATCGGGGGAAAATGTCAAATTTCAGATGAGTGCAGCAATAATGAAAGGTTATTGTTAGATGAAATGCATATTTTAAAAATGGTAGTTAAATTCTGCACAAAACTCTCGTTTACTGTGTTTTAAAAAAAATGCATTGTTTTCGAGAAAACTCAAATTTTCCGTTTTCTAATCAAAAAATTATTACTTTAGTATAAAACATCGAATATTGGCAACTTTTAATATAAAAAAAAAAAAAAAATCAATCTGAGTGCCTTTAAAATAGAAGTTTATCAATCAAGAGAATGTGATCAAACTTTGAGACTACTATCGATATCAACATGCTTACCTGTGACTTTAATATGAAGACGTGAGGCCCGTGAAGGATATATTAGTCCCACGAAAATGTCAAATACTATATCGACGAGCCTTTGATATATCTTACTAAAATTAGTTGATTCACAACGAATACAACAACAACATTTTTCTAATTTAAAAATTTAAAAATATATTTGTGCTGTTACATTTGTATCAGATAAAGTATCCTATCAGCCATACAATAAAAACGTTTCCGTGTTTAGTGGCGTAACGGATCTATATGTATATTAGTTTAGAGATTAGATTCAGATGAACAGGGTGTGTATTAAATATATTGTAAGTTTTTAACACAAAATATTGAACTCATATATACTTTTAACGGTATTGTGTGCATGTTGCTGTAATTCACAAAAGTAGAATTAAATGTTTTCGTGCCACTCTCGGCGCCATATTTCAGTTATATCGTGGCAGTTTATTTTATTCATGAGACTAGTTGACGCGGAACTTCATACAATCGATCTGCAACTTTTATTGATAAATATTTACTACATATCACATAAACACATATATTACAGTGGCGTAGCTTCCATAGAGGCAACCGAGGCAAATGCCTCGGTAATCAACAACAAAAAGTAGGTGTTTCATTTTTTTCTTTTTTAAATCCGGCATAGTCAGTGGTAATGGTAGAATCCATTTTGTATTGTAATTATGGCTCCCAAGCGAAGTTTGTGAGACATATTGTTTTTGCTCATGTTCTTATTATTATTTATTATGGCTCCCAAACAAAGTTTGTGAGACATATTACTTTTTGCAGTAATGGGTTGAATTTTTCAAAATGGCTGCCGTAGCCATGGAAACGGCCAAAATGCTAAAAAATTGAAAAACACAAAAATGATCATAACAGGTTACTCGCCGAACAGAAATTGATGAACCATGATAGGAACAACATCCACATCTAGTGGAACGAGATAAGCAAAAAAAAAAAAAAATCGGAATCGGTTGGACAAACTTTGCTGCAGTTGACATGGAAACAAAAAAAAGGGGGGGGGGTGTTAAACAAATTTGGATTCCTTTCATGAAACATTGTAGGAATATCCACCGTCGCGTGTGGCAGCTTTTGGGGGTTGAACAAATTCAAAATGGTGGCCGTTGCCATGGTAACCAAGGTGCCAAAAATGTTAAATTCACTCCAAACTTCACAAATTTTTGCAGTAATGTTTCCTGTCACATCCACATCTAGTGGAACGAGATAAGCCAAACGAATCTGAATCGGTAGGGCAAAATGGCCACCATTTCGAAATGGCTGCCAAGATAGAAATGAAAAAAAATCAAAATAAATTGCTAAAAATTTAAAAATTAAAAGATTTCAATGGAAATGGATATTTACAGGAAGTAAGACATGCTGCACCATATTGCGACCATTTTGGTTTGCTATGGCGGCCATTTTGAATCCAAAATGTCCGCCAAAATACAAAAATCTCCCGATTTGGGGAAAATTTGGTTTCCAAGTAAATTTTGTTCTTGTGAATTGATATCCGTCATAGTTTTTGGAATTTGGAGCCATTAATGATCCTTCAGATCATATAATTTCTTGTTTTTATTTATGATTCAAAAATATGCCAATATCTACTCGTTTTAAAACGAAAAAAATGCGTTATCCTTATTTAAATTGTCGGTGGCTTCTGGAGGACTGCGCACCCCATGGCCAGACCACCTGCCTCAGTAATATTTGACCCCAAGCTACGTCCGTATATTAATATAACTCCATGTTAAGTCATCCACGACATGCGAATACGAGCGGTCTATTAAAAACGATTCAAATGAGTGATACGTCACTGTTGAATGTAGGGATCTCTAGATCTCAGATGCACTATAATTCGACACAACGCGGTAAGTAGTTTTCATTTCCCACCCTTTCAACAGATTTAAGCAACAGGGCGGATTAAATATGATTAGTTAATACATTGATGAAAAACTGTTCAGCAGCATAATTTGATCATTGCAATAGCTAAGTGTGTGATTAGGAATTAAAAATGTAATTAGGGCTAATCATATGATTAGTCTAATCACAAGTTCAGCAGCGGACCCTGATGTGGCCTAGAGCTGAAGTGATTCTACATTATCTTTTAAGACAAAAGATGTTCATTAAGAGAACTACATTTCATCCTGAGACGTTGTTGTAAAAGTGGACCAAATCTGCTTCCAGTATTAATAACAGATAGGTACTTTTTTATTCTGACAGCTGGCGTTTGACAGAGGACAATGATTCGGTATTACACGCGCTTACAGACAATTGTTTCCAATTGTTTGTAGTACAAGTATTTGGTGGACACTATTCTGAATATAAATTGTTACGAATGTTACCTTCTTGTACGGTGTTAATCTGACGTATATTATGATCATGTAGTCTTCCTTTGTGATTCGGAGGGACGTGGTGGTCGTGATAGTATGGTCGTTGGATTTACAACTACCTATGCAATCAGTTCCTATCACCACTTAAATAGCTAGTTCGAATCTCGCTTATGGTGAGGTGAAACGATACAACATTATGTGATACAGTTTGTCAGTGACTTGCGACAGGTCAGTGGTTTTCTCCGGATATTTCGTTTTTCTCCACCAACGAAAATGACCGCCACGATATAACTGAAATATTGTTGAAAGTGGCGTTAAACACTATAAATCAAACCAACCAAATTACATAAAATGCACTAGAGTGAGAACTGAGTATGTTTGCTTAATAAAGGGGGTTGTTAAGCAGGTTAATAATAATCTAATATGTAAAATTTCTTATTCATTTGCATGCGTGACAAGAATTGATATTTAATGATTTTTTAATGTAATATTTCAGTGTTGAACATCCTGGAACAAAATTATAGAAATGCTGAAAATTCGATACAAGGAACAGACTATCAATATCTGCACTGGGTTACTAATCACGTGCTTCATCGTATGGATCGTATCATCATTTTCTTTCTTGAACACTTCACGTAATAGGAACGATGAGGGTGTCAAAACCACTGCAATGACTGACAACCAAAGACCTCCAAAACCTTTAGGGGACAAAGGGAAACAACTCAATGTTATTTTACGAGATTGTGGTCAACTGTGCGACACTTCGCGGAAAGGATCACCGGGGCCATATTTTAATCATGTGACAGCACCTATTGATTGCATGGCACTGTTTAAAAATGATTATATTGATTTAGGACATGGCCAATCAGTGGCTCCTAAAGAAATGCCACCAGAACTTGTAGATGGGTACACAATGGGTGGTCGAATACGTACAGGAAAATTATATTTTAATGAACAATTTCTAGGACAGAAACAGTCAATACCCGTATGGACGGTTCAGGCTGTTAATAAAATGATACAGTTAGCTAAGCAGGGGATGCTGGAAGGAACATATGGAAGAAATGATACAAATTCATTACGTGATGGTCTTAAACATACACCAGGAATTATTAATGGACGTGTATTAGTGATCGGCTCTAGAAATCCATGGGTCGAAGCTTGTGTTTTAGAGGCAGGAGCACGTGAAATTGTAACTTTAGAGTACGGTGCCATTAATTCTAAACATCCTCAATTAAAAACTATGATCCCATTAGAATTCCGTAGAAATTTTCTGGAAAACAAACTGGAAAAATTTGATGCCGTGGTTACATTCAGCTCAGTAGAACATTCTGGGTTAGGAAGATTTGGGGATATGTTAAATCCATGGGGTGATATAATTACCATAGCACGAGCTTGGTGTGTAACAAAAGATGGCGGTTATTTAACAATAGGGGTGCCATATGATTTTGACAATGAATATATCAGATTTAATGGGGACAGAGGTTATGGGAAAATCCGTTATCCATACCTGACTACAAACTGGAAACAATTTTACATAGGTTGGGGAGTACAACGTGTTCATGTGTTTACAAAGTCGAAATACATATAATGTTAAAAGTCTGAAACAAAGAAAATCCTTTGAGTTATACTGTCAAGTCATTAATATTCGTGGTGTACTCATCTTGGGGGATTTCTTGGATATTATTTGATCATTAAGAATTCTACGAATATTTGTTGCCATATATATATATATGTACTGACTAGAGTAGAAAATCTACGAATCTACGAATTCACGAATATACGACTTTTCCTCGAACCACGAAAATCTGTATCAACGAATTTCAATGAATTCACAGTAATGTAGTTTGTTATTATTTTTTTGCTTTTAACACGACGGGTGTCTTATAAGAAGCAGGGAATGCTTACCCTTCACAGCACCTGAGTTCAACCCCGTTTTTATATTTGGGTGGGGTCCGTGTTGCTGATCTTTTTAGTTTTTTTGTGTTCAGAGTTCCTTGTGATGTTATTTCCCCATGACAAAGGTGTTTGGATCGTCTTTGCCTCCATGTCTTATTTGTGTTGTTTGTGTTTATTTGCGTGTGTTGTGTTTTGTTTATCTTCGTCTTGTGTGCCCTGTGTTGGCGGTTCCACTGGATTATGGTTTTTTGATTACCCTTTCGGTATTCTCTAACGTTTATTTTTCCAACATCTGACAGTAGAAAATTGTAAAAACAAATAAAAGTGGGTTTTTTTCAATGAGTAACATAATATTCATTCCTAGCTAGTAGAAAGTTAAATATTAGCATTCATTTACTCTGCTATTGTATGTGGTCTTTTTGAGTGGTAGCGAATCTGTACAGTGTTTGTTTTGTTTTTTTATCGTTTGTTCAGTATAGCCATTAGATATGCGAATCGTTACAGGTTTTCATTATGTTTGTTTATACGTTTCTACATGTATTGCTGTTAGACATCCAATTATCAAGATAAGAGGGTCGGGATCCCATTAACTGGATTAACGCCCAGGACCTGAATTTCCATCATAATATGTCGTGATCTTTTTTGTGTTCAGTGAGTGAAGGCGAGAGGTGATTGTTTTGTTGATATTGGTGTTATTGTTGACCACCACTGTTTAAACTTTCTTTAGGTGAGAGATTATTGTTTGTTTTGTTGATATTGGTAGACTTGTTGACCATCACTGTTTAAACTTTCTTTAGGTGAGAGATTATTGTTTCTTTTGTTGATATTGGTAGAATTGTTGACCTTCACTGTTTATACTTTCTTTAGGTGAGAGATTATTGTTTGTTTTGTTGATATTGGTAGAATTATTGACCATCACTGTTTAAACTTTCTTTAGGTGAGAGATTATTGTTTGTTTTGTTGATATTGGTAGAATTGTTGACCTTCACTGTTTAAACTTTCTTTAGGTGAGAGATTATTGTTTGTTTTGGTGATATTGGTAGAATTGTTGACCACCACTGTTTAAGCTTTCTTTAGGTGAGAGATTATTGTTTGTTTTGTTGATATTGGTAGAATTGTTGACCTTCACTGTTTAAACTTTCTTTATGTGAGAGATTATTGCTTGTTTTGTTGATATTGGTAGAATTGTTGACCATCACTGTTTAAACTTTCTTTAGGTGAGAGATTATTGTTTGTTTTGTTGATATTGGTAGAATTGTTGACCACCACTGTTTAAGCTTTCTTTAGGCGAGAGATTATTGTTTGTTTTGTTGATATTGGTAGAATTGTTGACCACCACTGTTTAAACTTTCTTTAGGTGAGAGATTATTGTTTGTTTTGTTGATATTGGTAGACTTGTTGACCATCACTGTTTAAACTTTCTTCAGGTGAGAGATTATTGTTTGTTTTGTTGATATAGGTAGAATTGTTGACCTTCACTGTTTAAACTTTCTTTATGTGAGAGATTATTGCTTGTTTTGTTGATATTGGTAGAATTGTTGACCATCACTGTTTAAACTTTCTTTAGGTGAGAGATTATTGTTTGTTTTGTTGATATTGGTAGAATTGTTGACCTTCACTGTTTAATCTTTCTTTGTGTGAGAGATTATTGCTTGTTTTGTTGATATTGGTAGAATTGTTGACCATCACTGTTTTAACTTTCTTTAGGTGAGAGATTATTGTTTGTTTTGTTGATATTGATAGAATTGTTGACCATCACTGGTTTTTTTTTAGGTAAGAGTTTATTGTTTGTTTTGTTAATATTGGTAGAATTGTTGACCAGCACTGTTTAAACTTTCTTTAGGTGAGAGATTATTGCTTGTTTTGTTGATATTGGTAGAATTGTTGACCATCACTGTTTAAACTTTCTTTAGGTGAGAGATTATTGTTGGTTTTGTTGATATTGGTAGAATTGTTGACCATCACTGTTTAAGCTTTCTTTAGGTGAGAGATTATTGTTTGTTTTGTTGATATTGGTAGAATTGTTGACCACCACTGTTTAAGCTTTCTTTAGGTGAGAGATTATTGTTTGTTTTGTTGATATTGGTAGAATTGTTGACCACCACTGTTTAAGCTTTCTTTAGGTGAGAGATTATTGTTTGTTTTGTTGATATTGGTAGACTTGTTGACCATCACTGTTTAAACTTTCTTTAGGTGAGAGATTATTGTTTGTTTTGTTGATATTGGTAGAATTGTTGACCTTCACTGTTTAAACTTTCTTTAGGTGAGAGATTATTGTTTGTTTTGTTGATATTGATAGAATTATTGACCATCACTGTTTAAACTTTCTTTAGGTGAGAGATTATTGTTTGTTTTGTTGATATTGGTAGAATTGTTGACCACCACTGTTTAAGCTTTCTTTAGGTGAAAGATTATTGTTTGTTTTGTTGATATTGGTAGAATTGTTGACCTTCACTGTTTAAACTTTCTTTAGGTGAGAGATTATTGTTTGTTTTGTTGATATTGGTAAAATTGTTGACCTTCACTGTTTAAACTTTCTTTAGGTGAGAGATTATTGTTTGTTTTGTTGATATTGGTAGAATTGTTGACCACCACTGTTTAAGCTTTCTTTAGGTGAGAGATTATTGTTTGTTTTGTTGATATTGGTAGAATTGTTGACCACCACTGTTTAAACTTTCTTCAGGTGAGAGATTATTGTTTGTTTTGTTGATATTGGTAGAATTGTTGACCTTCACTGTTTAAACTTTCTTTATGTGAGAGATTATTGCTTGTTTTGTTGATATTGGTAGAATTGTTGACCATCACTGTTTAAACTTTCTTTAGGTGAGAGATTATTGTTTGTTTTGTTGATATTGATAGAATTGTTGACCACCACTGTTTAAACTTTCTTTAGGTGAGAGATTATTGTTTGTTTTGTTGATATTGGTAGAATTGTTGACCTTCACTGTTTAAACTTTCTTTATGTGAGAGATTATTGCTTGTTTTGTTGATATTGGTAGAATTGTTGACCATCACTGTTTAAACTTTCTTTAGGTGAGAGATTATTGTTTGTTTTGTTGATATTGATAGAATTGTTGACCATCACTGTTTAAACTTTTTTTAGGTAAGAGATTATTGTTTGTTTTGTTAATATTGGTAGAATTGTTGGCCAGCACTGTTTAAACTTTCTTTAGGTGAGAGATTATTGCTTGTTTTGTTGATATTGGTAGAATTGTTGACCATCACTGTTTAAACTTTCTTTAGGTGAGAGATTATTGTTGGTTTTGTTGATATTGGTAGAATTGTTGACCACCACTGTTTAATCTCTCTTTTCATAATTCACTTCTGTATTGAATGTGTTGTACGACTTCAACCAACATTCCTTAGATATTGGTTTGGTTTTGTTTTATGGTGTTTAGCGCCACTTTCAACAATATTTCATTTGTATCATGGCGGTCAGTTTTATTTTCGCGGAAACCGGAGAATCCGGAGAAAATCACCTGTCGGAAGTCACTGACAAACTTTATCACATAATGTTATACGCATCGACCTGATCGAGATTCGAACCCATAACACCAGTGGTGATAAGCACTGATTGCACATGTAATTGTAGCTCCAGCGACCATACGATCACGGCCACGATTTAGAGTTTGGTTGATGTTGTATAAAGGCAACGTAGTTAATCTGTCTTTACAGTAGAATAGAATACATTCTAAGGTTTTAAATACCCAACGTTGATATTTACATCTATAATATGATATCATTATTCAGTTGACATATTCCCTAGGTATTGCTGATAAAGTAGAGTTTTTTTTTATATATAACAGAGGAATAAAACAGATGGTGGTTTAGAGAAAAAAAAATGCATAAAAATAAATAATAGGTAAACCTTGTTTGGTTTTATTTATTTTGCTTTACAGCTGTGTATTATCACGTTCTACAATAATTCAGTTATGATGTGACGGGCAGTTAAATCAATGGAACCGTAGTACCTGCAGAAAACCGCTTACCTGTCTGATATGCAGAAAACCGGTTACCTGCCTCACATACAGAAAACCGCTTACCTGCCTAACATGCAGAAACCCGATTACCTGTCTGACCTGAAGAAAACCGCTTACCTGTCTGAACTGCAATACAACGCTTACCTGTCTGAACTGCAATACAACGCTTACCTGTCTGAACTGCAGAAAACCGCTTACCTGTCTGACCTGAAGAAAACCGCTTACCTGTCTGACCTGCAGAAAACCGCTTGCCTGTCTATACTGCAGAAAACCGCTTACCTGTCTGATATGCAGGAAACCACTTACCTGTCTGAACTGCAGAAAACCGCTTACCTGCCTGATAATGTTTACAAATGATCATGGATATGTTCAGTTTGTCCTAATATGCAATCCGTTTCGTTCCACATTCATGACTTCATGGGATGAAAGTAAAGTAACCCTTGTGGAGCAGGAACTGCTAACCCTCGTGGAACACACGAGTGCACCCTTGGTTTTTAGTGTTCGTGTTGCTCGATCTTTAGTATGTCATGTATTTATCCAGAGAATAAATGCAGCATCACTTCTAAAAATGCCAGATTTGAAAAAAACAATTGAGTTTTAGTTCTGATTTATTTGTAGACGATCATGTGTAAAGTGTTCAAGATTGGAGGGGTGGGATCCCATTAACTGGTTTAATACCGCCACATTTTATACCTGTTCCAAGCCAGATCATGTCGGTCGTGGTGTTTTTTGCGTTCAATGAGTTCAGTTATGGTTAAAGAGGTTTTGTAGATATTGGTTGAAGTGATGACCGTCACTGTTTAAACCTTCTTTTCATAGCTGCACGTTTTGTTGTGAAATGCATGAACATACCAAACGGGTAATCAGAAGCCGCATATCGATGGAAGACAGAAATAAGACACAAATGACAAACAATGTTCTACAAAACACTACAGAAAGCTAAAGATTAAGCAACACAAGTGCTCCGTGAGGTTATGCAGTTTTTGTTGGACTGGTGACACCCGTCGTGTTAATCTAGCTACAAAACCGATGATTGTATCATTAAATAGAAAGACTCGTATTTGGGAGCAAAATAAAGAGATTACCTATTTGTCTGCGGAAGTAGTCAAACTGTTATTGCTACTACCATTAATGAGATATTGAAGGCTTCATGATGCTTCCCCCTGAGTATAAGTTCGACATATGTACCAGATATTTGAGTCGTATATCTGTTTCTTTCAGAAATATTAAGACTCCTGTTAATGTGGATGCTCTTGTATATTTCCATGTCAGGTTTATTACAGCGGAGTGTATGACAATATTGAGTAGTATAGGTCAAGGCATGTCCTTATCGTCCAGAGTCTCACTGTACCTGAAATCGTTTCCATTAAACTTTGAACTTTGAGAAATATGATCCGAATCCTCTGCCTACATTAAAAAGGTCAGGTAGAATGGTTTTGATTTCCTGCTGTTTTCGACTGCGCGATAGACTTGACGAATGCCACGATTTTAGCCTTCTCTGTGAATTTGTGCTTGATGTTACTGTGGTAATGTTAAGAATGAGGTGATTTGAACTGTAGGAGCAACTTGCCAAGTTAATAGGAGGAAGAGGTGATAATGTTAAGAATGAATAGTACGAGATTCCTCTGCCGTCTAACGGCTTTTATAGATTTGCTGTAGCCGTGGGACGTCAGAGAGCTATATATACGGAAAACAGCTGATTTGCCTCTCCAACTCTTGGTCGGCACATTTCCACGTTTCGTGGCCATCGGATTTTATTTTCTATCAGAAACCCTTATATAAATCGCTTCACCAATCATTTTTCTATTCATTCATAACCATCGTACCCTCAGAAAGTGGTGTTACACTCCATTACAGCAAGATTTTGCCTTAGATCCTATTATTCGCCATTTGACTTCCATTTTCGAATCTACAAACGTGATCTCGCGATACTAACTGAATGATGACAGTAACGCATTGCATGATGGGAGCTACTTAATGCAGCGCGCCAAATTATTTGAGCATTATTTGCATACGTAAACAACATTCAAATCACATTTAAGCGTATTCTGCAGGACAAACAGTCCATCTACAGATCAAAGCAGAGCAGAAGGAAATAATAAAGAATGTGTTGGAAAGAAAAGATTCAATGGCAGAGTGTTACCAACGGGCTTCAGAAAGAGCATGTGTTACGTCCCCCCTTTTTTGGACAAGGTACTACATCATTTTTTTTTTCTTATAGTTATCTGTAATTCACTATTGCTGTTAAAATCATTACCAATCAATATAATCAACTGTATTAAATTTTATGTTAATTGTTCTGCCTTAACAGGCGTGTATGAATGGCAATAAAAATATTTGTTTGTTTGCTTATATGCAAATCATCTCCCATGATGCATTGCGGTAATCGTGGTTTTCTCGTAGTCACGTGACAAATGTTTGAAAAATGGAAGACAAATGGCGGAATCATAGGATCTAAGGCAAAATCGTGCTGTAATGGAGTGTAACACCACTTTCTGAGGGTAAGATGGTTATGAATGAATAGAAAAATGATCGGTGAAGCGATTTATATAAGGGTTTCTGATAGAAAATAAAATCCGATAGCCACCAAACGTGGAAATGTGCTGACCCAGAGTTGGAGAAGCAAATCCGCTGTTTTCCGTAAGAATAGCTCTCTGACGTCCCACGGCTACAACAAATCCATAAAAACCGTTAGACGGCAGAGGAATCTCGGACTAAGAATGACGTGCTTCCGGAAGTTATCAGAAACAACTACGCCACCTAGCGACACTTCAAGTCAGGAGCTCTTGCAGAGAGATGTTCTTCCTCTCCACGGATCTCCTGAGCTCATATATATCTACGTGTTGACGTCATGTGAACAGAAGCTAGCCCGATCCTTTAATTTCACGTTCCGCTATATAGATCATGTCCTTTCACTAAATAATTCTAGGTTTGGTGATTTTGTTGATCACATCTATGCCTTTGAGCTTGAAATAAATAATACCACAAATACAGATAGATCTGCTTCATACCTTGACCTACACCTCGAAATCGACAGTGAGGATCGGTTAAGAACGAAACTACGACAAAAGAGATGATTTCAATTTTCCCATTGTGAACTTTCCATTTATATGTAGCAACATTCCAGCAGCACCTGCATATGGAGTATATATCTCTCAGATGATACGATATTCTAGATCTTGTGGTTCCTGTCAGGATGTCCTTGACAGAGGGTTGCTGCTAACAAGGAAGCTACTGAACCAAGAGTTCCCTTTGGTAAAGTTGAAGTCATTACTTGGAAAATATTACGGTCGCCGCCATGACTTGGTTGACCGTTATGGAATATCTGTGTCACAAATGACCACGGATATGTTCCACTTGTCGTAAACAATACCCGGTCCTTTCCTCATTCACGACTTATTACCAGGTTGTTAACTAGATTGACACGACGGGTGCCACTAGTGGAACAGGAACTGTTTACCCTACCTGAGTTCACACCCGGTATTTAATGGTGTTCGTGTTACTCGATCTTTAGTTTTATGTGTATGTTTTGTAGATCGTTGTTTGTCCTTTTGTACTTTTTCTTTTGGGCATCGCCTTGTCTGTTCCGCTTTGATATACGGATTCTGATTGCCCCTTTGTTATCTTCAAACTCTTCTTACAGGTCTCTACAGGTAACTGTCATGATTTGATTGTTGGTGTTTTAATGCCACTTTCAACAATATTTCAGCTATATCATGGCGACCAGTTTTAGTGGTGGAGGAAGCCGGAGTGCCCGGAGAGAACCACCGACCCTGGGTAAGCAACTGGTAATCTTTATCACTTGCGGCTGCGAGTCGAGTGCACCATTTTTTGGAATTTACAAAGCTGGGAGCGAACCCACACTGTATTGGTGATAGGCTTGTATGAGCTATTAGAGCCAACGCTATAACTCATTGAGCCACCCGGGCCCCCAGTCGTGATTAGTTAATGCACATGGTCAAATATACGACATTTGAAGAGTTGGAAGATACCAAACATGTATATCGAAGAACAGACAACACAATGGCCAAAGCGAAAAGAGGAAAAGGACAAACAACGATCTACAAAACATACAACTAAAACTCAAGAAAATTGCTTGATTGACACACTGCCTTAACTATTTTAGTTTATGTATTTAGTAATAAGGGACCATTATACACTGCTTGCAAAATCTAATAGAAAAAAGAGGAAATTGTTCAAAATAGATTAATGTGTGCACAAGACAGACATATTGATATGAAGATAAAGTATTAGTATTTTTACCAATTCCTGCGAATCTTTTGGTCTAGATAATCTCTTGGTTCCTATATAATACAGATCATTCTTTAACCTTAGTATTTTACTATGCATGTATATTATAAAGAAAACATTTTCACTTGTTCTTATCATCTGAAGACAATCACCGCCAATGAACTGTTGACCCTCAGCAGCTTTTTTTAATTGTTGACAGCCTAGTGGAATGTCATTGGCTACCGAGGCCACGTGATTACTTGTTGTAAGTAAATGACAATGCAAAGTCCTAGTTAATAAATAAGTTAATACATTTTATATATTACTTCTACTGACATTTTTGAATTTCAGTTTAATTGTCTTATGTTTAATGGATTTATTTGTCTTTCATGTGAGTAGAAACAAATACAATGATTGATTATCATGATTTAAGACAAGTGTTTTAGCATAACGAGTTTTACAATATATATTCGCAAAACAAAATTAGAAGTTGTACATAAATATCATCCACATTATTTATCTGTAAGTAAGAAAACATCATTATAACAAAACTGTGAGTCTGGGTTATCCAACAACAACTGTTTGCTCGACTCTCAGACTACACTGTCAGCCTCATTCTTTAGAGAGGCCCGGTTTGCTCAGTGAGTTAGATAGTTGGATTACCTAACAACTCATACAGGGGTATCACCAATACGGCGTGGGTTCGGGCCCGGCTTTGTAAATTACAAAAAGGGTACACTCGACTCGCAGCCGCAAGTGATACAGTTTACTAGTTGCTTGCCTATGGTCGGTGGTTCTTTCCGGGTACTCCGGCTTCTTCCACCACTAAAACTGGTCGCCATGATATTGCTGAAATATGCGCTAAGCACAATAAATCAAATCAATTTATCTGTTAGTAAGAAAACATTATTATAACAAAACTGTGAGAGGCTAAATTGTTATTTGGTTGACTCTCAGACGCACTGTCACCCTCATTCTTTAGATTCGTGCGTGCAACAGCTTAGTGGTATTCTGATAACAAACAGCTATTGTCCTTGAACGCGATCAATAACTGTATCAGGTAATTGATTTGAATTTTATCGTAAAACTCTAGGGTGACGAAAACAGACAATGGTGTGTCACATAGATGAGCAGACATTATAATTACTTTGCAATTTTCATGATTACATTACATTATGGTTACATCAGTTTTCAAATGTAATCGATTAAATTACAATTACTTTGTAAATGTAATCGATTACTCTACTGATTACATTTAATGTCATGACAACACACACCTTATTTAGAAATGTAAATTTACTTGTAAGTATATTCACAATAACCGTTCATTGTTATTCAATTTGATGATATTTGTTTTTTTTTCAGTGATTTGATGTTATAATATAATATAGATGAAATGATAGACGGACGGACGGACGGACGGATGGACATACTGATCACTGTAGGGTGCTGCCATTTTGATGATAGGACCCAAATTATTTGTTAGTGAGTGAGTTGAGTGAGTGAGTGAGTGAGTGAGTGAGTGAGTGAGTGAGTAAAACTAACGCAATTTTCAAAAAAAAAATAACGTATGTACAATTATATCTTTAGATTTATCCACTAACAGAAATCTTACAAATTAACGTATGTACAATTACGAGGTATATTGATTTTCTATATTTGATGGAAAATGGAATATTTCAGTCTAATAATGCAATCTTAATTCTCACCGAAAATTGTTTCCTCTTTTATCATTGAGTGAGGGAGTGACAGACATGGGGTAATCGTAATTTGTAATCGTAATCGGTTGTAATCGATTACATTTTTCATGTAATCGAATGTAATCTGTAATCGGACGTTTTTTAGATTACATGTAATAGTAATATAATTGACCTTGTTATCATGGTTATTTTCTGATTACATTTAGATTACTTTTCATCATTTGAACTTATTTTGTCTTAACTGAAACCTATATCTCCTTAGATATTTAATGCATGATTTATGTAAATGAATTTTCTTCGTGAAATTTATTAAGCAAATAATGTAGATATTAGCATATGCTTAATTGCAATCAAAACTATCACAGCTACAACAAATATTAAGCATACATTATGACTTCAAAGACTTGATATCCAAACAAATAATATCTCAATTTCAATTTCTTTAGGGTTTCACAAATTCAATGAAAACAGTTTGTCGGCTTGTGTAAAACACAACAAGCTCTAAAATTTTAAATTATCTGACACAACTTTCAAGATTTCATATATTATGAAATTGCTTCTATGAAAGACTATCACCATGTCCTCATGATTCGCATAAGATAAAGAAATGTTTTATATAAACCAAAACATAGGTATCTCATGAAGATTTCTAATACAAGATTAAAAAGAGATTTAAATTTCAATAAAGATATTATATAAAAAGCAAAATGTAAATTTTAATTTTCAGAAACAATTATTTAGGATGCTCGTACAGAGGAGGCACGACACGTTGGTGTCGTGTGCAAAATTTAACTTGTTGCTCAACCGGAAGTCGGCATCAATATATCGTTATCTGATGAGGGTGACATTATCGAATTTTCAGTGTTTTACTAAGCGGATTACTGCGTTCATGGATGATTAATGGCGAGCCCCTCTCGGTAAATTATTGATAGATATCTATATATGAATGGAATTAACATAAGAATGTTTGGGTTGAATGTTAAATGTGATCATCTGCAATTTTCGAGAGGGACATTTTGTTGCCATCTTTTTTTTCATTCATAGCATCCTCAACCGATCACCATTAAAAATGAAAATTAGTAAAATCCGTTGGAAACTTTTCCTATCGCTTTTAGTATGACATAGATCAATCATTTTGCTTCCAATATTTTCTTATGTCTCCTTAAGTCTCCATCCATTGCGCCACAATTGACCTTGAAAAATCCCCCAATTTTTCGTGATTTGTGTTGTATCAAACATTTCCTGTGACAATTTGAATCCACAGAATATCATATTTTAGCCTTTTTAATGGTAATTATACGATTTCACACCAAAACATATTGAGGATCACGTGAACTTTATGTATGCAAATATATAATAAAAAAAATATATGATAAAAAAAGTACAAGTATTGTCGAGGTATTGTTACCTGTATTTTACCTGAGAACTAATTAGTGCATACACTGTATGTGATTTTGATAAGAAAGTTTTAGTATTGTTGCGTAACTAAATGTAATTAAGCTTAATAATCTTTAATAATTATGATAAATGTTGTAGATGTGTATTGAGCAATAACTAAACTATAACCGTCTTTCTATAAAACAAAATGTCAAATAAGTGAAAAAAAATATGGACAATTTATTAATTATGATTCTTTAAATAAAAACACAATTTCATTAAAACTCCATAACAGAACAGAAAAATAATCATAATCAATAGAGTTCAACTATTGAGGGGGGGGGGGGGGGGGGGAATAACAATACTTGTACACTTTTTTATACAAGTATTGTTGACAATACTTGTATACAAGTATTGCGATCATACATTTCAAGAGATCCCATATTGAAAATAAATTTAGACAGCTGGATAAATTCACGTTTAATTTAAGTATTTTTTTTAACGAGATGTTTTCACTTCAAAATCCATTTTCAAACTGAATCGTAAACATCCGGTTGTCGATAATATACTTGCTATATGCGTGTCGTGTGCAAAGCGTCGTGCCTCCTCTGATGCTCGTACATACATGTATATTACAAATTAACTGATAAAAATATTTGTAAAATTTGGATTTCTTTTAATGAATAATCTAATGGGCTTGTATCTGATATTCAGATATATATGATATTTCTGTTTTTTATTTTGGTGCTGATTTTCCTTTGAATATTGGATTATATGATAATGTTTTCATTACTTGTGGGTTACTATGCAACTTGTAATGGATATTTTATTAAACCTATTTACATAAATTAAGGATTTAGTTTTCATATTTAGACTGAGAAATTATGTACATTTTTAAGCAAGTTTTTAGAATCAGAATGATTTTTGTTTTTGTTTTTTTATCTTCTGAATTATATGTAATCTATGATTAGATGTTCTAAATCTACAAAAAGTAAATCTATTTTTGTCATTTAAGACGTCTAAATATTTTTCAAATCTAAAATCCGACTTGAATAATCTATAGCTCAATGCTTTTGGAGATATTTGCAAAGTAGAATGCCAATTTTGTTTGAACTGGTCGGTTAATCTCAGTTTAATGCTTTCAATTAGCGATTTATGGCTTATACAATTTTGAGTATGCCAAACGTTTGAATAACCACAGTCACAAGTATTGATTTAACAAAATTAATCCATGAAAAAGTATTATTTCAACGAGTTTTCAAATACAATAATCTATAGATCAGAGATGATAGTTTTGATTGCTTTCCGTCAATTAATTTCGACCAGAATGACAAAATTTTCAACTTGACTGTTATATTCAGAGGGTAACTACCAAGTTCGACATATATCATACAATTTGGTGTTGAAGTTTTTAAATTAAGCAACAGCTTACAAAATTGTACATGTACTTTTTCTAATATGTCAATATTTTCGTAACCTCATATCTCTGATCCATAGGTTAACATAGGTATAATTATGTTATCAAACAAATCCAAATGACAACTTACAGATAAATTATGTACTCTTCCTTGCTTAAAATGTCATACATAGCTTTAGATGCTTTCTCTGCAAGATTAACTTTATTTTTCTTGAAAGATCCTGTTCTTTGAAACATTGTACCCAAGTGTATGTATTCACTTACTATTTCTAATTCCATATTATTAATTTTAAAATTTAAATTTATAGGTAACCTCCCCTTTGAAAAAAACCATGATTTTGGATTTGTTTGTGTTTACTTTTAAGTTCCATTTCTCACAATATTCATAAAAATAATTTAACTCCGACTGCAATTCTTCAGCAGACTCTGCCAAAAGTACTGTATCGTCGGCATAAAGAATGGTAAATAATTTCACATAAATTTGTAAATCGTTTTCGAAGTCTTCGGAAATGCTTTTAACCCCTTGCGCATTTTTATTAGTAAAAAAAGTATCCAAATCATTAAGATATAATGCGAACAGACAGGGAAATACATTTTCGCTTTGTCTAACACCGTTTAAACATGGGAAAACATTTGAAACAGAATCGTTATAAACAATTCTTGATTTTATATTATTATACGGGTTTAAAATTACATTGTACATTTTACCCTTTATATTACACATAAGTAACTTGTACCACAAACCATCACGCCACACAGTATCGAAAGCCTTTTCGAAGTCTATAAATGCACAGAAAAGTTTCTTTTTCTTTAATTTTAGTAGCTCAAAAATGCCATATATAACAAAAGTGTTATCTAGAGTTGAAAATGTTTTCCTAAAACCTGTCTGGTTTTCATTTAAGAGGAGAAATTCGTCTGAATAAGTATTTAATCTATTATTTAATACCGATGTAAATAATTTTACAAAACAACTCAAAATGGTAATAGGTCGAAAGTTTTTAGGATCAGTTTTTGCCCCTTTGTTTTTATAAAAAGATACAATATTGCCTGCGAGCCAAGTATTTGGAATTTTACCAGAATTAAAAATAAGATTAAATAGATCGACGTATAATGCTAAAACATATCAGGAGTTGATTTTATGAATTCATTTCTTATCATATCGTCCCCAGACGCCTTATCATTTTTCAATTTCTTAATACATGTTAAAATCTCGTCACGAGTAATACTGTCGTTTAAGTGCATATTTAAATTATCAAGATATAGGTTTTCTTGTAAACTTTCCGATAAAATACTTAACTCAACATCATCATGATCCGGAGCTCCATTTAGATTTTTAAAAAAATTCGTACAATACATCAATAGAAATATTTGGTTGTTTTTTCTTTTGGCCCTTGTTTAATATTTTTCAATATTCCTTTGGATTTTTCGATCTCAAAGTTTTCAATTCTTTCTTCATTTTTTGTCTATATTTTCTAATAGAAGTGTCCATCTGCTTTTTATATTTTTTCTCGGCCTCTTTGAGTTCTTTTCTAGAATTATCCGAATTTCTAAATTTGTGCTTACGCTTCATTTTTCTATAATATTGACGCTCAAATTTACAATCTAAATCGAACCATGGTTTTTGAATTTTAGTATTTCTTTTTTTCCTTCTGTTATTAGACTTAGTAATAGTTCCAAATGTTTCTTTCGCAGAATCAATGTGTATTCTACCAAATTCATTTACCACAATATTCACCTGCTTCTGTGTTACACTAGAGGCATCCAAATCACGTAATTTATTACGAAGATCAGAAATAGCCTGTCTGTTAAAATTATCTCTGAACTCGTGTAATTTTTCATTTTCCCATTTTTTTATTTTTACAATGTATTCTGTATTTTCTAAAGCATTTATATCACTATCACTATCTTCAAAAACATTGCTTTCAAAAGTTATACTGAGTGACGTGTGAACATCAGAACAACATTTACTAAAATCAAGTACAGTCAAATCATCAATACATTTTATAAAATTTGGAGAACAAATGAAATAATCTACAGCACTTGCATTCCTGCAAGTAAGTTCACCTATATTACTATCACTTCCTACTCGTCCGTTCATGATAAACAAGTTTTGTCATTTGCAAAGATTTACTAGTAATTTTCCAAAGTTATTTTTTCCTTTATCTATATTTTTTCTATTTAGTGGTAAATTTGAATCAGTTAAAAAAGATATATAATTTTCTAGTAAATATTCGCCTCCGTTTGGAAAATCCTTTTCTGTAAATACCGAAAAATCTTTAAACTCAGCCGTTCTTGCATTGAAATCTCCCACCAAAGATATATATTTATACGACCTCCAAAAAATTCTTATATCGAAATCTATGTCATTGAATGCTTCTTGAGACGAGTACGAGATGAATTCTGGTGGTATATACATAACACCAATTAAAACATCTTCATCTAATTTAAATAATGTGGATGACACCTTTACCCAAAATACAAATTTATTGTCATTTTTTATAATAGTTATAAATTTATTTAACTTTTCCTTATATCCAAAAGCAATCCCGCCCGATTTTCTATGTGAAAACTGTTGTCTGTTTTTTGTTTTAAATATATAACCCGGAAAATTAATTTGATCAGTGTCATCAGTTTTTGCTTCTTGTAAGCATATAAAATCATGTTGACAGATTAATTCACCAAATTCAGGTTAATTTAATCTTAAATTCAGACCACAACAATTTAAACACAATAGCTTCAATTTATTTTGTACAGTTAAAAAAGAACAATCAACATTTAAATCATCTATATTTACATCGTTAATACTACTCGATTCTTCACCTTGAGAAACGTCTTGTTCTCCCTGACACCCCCATTCACCCTGCGAGGGTGTAGATGGCGGTCGCCTTCTCTTCGTGGCTGGTCTACCTAGCAAATTTGATTGGCCCACGGCATGGTGTCCTTGAGCGGCGTCGCTATATTGTCTTTGCGGTGGTGTTTGTCTATCTTGTCTATGCGGGCTGTTTAAGTCGTTCGACGGATCATATAGTTTGTTTTCAATAATCAATAATCAAATTAGCTATTTTATGATATTTTTTCGAGACGAGCCGAGACGAAAAAATTTACCAACCTTCCATCTTTTCATTCGGAACCTCTCTCCTATATCAAGGACAAACATTCAAATGGTGTGAAATTTAGTAATGGTGATTGTTACATAATTTGGTGTCATAAATAATACCTTAATTACAAATTTTATCAGGTAATTAAATGCTAGTTTATTATCCCCAATAGACTTTCACAGGATGTTTGAAATTATTTGATATATATTATTAAAATGTGCAAATGTATGTTATAATATTTACTAATAGTATAAAATGGAATCAATATTGGTCATATATAGTAATAAGAGAAGACATATTTTATGAAAAATAGGAAAATGAAAATTGCTTTTTATAATTTACAATGTACTCTTTCTTATTACATGTAATGATCACATTACAACTGAATTGTAATTCATAGTTCTGATTAAGAAATACATTAAAAAAAAGAAGAGATATTGGACAGATGCACACGAGACAAAATAACATAAAACACTAATATATTGGTTGTCATGACATTAAATGTAATCAGTAATGTAATCGATTACATTTACAAAGTGATTGTAATTTAATCGATTACATTTGAAAATTGAGGTAATCGTAATGTAATGTAATCATGAAAATTGCAAAGTAATTGTAATGTAATCGATTACATTTGAAAGTAATTGACACCGAGTCTCGTGAGTGAGTGACTAGAACGTCACTAGCGCAATTTCTGAAAAAAATAACGTATGTACAATTATATCTTTAGATGTATATATAAACTAGATGCTCCCAGGAGCCTGAATCGCTCACCTGGCAAAACAACACCTTATGACCCTTATGCAAAATGTAATTTCCACAGGTGGGTTTTTGGGACTTTAAGGGTATGCATATGGAATATGCACTTAGGAAATATCTAGACGGATTGACAGAGAAAAAGTATGGAAATTAGGTGATAACTGTATCCACCAAACAAACGAATATAATATATGGGAGTATATGTAACAAAAACTCTGAAATCAAACTATCATGTCCAAACGTATATCAAAGATAATATGGATAACAAAATTAATTTCATGTCCCGTATTCTTGATGAACACGGCCATCTTAATCGTGTTGAGTTCGGAGATGCGTTATGGAATTCAGTTCTCCGATCTTCAGTTTCACATTGTTGTGGAGCATACAATTTCGAGCGGCGAAGATCATAATGAAAACAAAGGTGAATATGTCTAAAGCGGCTCTTCTTATCGAGCTTGGGTGGGAACTTATCAATGATTTTTTGAATAGACAGAAAGCCTCATATTTTTCTTATATAAATAACCTACCAAATAAAAGACTAGTTTTTGATGAGATGCATGCTCTTTCCGCTCATGCTTGGGACTACTTACCTGCTTTGAAAACTGTATTTGAATCAGTAGGAC
Organism: Bathymodiolus septemdierum; assembly: GCA_963383655.1. NCBI lineage: Eukaryota > Metazoa > Mollusca > Bivalvia > Mytilida > Modiolidae > Bathymodiolus > Bathymodiolus septemdierum. The sequence goes on from OY726528.1 coordinate 2,523,612, forward strand.
TCGACTATTTGTATCATGTAAACGACTTTAACAAAGAAAGGTTTAATGCTTTTATGGGTCAGTTCTCCTCCACAACACTAAGAAATGAAATCATGAGTAAAAGTTCTCTTCGTGACTATATTACATTCTAAAGACACAATTGGAAGCAACCCTATCTCGAAGATATGAGAGATTTTGAGGGATCTAGACTTAAATTTCTTTGTCGAACCAATTCGCTGTGCTTAAATAATTTGCTAAGCAAAATGAGGTTAAAAAACAGTAACATATGCTCTCTATGTGACTGTAATGTAATAGAAGATTTATGTCATTTCCTCTTGTTATGTCCTGCATTAGAAAAAATAAGAAGGCCTCTTTTAAATGATATCTCGTTTTACACAGTTATACCATGAAAAAAATATCATTTTAGCACAATCAAATGTGTTATGACTTAACTCGTTGTTTCTTTTTTCTATTATTTTTATAGATATCACTTGTTTTATTCATCATGTATGTTTGTATTCAACTATTGTCTGTATTTTACTTTAAGACATGTTTTATACATTATGTAGATTTTTGTAGTTTTATGTATATGATGACTTTTTATGCATTGCCAATTTAATAATATACTTAAATTGAAATACTAATTTCACACTATGAACATTTTATTCTACATATTTTCGCTTTTATATTATGTGTCATTTGTAAATATAACTTTGTATCTAATGGACGCAGCCACTATTACCCCGTTAATGGTTGCCTTCGTTGTAAAGGAGTAGATTTCCAAATAATATATATATATATATATGCATATAATATGAGAATTAGAAGTATTCCGAAAAGACTTTTTCGTATGTGTCAAGATTTGCATCATTGATGAAACTATTTTTTTTGACGGAAGGTGTTTTCGAAGAGGTTCGCACCGCTATGCTTTTTTTTCAATCCGCTATATTCTTTTACATTTTTGGTATGAGATGGATTGAATAATGCATTTGATTATTGACCAATCGTAGTTGACGATACTTGCAAATATGGTGTTTTGGAAGAGGTTCGCATTGTGAAATTTTTCAATTCGTTTGTAACGCAAGGAAAAAGCGTTGTGTACTTGGATAAAATTTGACGGGATATGCATTAAAAATGCATGTACCCTGTACCCGAATATATGCAATAGGACCCCTGAGAACTATACCCAAATATATGCAGTTAGGAAATTAGTTCCTAAATGTGCATATTTGTCACGGACGGCAATAAGATTAACGAGAGTGAATATAATATGCTAGACTTTGCCTTTGGTTTTTGAAAGACGAAATTAAAACGCGAAGGCACCTTCCCTAGCTCAGGGTTTCACCGATTTTTCAACTTAGAATATCGGGCTCTTCTCTCTCCCCCCCCCCCCCCCCCCCCCCCCCCCCCACACACACACACACAAAACTGGTGACCTTGCGAGATTCCCGTATCTGTAAAACGGTCGTTCATTTCGCCATTGGAAAACTTGCCTTTAAGTTTACCATACCTTCATATTCCCGTTGTGAGTTCGACCTACGATTAGACTAGGTTTAAGGTAAGGTTTAAGATTAGGATTAAGCTAAAGCCTAGGCTTAGGGATAGTGTTGGACCGAGGGATTCGGTGAGGATTAGGCCTAAGGGTTGGGTAAGGCTTAGCCTAGAGTTGGCATACTTTAAAGGTCTTGGCTGGGTAAGTTTACGTTGAAGTCAGGATTATGTTAAGACGAGGGGGAAAATTAACTATATAGCCATTTTTCCGGGGGGAAATTCTACTATATAGCCACTTTTCCCTCTGTCGAAAACTGGAGGAAAAATGGCTATGCTCAATGATATAGTCATTTTTCCGAGGGGAAAAATGGTTATATAGTCAGTATTCCGGGGGGAAAATGGATAGGGGGAAAAACTACTATAGGACACCGGTACTATACACGATCTCAGACGGGTAAAAGTACCGGGTACCGGCCCACTTTGAAACCCCTGATCTTGAGGATTATTTATGCAGTCATAAAAAACATGACAAGTCTCCAAACACTATCACAGAAATGTCTTGAAAATTTAAGATTGTATATACTATTATCTGTGTTACTATATGTAGATGATACTATTCTATTAGCTGAATCTGAGTCTCATTTACAAAATTTCTTAAACGTTTTTGAAAAATATTGTTCACTATGGAAACTGAAAATTAATGTTGAAAAAACGAAAATATTGATTTTCACGGAACGTAAAAGGGATTATAATTATGAATTTAATCTATATGGAACACACATTGAAATAGTTAGTTCATATTCTTATTTTGGGATATTATTAAATTATAATGGTAATTTTACAATCGCTGAATAGAAATTATCTGAGCAAGCTCAGAAGGCTCTCCAATTTATTAAGCGAATTTTATCAGTGAGGTCCAGTACACCTAGTTTTATGGTTTATGGTGAATCCGGCCGCTATCCACTAGAGATAAAAATCAAATTAAGAGTCTTACATTTTTGGGTAAAATTACTTCAGAATGAAAATAAGTTATGCAGTAATATGTATCAACTGTTGTATTCTATGTATCAGTCTAGAGCTATCAAAATGGATTACATATGTCAAATCGTTATTAGATGATACAGGGTTGAGTTATGTTTAGAATAATCAGTGAATTTTACATACTAATGACATTAAGTTCACTGTTAAGCAAATTTTAAGTGACCAATTTATCTAGAAATGACAGCTATATCGAACAGGCGTCCAGGGGTGAATTTTATTCTATATTTCAGACAGAATTTTGTTTAGAAAACTACTTACTCAGATTAAGAACTGATAAAAGAATATATATATGCAAAATACGCTGTTTAATTTTAAAATTTCCAATCGAAACTGGTCGATGGAATAACATTCCAAAACATGAGCGTTTCTGCAATTTCCGTAACTTGAGGGAGATAGGAAATGAATTCCATTATATTTGTACTTGCCAAAAAGTAGAAATTGTTCAGCTTAGATTAAAGTACATCCCAAGTTACTTTGTCAGAAACCCTAGTGAAAATGAGTTAAGTGGTTTACTTTCATTTTGTAACGTTAAAGTATTACATAATCTGGCAATTTTTCCCAAGAAAATCTCAAATTGCAAAAAAAAAAAAAAAAAAAAAAAAAAAATCTCCACACTTACCGTTACGTTTGTATACATGCTACATAAAAGTTAGCTGTATAAAGGTCAATTGTACTTATATTGTCATGTGTAATAATTGCAATGTAATATGTAAATATATTTCATTCATTCGGTGTATTTATGTAAATGTGCTTCACAATTTCAGTTCGTCATTATGTATTGTGTATTTTATTGTTTGCCTCTTGTATCAGTGTATACTGTCAGAGTGTAATAAAAAGTCTTAGTCATGGCAACATTACTATGACAAATATTCATTCCATCCATTATGTTTCGATAATAACATATCAACTATAATGAAAGTGTCTTAGATGAAGAGTAATAATTATACAATAATATTGTGTTGTCCATGTTATATGCCGAAATATGTCCCAAGGTTAGAAGGCATAATGCACTCCTCTTCGGAGTGCATTATGCCTTCTAACCTAGGGACATATTAGAAGTGCATTATGCCTTCTATCCTTGGGACATATTTCGGCACATGGACAACACAATATTATTGTTATTATTACTCTGAATGTCTTTGGTGATTTCAAAAAATGAAATTTGTCTAGATCAATGATACAAAGAGGATCAGACACAAGTTTTACCAACTTATGGAGTCTTCTCCTATATTTACAATCATTATTACTTTATATTGAGAATGCACAAGAAAACAAGAAAAATACAATTTTATCATATAATATAGCTGAAAATAGTAAACGAGTAAAAAGAAATGTAGGAAATGTATGTGTGTGTGTGTGTGTGTGTATGGATGCTGGATGATGTTAGGTTAGTACATTACACGATTAGAAATCGTTTAGACCTTTTTATGAATCGGAAAACTGAATAAAAAATAAAGCAATTATCTGCATAGCTTAAGGTTTCACTTCCTGAAGTGAGAAGTGAAGTATTGATCGATTGAGACAAATCGCTTATGCTGAGAAACAGTTCATTTCTTATTTCAGAATATTTGGTACAAACAAAAAAGAAGTGGTTCGCATCTTCTTGGGGGGCACCGCAGCTACACGCTGGGCTAGATAAAATATGAACCTTATGTAGATCATGGTTGAGTAAAGAAGGTGTACATCTAATTTGTGTTAGGATCACGCTTAACTTTCTAGGGCCATAGTAATAAAGTTTGCGAACTGAGATCTTATTTGATTGGCTGTTAAGACGAATAGCGTTTTTGAATTTGGATAATGAATCTAATTTTCTGATTGCAATGTCAAGTTTATTCCATTCTTTAACTGTGGAAGGAATAAATGACGAATTGGTTATAGAGAATCTACAGAAAGGAACTATTAAATTATCACCATTTCGCAAAGGGTATATAGTAGAACTCTGAATAGTTGGGGGAACTAGATGACGCAAGTATTCAGGTGCCATTCCACATTTTATATTAAAAAATAATAGGAGTTTTCTGCGGTATCTCCGCTCTGATAGTGTTTCCCAACCTGTCTCAGCATATAAATACTCCGATTTGGTAAAAATGGGTAAACCTGTTACAATACTGGCAGCATCTAAATGAAGTTTTTCTAATTTGTCTGAATAGCCAATTCCACAATTATCCCAGACTTCACAAGCGTATTCAAAAAGGGGGCGAATGTAGACTAAATACATTTTTTCTAAGTTGGATCTATTTAGACTGAATTTTAATTTCCGTAATATACCTAAATGTTTGGTTATATTTGTTATCATATTTTCTAAATGTTCATTCCATTTTGCATTTTGGGAGAGGATAACTCCCAGATGCTTATGGCTAGTAGATAAAGGGATACTTTTGCCATTAAAAGAAAATTCGATGTTGTCTATGTTACCGGTATTGGAGAAAAACAAGATTTCTGTAATTTCGGGATTGAATGACATTAGCCATTTACTAGACCAGGCATTTAGTTCGAGTAGATCATGATTGATTACAGTTTACAGGGTAGGGATGCGGCACCCTTTTTGAAAATTGCAATAACATGAGCACTCTTCCAATTAGAAGGATATTTGCTCTGTTGTAAAGATTTATTAAATATTATTAGAAGGGGCTTTGCATTTTCTCAGGAGAAATTTTAAGTATTTTATTACTTATTTTGTCTGGTCCTGTTGCTTTGTTTGGGTCAAGAGTTTGAATAACATAATTAATTTCGTTCTCTGTTATATGTGTTTCGTGAATAATATTATTTGTTTTTGAGTCAAACTGTGGGAGAGTAACATTTTCTTCGTCCAGTTTTGATATTGAGCTAAAATATTTATTCAATAACTCGCATTTGTTCGAATCGTCATAAGCAATTTCATCAATATTTTGATCATTAATTGAATTCCGGAGTGGGGGTATACAATAATTTCCTTTGTTAGATTTGATTAACATCTTCATTATTTTCCAATACATTTTGGTGTTTGAAGAGTTATTTAATAAAAAGTTGTCTAAATTATTTTCAAATTTCTCCATTGATATTTTTTTTCATATCATTTACCTTATTTCTTTGTTTTTTTATATTTAATAATGTTGTTTTCGTTTTGAGATTTTAATAATTTTTTCCTAATCCGGTCACGTATGCGGATTTCTTTTCGTATTTCGTTACTGAACCATGGTTTGTCTTTTTCGCGTATCAGTATTGTTTTTGAAGGGATACATGCACTTGAGATTTGAAGGAAAGTTTTTGAAAATTCTTCACACATATCATCTACATCATCAAATTTACAAAGTTTTTCATTCCAATTGATATCAGTTAGCATCTGATTAAATCTAACAAAATCAGTTTGGTCATATAACCAGATTTCTTTTGTAAATAATTTCGATGTAGCTTTTGGGCATTTAATGAATGCAATTGCTGCATCGTGGTCGCTTATATGTCTTGGTATTTTAAGTACATCAGAATAATTACAGTTCAAAGTATCGCTTAGAATAATGGGGTCTAATAAAGTATTACCACTTATCCTGGTAGGTTTATCAATCACATTCTTAAGATTAAAAATATTCACAAGGTCAATAAGTTTGTTGTTATTTGAACACAATAGATTTGAATTCAGATCGCCAGTGATAATGATGTTTTCATTTACCTGAAGGGCCAACTCTATCGCGTATGTTAATCGTGTACAGTAATCAATATCTGTACACGGAGATCTATATGTGTTACACGGTAAAAAAGATTGACATTTGGATCGTATTTCAACCCAGATAGTTTCGTCAAGATTGTTTTCTAATTCGGATTTCCTACTTATAGAGATATCATTTTTCGAATAAATGAGGAGCCCACCACCACTATTTGAACGGTCTTTTCGATGGATAATATTCGGAAACGAATCGAGAGTTATGTCACTATCATTTATTTGGTTATCAAGGTGTGTTTCAGTTACAACTAATATATCGAAATCATTCAAAGAGATTTCAAGGAACTCCATTTTATTTCTAATACTGCGGATATTAATATTACACAACGAAATACATCTATCAGTATGATTGTTTTCCAAAATTGACTGTGATAATTCGTGTGGACCAGGATTAGATTCGATATTTCGACATGTAGTATAAAATGGAGTGTAAAAAGTAAAAACAACGCATTTACATTTGGATTTAGACCCTGGAGCAAGAGAAGGCAGACAAAAAAGAGAGAGCATCAGAGGTTAGTTCTAAATATGTTCAAATAAGTATCAGTCCGAATAACAAAAGGTCCACACAGTCTACAAGTGTGAGAATGGAACATGCCTATAGCCGCTCTGTATTCTTCCAAACTATTACCCATTGGGCTTTAAGTTTGAAGACAGCAAAGAGCAGAGATAGGCCCGTCCCACTCCCACATCAAAACACACACCGCAGCATCCACACACACAATTAAATGAGAGAAATAGCAACAATGATGAAAAAGTAAAGAAAGTTAACAAAACATAAATACATGTATATATACAAGCAAAGAAAATGAAAAGTAAGTTCATTTGAAATGTTGAGATATAGCGGGGTTTCAAATGGGAAATTAGTGGTTATATTAAACTTCATTGGAAAAAAGAACCATATGTCATTAATTTACAGGTATGTTGTATCATTCCTGTCACAATTCATCACTCCACATATCTACGACTTAAATGTTCTACATTACATGTATAATAGATCATTTTATACATTTGTATATCGTAAACACTATACAATATTGGTAATACAGTTTTAGACACACAAAAGAAAATCACTTTACACACATTTACACATTATCCACAATCAATTAAAAAAAATGTAATCATAAAAAATAAATAAATAAAAAAATAATAATAATAATAACTTCATATATGGTATACACAATTATCATTTATTTTGCTCGCGTATTTATTATTATCGATATCACGAATACAATGAACATATTTGGATACATGACCATGATACGTATTAATTTCCAGGAGATTTTCATCATTTTACCATTTTATTTTTGATATTTCGTACACTGAGAAAAAAGAAAAAAAAACAAAAAACTTGTTATTAATCGGTCGAATATAATATGTACATTTTTGTATATAGATTTGAATATAGATTTGAAGATATGGAAATTAATTCCGACATACGGAAATTTAGTGAATATCAAAATTAATGTAGAACCATGATATTTCTCCTTTGGGGGAGGGATGGTACACCATAAGCAGTTAATGAAGAGGGAACATATCTGATTGATCTCTGTAAAAGTACAACATATCTCGTCTAGGAAACCTAATATTTGTTGGAAAAAGAACAAAAAATCTGTTCAGACAGGAAGACATCATCAGTTTTGCTTTCAAATTAAATTACAACAGATGAGTCGAGAACACCTTTTAGAATAGATCGCGGAAATCAACCACGTAATTTCGCAACTAATGTGACAGCTTAACTAGATAGCTTTACTGTATTAGGTATTTGATAAATTTGTCAGTCGATTGCGCATAGAATGAGTTATAAGTTGATTTTATTTAAATCAGTTTTCGATAATAAACTAACACTTTGACACGTTCCTTTTCTCGGGAAATTATGGGTTCTGTATAGGAATACCTATAGATAATAAATAAAACTCAATCTTTAATTATTGGAGATTTACGCTGTGCAGATATATCAATTTAATTGAATTGCATTGTTTAATTTTAAACGTTTTGACTTTTTATGAAAGGGTTTTCGATAATATGACAATATTTTGATACGTCCACTTTCTCCTACGGGGTATGATAGGGGGCACATATATAACTAGGTTAAAAAAAAATGCTTATTTTGGATAGTATGACTTACAGCGTGTGGACAAGTTGGGTTATGACAAAAATAGGATATGAAGAACAATAAATATGAAACTTAGTGGATTTAAGCTGGACTTTTAGCATTATGGAGAAAAACAATGTGATTTGACCTGGGTTTACTGCATACAAGTTATATGGGGAATGGAATTGTAAGAGGATAGTCGATTTTAGTGGATACAAATTTGATGGAAGATAAATATTTACATACAATTCAGTACATGAATGGCAAGGGAAAAAAACCTCAAAAACAATAACTATTAATCTGAGATAAATAATATATAGCTAAGTTTTTTAAGTTTAATTTATATCATAATCAGAGGCATTAAGTAGGCTTCTGATGTCATCATGGTTCCGTATGAGCGTTTGTCTGCTACTTTCGTTAAGCTTTGCCTACACACGACCGTCCGTTGTCCAGTAGGTCTTGATGTTTTGGTTGTACTTTAGATCAGAGAGGGATTTTACTAGGTTTGTCCTTGTTTTTGTCAAGTTTTCTGTGATGAAGATTCTGTTGGCATCATTTTTGAGATTTTTTTTGGAGTTATACACTTCTTTGCGACATCTGTATGATCAGAATCTAGCAATGACTTGAGATTTTCCGTTTCTGATTTTACCAATAACATGCGACCGGCTAATATCATTGGTGCTGATGTCTAATTTAAGTTTATTTTTGCAGATATCTACTATGATGTCATCTGTGTTAACAGGGTGAATGATATGACCTCTATTGTCTACGGGTACATCAATGTTATGGAATCGAAGACTGGTCCTCCTGGAATATTGTTCCTGGTGTTCAAGACGGACTTCTAAATTATTGACAATGTCATGTAAAGAGTCTATTTCCTTATTTTTTCCCTTTAATGATGACTTTAAATGTTGCTCTTCTTGAATACGTTGGACTACAAGGTGTGCCTGTTTAGATATCATCTCTTTCTGTTCGTCGATTTGTTTTTGTAGTTCTTTCAGTGTTTGTTTTAGTGGAATAATATGTTCGTCCATCAGCGCCTTAATGCTTGCTTCAACTGAGCTGTTTATAGAATCAGTTATTGACTCACTGATTTTGTCAGACAAAATGGGGATGATTTTACCAAGAACTTCTGGACTAGTTAGTGCCTCAATAACTTGTGCAGTGATAGTTTTTTTTTGCACTGGAGTTTTTTTGGTACTGACTGATGCACTACGACCTTTTTTACCCACTGATGTGCTACGATGCCTCGTTTGTCGTGTTTGTTGTTTTGAAGTTGCTGGCAGATCTTATGGACTTTCAGGAGTTCGTCTTTTATTGGGTCTGCCAGGTGTTTCTAGTGTATTTTCGGATGATAATTCAGATTGTTTATAGTTTATTAGTACTTCGACGTTTGGATTGTTTACTTTTGTGGGGGCTGCCATCTTTGTTTTTATTTACAAACCGGTTCGCTAATTACAGGTAATGTTAGTTTGATTAAGTGCAGATTTGTTAAAATTTTCAGCAATCATTCGATTGTCAAATGACATATGACATTCCTTTGCAGCTTTTGGAGATTTAGAAATTAATTCTTCCAGTATTATTTCCCATTTTTAGGACAGCTCTATTACACGACCATTACATCTTGCGCATGCTATACTTGGTAGAATTGTTGCCTGATATTGGTAGAATTGATGACCATCACTGCTTATGCTTTCTTTTGATTTGTTGATATTGGTAGAATTGTTGCCTGATATTGGTAGAATTGATGACCATCACTGCTTATGCTTTCTTTTGATTTGTTGATATTGGTATAATTGTTGCCTGGTATTTTTAGAATTGATGACCATCACTGGTTAAACTTTGTTTTGTTTTGTTGATATTGATATAATTGTTGCCTGATATTTGTAGAATTGTTGACCATCACTGATTAAGCTTTCGTTTGTTTTGTTGATATTGATATAATTGTTGACCATCACAGTTTATGCTCTCTTTTGTTTTGTTGATATTGGTAGAATTATTGCCTGATATTGGTATAATTGATGACCATCACTGTTTAAACTGTCTTTTGTTATATTGATATTGGATACCGTGATTCACTCTTGACAACACCGAAGGAGGTCACCAGCTCATACAAGCGTCCACGCCGATCAGATACATCTCCGTTATTGAATGATAGTAATCGTTATTACCACAGCCATGGAGAACAATTAACCAATGAACTGTTATGTAATCTACAAAAATATTGTAATTGTGTGAAATGCGTGATAACAAAGTTATTTATAGTAATATATGTACTGTCTACAGTGGAAATAACACTGACAATATAAATAATCTTAATTATGTTGTTACTCAATCTGAATTTAAATAAATATTACATAATTTAATAAACGGTAATGATTATGAACTTACAGTTGAAGTAGAAGAAGACTGTTTTAGCAATATATTTATAAAAATAATGATATATCTGTTGATATTGATTATAAACAAAATGTAAGTAACTATAATAATTCTATTCTTGATTGTAGTGATGAGTCTCGTCATACATGTATACATTGATAGACAAGAAAGAATATGTGATTTTTGTAATGATTCATGTATAGAAGACGAATTCATTTCTTTAGAAATGCCTGTACCAAGTCAGGGTCATTACGGTTTTCACAGTTTTTCCGTTGTTGACTGATTTTGTCTGTTTATATAATTATGAGTTTTGACTTTCCCTTTGTAAGATTGTTCGGAGTTCGGTAATTTTATTATTACCCTTATTTATATTGAAGTGTAAAAAATATGATAACATGCGTAACAAGTATATTAAACCTTATTACTGGAAGAAAACATCTGCTTTTAAACTGGTACAACTATTGTCTGTTTGTAATATTAAAGAGCTAAATAATCTAGGTAAATTTTTGTATTCTGCTGAAAAGGTTAGAAATTACTTAACTTAATTGTCATGCTCCGCTATGAATATATTCTTGTATTGATTGTATGTATATATGCCTATAAGCTGTATTGCTTTTGGTAAATAAAGTATTATTATTATTTAAATTATTATAACTGTAAATACTAGTCATAGTTCTGATATAACTGTCAATAGATAATTCCGTGATTCTAATAACAATTGTATCAATTTGTTAAGTTTGAATTGTTGTGGGATCAAGTCAAGGTTGCAGTATCCGGAATTTCAAAACATGATTAGAAATCATTATATCTTATGTTTTGTCGAGACAAAAACTGACGACTTGGCTGTTATTAATTTTCCAGGTTTTAAGTTCATATTGAAAAACCGAAAGAATATAGCTTATTGTCGGTCAGGTGGGATTATGGTCTGATATAGAGACACCTTAGTGAACATGATTGAATTAAAAGAAACTAGTTGTAAATATGTTCTGTGGTTTAAGTGTAAGGGGGAGTTATTCAAAGGATTCAATTTTTTTATTATAGTCTCACCACATACAATTACAAACAAGTATTTACATAATAAAATATTCGTTCACCATCACAAATCATATTGTATGTACCAATCTTAAAAAAAGATTTATGAGAGACTTATATTCTATAAAATATAACATTTTAAAACTATATAGTATTATATTTACACAATAACTAATGGTATAAAAAACTATTTCTCCTAATTAAAATATTATAGCAGGTTTTGGCTACAATAATTAAAAAAAATCGTTACTAAATCAAAATAAAAATTTATCTGCATCTGATAAAAAGCTAAAATCTTCAAAGTAAGCGAACTGGTAATTTTTGGTGTAATTTATATACCTCCTGAATACACAAAGTACTCATCAGACGAAGCATTTAATGTAATTCAACAAGAACACTTATCACTTTTAAATATTTCGAAATATATTTACCTTGTTGGGGATTTTAATGCGAGGACAAGTAATTGTGATGATTTTATTATTCTAGATGACAACGATCATAATAATAATAATATTTCAGATTATCCCGATAACTATACTGAGGTATTATAATCATTCTCTCTTCCTGTTGAACGAAGTAGTATGGATATGATAAGAAATAGGTATGGAAATATGTTGTTAGAATTTTGTAAAGGTAATAGTATATTTATAGTGAACGATAGAGTAGGTAAGAATAGAAATATTGGACGATTTACTTGTAGAAACGCCAGTGTAGTAGATTACTGTATTAGTAGTCCATATTTGCTGAAATCATTCAAAGATTTTGACATTCTTGATTCTAGTAAACTATATTCAGATGTTCATTCGCCTATTAATATATGTTTTTCTTCTGATAATTTTTCACAAAGGAGCCAAGATGAATATGTGGATTATCGGAACCATACTGTTGTAAATATAATAAAAACTAAAAGATGGGACCCCCAAAAAAAAATGATTTTCAGAACAATATCGATATTGAAAAAAATGTTAGAATTAGAACATATGGTTACTCTACGTAGTGCAGAAAAAGATATGATTACTTATTATACTGTTGACATATTGATAGAAAATTTATGTAATATATTTGTCACATCTGGCAAAAAAATGCTTTTGGAACTAATAATGTAAAGAAAAAAAAAACAAGAATAATACTCTTAAAAAAGAAAATAAACCCTGGTTTGATTTAGAATGTAGATTTGCACGTCAAAACTACAGAAAACTTAAGAAATGTTTTAAATGTTTAACTTCTCCACAAAATCGCTTAGCTATGATTCACGCTGAAAAACATTACAAACATACATTGGATAGAAAATATAAAAATTATCGCAAGAAATTTTCAGAAGATATTCAAAATTTGAGTAGAAACAATCCTAAAGAATTTTGGAAACTTTTGAACAAAGATAAAAGAAAGAAGCAACCGAATATTGAAATTGATAAACTTTATGATTTTTTTTCTTCAAAATTTGAATAAAGGTAATAACAAAATTACCGAACTCCGAACAATCTTACAAAGGGAAAGTCAAAACTCATAATTATATAAACAGACAAAATCAGTCAACAACCGGAAAACATTTGTGATGGTAACGACGGCTTACCAGAGTTTAATATTTTACAGAATGAACCAATCAATGAACACATAAACGCTTATATCTCAAAGGAAGAAATTTTAAAATGTATACAAAAATTAAAGAACGAAAAAGCTTGTGGTGAGGTTGAAATTATAAACAAATACATCAAGTCGACATCAAGTCAATTTATAAATATTTATGAGAAGTTATTTAACATTATTTTTGATAAGGGATTAGTTTCTCATATTTGGTTGATTGGTACAATTAAGTCTATGCATAAGAATAAAGGCGATATTGATGAACCCAAGAACCATAGGCCTATCACAATTGTTAGTTGCTTGGGAAAATTATTTACATCAATTTTGAATATAAGACTCAATACCTTTTCTGAGGAATACAAACTTATAAAAGAAAACCAATTCAGATTTCGCCAAAATTATTCAACTATAGATAACATTTTCAGTCTCTTTTCGTTTTTCCAAATATTAAAACTTAAAAAAAGGAAATTATTTTGTGCCTTTATAAATTTCGAAAAGGTCTTTGATATGGTATGGAGGGAAGGGCTTTTATACAACAATGATGTTAAATAATATCAATGGCAAAATGTTTAATGTTATTATTAATATGTATGATAGTATAAAATCTTGTATCTCATATAATAATTGTATATCAGAATACTTTGATTGTGCAAATGGAGTAAGACAAGGGGGAAACCTGTTCCTTTTCTTTTTTCATTATTTTTAAATGACATTGACACTTTTTAAGAAAATAAAAATATTACAGGACTACAAACTATCTCAGATGAAATAGAAAACAATTTAGACATTTACCTTAACTTTTTATTCTGCTATATGCTGATGACACTGCATTGTTAGCTGAGACAGCAAATGATCTCCAAATTCAACTCAATGCTTTTTATGAAAAATGGGAGATTACCACAAAATTTGAGCTTCAGCTATGATAATCTGAATCTTGAGAGAGTTAAAAATTTCAAGTATCTTGGGATTATTTTTACTAAAACAGGAAATTTTAGTTTGACAAAAAATACATCTAACTGATAAAGCACTAAAAGGTATGTATGTAGTTTTGAAAATGGGAAGAATGTATAAGCTATCAATAACATGTCTATTTGATCTATTTGACAAAGTGATTAAACCCATCCTGTTATATGGCTGTGAAGTGTGAAGCTTTAGTAACAATGATATTCTGAAAAAAATACATCTAACATTTTGTAAGGGACCGACCATTTAACTTGAAGGGGGAGGGGGGTATGGTGTTTTGTTTCGTTCAGAATTTTTTTTTCGGTCAACACAAGAGTTAGAATATTTTTTTTTGTCGCGCAAAGCGCAATTTTTGTTTTCATCGTTTAGTATTAAGTTATATGACAAAAACTCTGAATCAGATTATTTTTTTTTCCTCCACCAAAATCAGAATATATTCTTCAGCAACATTGGGAATCAGAATATGCTTTTAGAAAAAAATTATAACCCCCCTCCCCCCCTCCCTTCAAGCTAAATGGACGTTCCCTAAGATTCTTTTAAATTTAAAAACATCAACCCCTAGCTATATGGTGTATGGTGAACTAGGGCGATACCCTATATATATATTGATATTAAAATCAGAACCGTATGTTACTGGGCAAGATTTATAATTGGTAAACAAACACAGTATTCTAATATATTGCATAGACTATGTCGTCAATTGAATGAAAATTATAATATGCAGTTTAGTTGGATATTGTTTGTAAAACACATATTTAATGAGTGTGGCTTCTCAAATATATGGGAAACAGAACTTTTTAACAATGTAGATTATTGGAAATGTGTGATTAAACAACGATTAGAGGATCAGTTTCTTCAAAATTGGAATTCTTTTATAGTACAAAATTCATCTAAAGCCATACATTATAAAACAATTAAAACAGAGTTTAAAAATGAAGAATATTTAAATATTTTAGAAATAAAAGATGCAATTTTGCGTTGCAGATTTAGAACAAACAATAATAAACTCCCTATCGAAACAGGGCGATGGGAGAACATTCCAAGAGAAAATCGTAAATGTAGATTATGTAATAGATCCAAAATTGGAGATGAATACCATCATAGTTTTGAATGTATTTATTTTAACCAAAAACGTAAGCAGTCACTGCTCATAAAATCGTAAAATAAATCACTAGCCAGATTGTGTCAATCAGCGTTCCTTGTAAACAACGTCACAGTGAAAGTCGATAGATGGTTGTCTTTAGTATTTTTTCCAGAATTTTTATTTATGTCAACAATACAAGCTTTTTTTTTCATTGGCATTTATTTTTTTTATTTCATATCTAGCAATAATTGTCGATTATTAACAACTGTTCAAGTCTTCGATATTATTTTTGACAACTCCGCTCCACCATCTTGTTTAGTGCTCGAAATGATGAACTCCCGACTTTTTTTAAAAAATATTTTTACGCAGGAATTGTTCAATCGAATCTATGTTGAAAAATACACAATAAATATGTTTTTCGTGTTAACATCCATATCTTTGTTTTAAAATATATCGTTCAAATACAAATAATTCAAAATCAATTCAAAATTTCCGAAGGAGGTAAATGGAACAGCCACCAAATGCTATGTGTTTTTTAAAGAATATTATATGGTGTGATGTCCCTTTGCTTCATTTCATTGACATATTGTTTATAGTTTCACTTACGATAAAGGAAATATTTAAAAAATAAACAAAATGATATCTTTATCTAGTATTTCATTGTGATACAATAAAAAGCAGGTAAAAGAATAGGTATGATAAGGGCAGAAATTGGCCTAAAAAATAGACAAATTATAAATGAAACGTATAGCTTTCGTTGTTTCTTGATTTTAGAAGACTTTTACCCCAACTAATATTTTGGTAACAATTCTCCATATTTGCACGTGCGATGACGTCACACTAGTCAATGAAAAGTCTATCGTTTCGTGAAAATATATTGATTGATTGATTGATTGGTGTTTAACGTCCAGCGAGCAATTTTTCAGCTATATTCAGGACGAGAACATTTAAACATTTAAACGCCACGGGACTCGAAACAAGGAAAGTTGATGGGAAGGGACGGATAATTTTTTCCAGTGCAACAGGTCTCGTATGGACCACTCATCATGAGCATAATGTTCATAGTGAGCTGTTACACTGGGTTCTTTAACGTGCAGAGAGGGTGGCAGTCTCTCAACACGGGACCTCGGTTTTATTTACGTCTCATCCGCAGGACGGGTTGGTTGTGAATTTATACATCCCGCACAACCGACGAACGCCCCTTCAAGCCGAAGAAGCTCTCGGTCCCATTTCTATACCCCGGGGTTCCCGCGGTGTTGACCCCTTTAAGAGGACTAGTGCCTCTTGTGCGGAGAAACCTGGTGCCTATTCTACCCCCGGCACACCCTTTATGAGGGGTGAAAATATATGAAATCTAACAAGAAATGTGTATTTAATGTCAATTTTCAGTATAACCACAAGCAGGTACCAACGGCATATTATAGTATGATGTTTAATATACATAAACACATATCTCATTTAATTTTTGTGTTGGTACCCGAGTGTGGAGATTATGAAATCTGTAATCAAACAAATAATTTTAAGGTCGATTTCTCGTCAGCGGCCATTTTTTATTGACCGTTTTCATCCGTAATAGACAGAAATAGAAAGCTACGGGAGTAAAACTTGAACAGTTTTTATGAAACAGTTTTGATGTTAAATAAATTTTGGAGGTGATTTACTGCCGACCTGATTGTGCATTGTGTCCGACGTGTTTTTTTTTCTAACCCTCAGTGGAATTTCATGTGTTACTATACTAAAGTATACTTTAATATTATCCCCACAATTCACAAAAAGTACAGAATCCAAAACAAGCAAAAGAAAATTAGTACGTCAGATTATCTTAGAAATTAATTCATTGGACATGTACAGATTGAACTGATATGAATGTCAAAATTTAATTGATAATCTATTTCAATTCCTAAAAGTTTTACTGTCTCTTCACATGAAAGTGTAGAATTCTGTATACAAATCTTCATGTTTTTGTCAAAAGTCTTCTTCGCAACCGCAAGTACCTCAAATTTATCTGGATTAGCCTGCATTTTGTTAACTTTAAACCAATCAATAAGAGCATTTTACTCCGATTCTAAAACTGAGGCAAGTACATTAAGATCAGGATGACCATAAGACAAAGTATTGTCATCCGCATAATTATATAAAGTACCCTTTTTAACAAAATAAAAAAATATCATTAATAAAGACATTAAAAAGTAGAGGGACCAAGATTGACCCTTGGGGTACCCCTTTTTGGTTGTCAGACCAACTGCTCAGGATACCATTAATTTTAATTTGTTGTTTCCTATTTGCTAAGTAGGACTCAAGAAGGGATACAGAATCAGTGGAAATACCATAGGCCAAAAGTTTATCCAATAAAATATCATGGCGTAGGCAATCAAATGCCTTGGAAAGATCCATTAGGACTGCGGCAACATATTGATTTTTTTGATTTTTTTTAAAGATTGACGACTCGTTTACTTATACACAATTTCAGGTAAACAATTATTGGTCACTTCTAATTTTGGCGGTAAATTCCTTTGTCTATTGTCTTAGATTATATACGACACCATATTGCTTTTGATGTATCTCTGTGCAACGTTTAAATTTAGAGCTGGGATTCAGAAGTTGAGAAATCTAAATATTTGGAGAACTTATTTCGTTTCTAAGGTCAGTTACTTTCAATGAATCAGTACATTTCAATAATGTTTGAGAGATGTCAGTTCAAATCTCTCTGGAAGCTAATGATCTGAGTACATATTAGGTTTGTCAACTACTAACAATTAAAATACATGTATACAGCTTCTATAGTACAAGGTAGTACATTTCAATAATGTTGAACAGATGTCAGTTCAAATCTGACTGGAAGCTAATCTATGGGTTTATTTTAATACATTGTATATACTTTAAAAGGTAATAACATTACACAAGAAGGAATATATGTCTCTGTATAATCTTGTCACAGATAATTTTAAAGAGTATGATTTCGATACTGAATATTGCCTTAATATATATATCACGCCTCTACTGTGCTTTTTCCAATAAAAAAAATATTGAATATTGATAAATATTTTGTATGTGAAAGCAGAGACACGTCTGATGAAAGTGGTACCTATATAATTCTTTTAAAATTAAAAACTATTTTGTTCACTTGGAGATAGCATAATATTGGCCCAAATACACATACTTTAAAATGTCGAAATGAAGATTATCAGTATTAAAGTAACCGTACGCAGTGCGGTCTTATGTATGGGCACAATGGACAGTTGCCCGGTGATCACACAAGCAAATGAACCCCATGCTAATCTATGTATGTTGTATACGGCATAATTTTTTATTTTTAAACACTGATTTTGTTGGAAGTATCAATACAAGAAATATATGTTTAATTTTATCGACCATTTATAATTCTATTTCTGTGAGTGTTTGTATAGATATGGGCCTCAGTGCACTGCTTTGACCGGGGCCTATATTGCTGACAAGACAGCGCTGACCGTACGTCATTCATCATTTACACTTCATGAATATATATCGGCTGTACATAGCATGGTATAGGCCAATATTGCTTATGTATGTTGGTTGCATTAATTAATATTTTCGTAATAATAACCACACCATAATAATGTGCTTGACATACATGTAAGAATGGAACATGACTGTTAATGTATAGCCCTGTATCAGGGCATACTATTTAACCCCTGTCTGTCCCTCCCTTTTTGTAATATTTTGTAGTGTGCTTAATGTACAAATACTAAAGGTGTGCATTCCTACAGGATTTTGACTTCTAAAAAATCACAAAATGATATATAGTTGAACATTAAGTTATTAAATACTAATTCTATATAATTATTAAAAAGCCGAAGAAAAGGATAGGAATGTTAAAATTGCAATTAATTACTGTCATTGATATTAAGTACAAAATAAAAATAGTTTTTCTTGGCTGAAGGTTTATTTCTCAGCACATCATATATTTACATCATATCAATAATATAAAAAAGCACAATACAATACACTGGATAAGTGAAATAATAATAAAACCAACTTTTAACAACACTCTCAAGGATGGTGTGACATCAGCTTTGAGGATGATGTGTGTAGATTGCTCTGGGCTGTAGCTTTCTCTGGTGAATATACCTAAAATAAATGTGAAATTGTTACTCAATTTGTCCTTATATTATCTTCAGAAATATATTACAAAAAAGGCTTCCCTTAATAATAGCAGTCAGTACACAAATAAGTAGAGTACCATACAGGCAATAGTATTAATTTGGGTAAACGGACAGAAAGTTACAGGACATAAAGTCACAATTTTAAAGGACAAAAAGTCACAATTAATAATTTGGGTTAAATAATGGTATAACAATAAAATGTCACAATACACATTTAACATGTATGTGGGACAATAAAAGTGACTTTTTTTAAATTATTGTCAGCAAAGGCACTCGTGGCACGGAAATTACCGGTAAACGGAAAAAAAAATCACAAGAAAAAATAATGTATTTACTAATGGAAATCGAGAGAAAATCATATCGAGTCGGCTTTTTATATTTGTATGGATAAGAAGTGCCAAACGAACGTTGGAAGTATGTAAATATTACACAAACAGGTACATGTTTTGAGATTTAAATTTTTGTTCTTTCTTTCTTTCTTTTAAAGAACTGACGACCGTTTCACTAAAGGTCGTATGTCGGAAAAGGAGACGTAAAAAGAGTTATAACGGTTTCACTAATAAATAGGATTTATGACTTACGATAAAAAGTGATCGCAAAGTTAAGAGTGGTGATAGGTACTCGTAAGTCGTGAATCGTAAGCCCAGTTTTGAAGAGAAGAATTGCTATCTGCATTTTTTTTTAATGCAAACATTAATCAAATGAAGCGAGCAAAAGCCAATTGTCTGTAAACCCAACTACCATACAATCACTCCTAAGTACCATATGCTTAGCCGAGAAATTAAAGACAAATTGTATAATGTTTGCTGTAATCCGACCAGAGATCGGACTCACGAAAGTCTATCCCGTAATTTAATTGACAATAGCTTTGAATTCAATTAAAAATAAAACCAGTGGTATGATATTACAATTTGTACTAATTTATCAATCAATACAATGAGCTTCTTGGTAAACACATGTTCGTACTTGACAAGTTAACATAACAACTAATGCGATACGCTTAAAATAGAACCAAGTAATATATTCCTTTTAAATCATATAGTCGTGTATATAAATAATTGTTCATACAAAAGACAAGGTATTTTATTTAAACCTATTCAATAATCAAAGTAGATCGAGATCAAATACAAAGAACAGGATGTCTGTGTAATCCCAGATTTGCTGATGTCTTAGAGAAAAAGGTCAAAACTTTGCAAAGCACATCGTAGTACCATAACTTAAGACCAAATTATGACAATGCCGTCTTTTGAGGTATAATTCGTAATTGGATAAATATTTCACCGCATGCCAACTTTATAATTATCTTTCTTTATGATGGTTTCTTTTTAAAACATTAATATTATGAAATTAAAAGACTCTTCTTTCTTAATTAGAATTTATTCTTTTTTTATGAGTAACAATAAAGTACGGAGCCCGTTAACTGACATGAAAAATATTTTTATGACGTATTTCTCGTAAACTAAATTAAAAAAAATATCTATAAACGAAATAGAAAAAAAAATGTCATGTCAGAAAACGGGTTCCCTAAACTATTCCGTATAAACGAAATTAAAAATTCTCATGTCAGTTACTGAGCTCCACAATAAAGCAACATATTAATATGCATTTAACTTTTTTTTTCCCTCTTTCATATGAATTTAAAATATAAATATTTGGTGCGGACAGCAGAATCATGAACGCTCAACGATGGAAACTGGCAGAGCAGCAGCATAACAAACCAGGTGTTCCTTTAAAATATAAATAAATTTTCTGTATAAAGTAAAAAAAAAGAAAAAAAAAAGAAAAAAGAAAGATTACTGAAAAACCAAAAACATGCATATTTCATTGTATTTACATGTTCAATTATTGTACAAGTTAGATATCGTACATTTCAAACAAAAGAACTGAGCATTTATAGAATATGGAAAGCTTCTTTTTCCGCACTCGTACACAGGTAGAGCTCGACGCCTTCGCCGTCTCGGC
The DNA here is from genome assembly GCA_963383655.1 of Bathymodiolus septemdierum. Lineage (NCBI taxonomy): Eukaryota > Metazoa > Mollusca > Bivalvia > Mytilida > Modiolidae > Bathymodiolus > Bathymodiolus septemdierum. The sequence continues at coordinate 2,545,058 of OY726528.1, forward strand.
CTTCACCTGTGTACTCGTGTGGAAAAAGAAGCCTCCCAGATCCAATAAAGGATAGTTCTTTTGTACGGTATCCTATTCATACCTTAGTATAAAATATTATCCGGATTATCGCATTTGATGGTTTAGGTGATTTATCATTAATCGTCGGAAATACTAATACAGATGCGTCTCATGATCATGATGTATTAATCAGCGTCGGAAATACTAGTATGTACCTGTTTATTGTACACTAGGATACTTTTTGTTGTATAGCAATGGGAAGTATTTTATTATAAAATATTTACCGTAAAATTTAATATTAAATTCTTTGAACCGGAACAAATTATGTCTTACGTGTACACACGTAAGAAAGGTCTATGCCATTGACAATGACAGAAATATTATACACCTTGGCTAGAGGCCCCCTAGATGTTGAGGCCTTAGACTTCAGCCTACCAAGCTTATAGGGAAATCAGGCACTGATTAAATGGGTCTATATTAAGGAAATAAGGGTTGCATTATATCGTTTTAGGGCTCTTTATTATATGCCAATATTACATAATAAGTGTAATTCAGTCGTTTTTCAACAGAGTAAAGTATTTTACATCAATTCTAGTGTATAAATCTGTTAATGATCAAGCACCAGAGTACTTGTCGGAACTATGTTCTTCATGTTCTTCAATCAACATATATAGCTAAAGATCGTCAACTTCTAATAATATATATTATATGTCCAAAGACCTATGTCAAATCTTGGAAAAAGAACATTTCACTACTCAGCGACAACATTGTGGAACTCCCTTCCAATAACTTTAAAAGAATCAAAAAGTCTTGAACATTTTAAAAGAAACAGTAAGATTTATTTCCCAAGAAATCAAGAAAAAGAGTTTACTTGATGCTATTGTATTATCTTAATGTTATATAATTCTTGTACTCACCATGTATTATATAACTCTTGTACTCACCATGTATTATATAACTCTTGTACTCACCACGTATTATATAACTCTTGTACTCGCCATGTATTATATAATTCTTGTTCTCACCATGTATTATATAATTCTTGTACTTACCGTGTATTATATAATTCTTGTACTCACCACGTATTATATAATTCTTGTACTTACCGTGTATTATATAATTCTTGTACTCACCATGTATTATATAACTCTTGTACTCACCATGTATTATATAACTCTTGTACTCGCCATGTATTATATAATTCTTGTTCTCACCATGTATTATATAATTCTTGTACTTACCGTGTATTATATAATTCTTGTACTCACCACGTATTATATAATTCTTGTACTTACCGTGTATTATATAATTCTTGTACTCACCATGTATTATATAATTCTTGTACTCACCATGTATTATATAATTCTTGTACTCGCCATGTATTATATAATTCTTGTACTCACCATGTAATATATAATTCTTGTACTCACCACGTATTATATAATTCTTGTACTTACCGTGTATTATATAATTCTTGTACTCGCCATGTATTATATAATTCTTGTACTCACCATGTATTATATAATTCTTGTACTCACCATGTAATATATAATTCTTGTACTCACCATGTAATATATAATTTATGTAAATGTCATGTATATGTATTTTAATATTTGCTTTTGTGCTTATGTATATATTGGTTTTCAGGGAGATTAACTTTTTGCTGTTAACTGTGTTACCTTCTTGAAATAAAGAATGTATTATGGCTCCCAAGCGTAGTTTGTGAGACATATTACTTTTTTCTCTGTTTCTTATTAAGTTTCCAAACGAATCTTGGAGACTTATTGTTTTTGCACCGTTTCTTATTATTATTATTATCATTATTATTATTATTATTATTATTCCTCTTCTTCTTCTCCGAATGAACTTGTCCGACCAAATTCTCAGAGACTGATGATCCGATCTTTACCAAACTTCACAGGAAGGTGGATCCCCATCTCAAGAGTTGCACTCACGTTTTGGAATTTTTAAGTTGGCCGTCGTTGCCATGGAAACCGTGAACATAAGTCAAAATCTTTGACCTCATTTTTATCGGAAACTGCAGAAGGGATTTCCAGAAGACTTGGCATATATATTAAGGTGGGTTGGTAGAATATTCTGACCAAAAAAAAAAAAAAAATCGAGAGCGAATGGCTGCCGACAAAATCGGCAAAATTTCAATGTTCCCTGATTTCAATGAAAATTTATATTAAGGGTTTTTTGAAGTGAGAAATTGATTGGTAATGATGAAAATTGCATTCAGGGTCATTTTTATTTTCAAAATGGCCGCCGACAAAATCGGCAAAATGTCAACGTTCTCTAATTTCAATGAAAATTGATATCTAGGGTTATTTTGAAGTGAGGAATTGATTGGTAATGATCAAATTTGCATTCAGGGTCATTTTTACGAGGCCACCATTTTCAAAATGGCTGCCAACAAAATCGTCAAATTGTCAACGGTCTCCGATTTCTAGTGAGGAATTGGTTGGTGTCCTGAATTATAATATGGGGGTCGCTTGGGGACTTCTGTGTTTGCATCCAAACACAATCAAAACTAGTTATTATTATTATTATTATTATTCTTATTATTCCACTTTCGCACAATTTTGTCCGTCACTTTTCTCGGAGATGCCTCGATCAAACTTTATGAAACCTTGTAGGAATATCATATGCCATGTGAAGTTGTGCCTTTAAGTGTTGATTTTTTTCAAAATGGCTGTCGTTGCCATGGAAACGGCCAAAAGGCTAAAAAATTGAAAAGTACAAAAATGATCATAGCAGGTTACTCGCCGAACAGAAATTGATGAAACTTGATAGGAACAACATCCATATCTAGTGGACCGAAATAAGCTAAAAAAAATCGGAATCGGTTGGACAAACTTTGCCGCAGTTGCCATAGAAACAAAAAACGGGGGATTTAAGAATTTTTGGATTCCTTTCATCAAACTTCATGAAACTTTGTAGGAATATCCCCTGTTGTGTGTGGCAGCTTTTGTGGGTTGAACAAATTCAAAATGACGGCCGTTGCCATGGTAACCAAGGTACAAAAAATGTTAAATTCACTCCGTACAGTGGATACTTTTGAAACTTGACACAAAAATAGATCATCACTAAAAGTTGTGATATTGGTTTTTAAAATTTTCCAAGAGACCGCCATTTCAAAATGGCTGCAATCATAAAAATAAAAGAAATAAAAATAAATTGCTTAAAATTCAAAAATGAAAAAAAATCAATGGAAATGGATATTTACAGGGAGTAAGACATGCTCCACCATATGGCGACCATCTTGGTTTGCTATGGCGGCCATTTTGAATCCAAAATGGTCACCAGAATACAAAAATCCACCGATTTGGGCAAAATTTGGTTTCCAAGTAGATCATGATGTTGCACATTGATATCCTCAGATCATATCCTCAGATCATATCATATCTTGTTATTATTATTATTATTATTTAAACAACAAAACAATGGAGACATCATCTGGAACATTTTGCTGAGAATTAGTGTGTAATGTCTTGTTGAGTTCCGGTTAGAGGACATCCCTATTACGGATTAAAAAAATGTCTTAACCACCGATTAAAAAACAAAAGTGGTTTATCCTTAGTATAAATACAGATTTAAGATAAAAACCATTATTACTTAAGGGATGCATGTTAAGTAGTTCAGTTAATGTAAGTAGACTTTAAAAAAAATATATATAACTTTTTTATGTGTTAATGTTTTTTTAGTGCATTGCGAACTAACCATTAGTTAATTGATACATCTTTGCACATTTCTAACTTTGATTGTAAAATTAGACATTTCGGTTTGTGAATGATTGTTGTTTAACGCCAATTCAGCAATTTTTCTGCTATATCATAGCGACCAGTTTTAGTGGTGGAAGAAGTCGGAGTATCCGGAGAGAACCACCGACCATGGGCAAGCAACTGGTAAACTTTATCACTTGCGGCTGCGATACAAGTGTACCTTTTTTGTAATTTACACAGCCGGGCGCTAACCCACGCCGTATTGGTGATATACTTGTATGAGTTGTTAGGTAATCAACTACCTAGCTTAATGAGCCACCCGGGCCCCGTATAATATTTGAATGAAATCGGGAATGGGCAAAGGTCTATTTAATAAATAATTCATGAAAGCCATTCTGTCTTTTGAGTTTTAACATGGATTGGCGATATCAATCTTTTATCCCGAGCGGGAGCGAGGTATAAAATTGACTAATATTCTGCTAACCCATGTTTGATTCAATAATTATATTCTGTTCACTGCTGTTTTCTATTGAACCATAATTTAATTGTAAATTTGAATTGCATTGTGTTTTGTTAATATGTCTTCAAATGTTCTCATGTCCCGAAACGGAATACGTCCGGATTCGGACTCATTGTAATATGTGAGCTTCAGCGAGCTCTTTATGGTATAAAATTTGTACTTAGGATTTTGTTTACAAACATGGCTTCACATACTGGTGGATAAAAAAAAATTCTGCACATTATAAACACGTTCCGTGTATCACACTTACACACTCAACTAATGAAGATCTTCATAACATAAAGCGCAAAGGTGATCCTAAATCTCGTACCCTCTCTCGTACGCCAGATACCACTGAAACCCGGAACCCGTGTGTAATAAAAGTCATGTTGTTAACTTGTTTTACCTATTTTGATATTTTCAAATTTATTAAATCTCTTCTGACATACTGACAATAATTTATTTTCTGCGCGGAAGTTAACTTTTGAAATTTCCTGAGGAACGAGAGTTCCATTGATTGAGACTAGATTCGGCCCTAACAAAGAGTCGTCCCCGATATATCTCGGCCCAAAAAATCTCGACACTATTTTGATGCATTGGATGAGCGTGAAATTGACAGATCATTTTCAGATTCGTGAGCATTCATGGTCGTGCCTGTTTCATATTATTTTGACTGAAATATGTTGATGGTAAATATATATATAGGCATATATATCAATTATATCAAATGAGATTGAAATTAAAAAAAAATGATGTTTGTTTACTTGTTTGTTTGTTTGTCTTTTTAAGCATTATTTTTTTAACTAATCGAGAAAGAAATATATCTGCGTGTTTTTTTTAAATTATTTCTATAAACTCACTCCGTCAAATAATTTTTGAAAATGAGCATTAATCACGGATAAAATCTCGTACTGTACGAGGAAATCTAACTCGATTAATACTGTGCCCTCTATCGATGTAGCGACCAGCGGGAGCGTAATATAGCGACTGGATTATTCGGGTTAGAGGAAGTCGGGATTCCAAATATGACATCCCGAAGCAGAATGACGCAACAAACTTTTATTCAAACTGTCGTACTGCTCGAGAACGCCTGGATTCCGAATCAGAACGTCCGAAGCAGAAATCCATATCGGGACGTGACAATTCCGAAAATACAATACTAAAGAAACGGAGTTTCAACACTCTTCCGGTTGCTAGCTAAAGGCTTAATCAACCGGGCGACTACCAATTGATTACTTCTACAATACTAATTTGATAGTCTTTTGTTTGACACAACATGAGCTCGAACCCTCGATCTATCGTACTTGAGATGAGCATGCTAGCCAATACACCACCGATACTGTTGTAGGCCACTTGAAAAAAAAAACTCTGCATATTCATGAATAATTCATATAATGGCTCCAATTACTCGTTTATATTCTATGTCCTTGTATGTTTGTGATTGTATTGGATTACGCAATAAAGTATTTGAATTTTATAATGAAATAATTTTGTCTAAATTTCTTTTAGATATGACATCCATTAGTAATGTATTTGATACGCTTACTTTGTGTCATGACATACGTCAAATGTGTTCAAAGTTCACAGTTACCAGTAAATGAAATGACATCAGAAGCACAAGAACCAACGCAGCCTGCTGATGAGATAGTTATAAAGCTGAACCCCGGAGGTACATCTGAAGACCTGGACAACATCTTAAAACGACACCCACAGTTTGTCTTCTCAAACAAGGTAGTTAAATAAAGCAATGTATCAACACACAAACACACACACTCACATATATATGTCTTCCGTTCGTATTACAGTGCAACTTTGAGGGTAGCAAACACAACTCATCTTAAATGGATAAACCTAATCGCATATAAAAACATCCCAATGAAGAAGACCATAATAAAGTTTGTAAATTTACTCCCGAGGAGTCGATAAATGTGCTTGAAATATTGCATCTAGATCTGAATTAGGTAGATTCTCTCTTTATTTTGAACGAGTGTTTTTCTCACTTGGAAGTCCCTTCATGATCAATACGTATACAATCCTGTCCTTTCCTCATTTATCACTTATCAATAGGTTTGTAGCATGTGTAGCGTGACGTGTCCCACTAATGAAGCAGTATTCATGATCAATACATATACAATCCTGTCCTTTCCTCATTTATCACTTATCAATAGGTTTGTAGCATGTGTAGCGTGACGTGTCCCACTAGTGAAGCAGTATTCATGATCAATACATATACAATCCTGTCCTTTCCTCATTTATCACTTATCAATAGGTTTGTAGCATGTGTAGCGTGACGTGTCCCACTAGTGAAGCAGTATTCATGATCAATACATATACAATCCTGTCCTTTCCTCATTTATCACTTATCAATAGGTTTGTAGCATGTGTAGCGTGACGTGTCCCACTAGTGAAGCAGTATTCATGATCAATACATATACAATCCTGTCCTTTCCTCATTTATCACTTATCAATAGGTTTGTAGCATGTGTAGCGTGACGTGTCCCACTAGTGAAGCAGTATTCATGATCAATACATATACAATCCTGTCCTTTCCTCATTTATCACTTATCAATAGGTTTGTAGCATGTGTAGCGTGACGTGTCCCACTAATGAAGCAGTATTCATGATCAATACATATACAATCCTGTCCTTTCCTCATTTATCACTTATCAATAGGTTTGTAGCATGTGTAGCGTGACGTGTCCCACTAGTGAAGCAGTATTCATGATCAATACATATACAATCCTGTCCTTTCCTCATTTATCACTTATCAATAGGTTGGTAGCATGTGTAGCGTGACGTGTCCCACTAGTGAAGCAGTATTCATGATCAATACATATACAATCCTGTCCTTTCCTCATTTATCACTTATCAATAGGTTTGTAGCATGTGTAGCGTGACGTGTCCCACTAGTGAAGCAGTATTCATGATCAATACATATACAATCCTGTCCTTTCCTCATTTATCACTTATCAATAGGTTTGTAGCATGTGTAGCGTGACGTGTCCCACTAGTGAAGCAGTATTCATGATCAATACATATACAATCCTGTCCTTTCCTCATTTACCACTTATCAATAGGTTTGTAGCATGTGTAGCGTGACGTGTCCCACTAGTGAAGCAGTATTCATGATCAATACATATACAATCCTGTCCTTTCCTCATTTATCACTTATCAATAGGTTTGTAGCATGTGTAGCGTGACGTGTCCCACTAGTGAAGCAGTATTCATGATCAATACATATACAATCCTGTCCTTTCCTCATTTACCACTTATCAATAGGTTTGTAGCATGTGTAGCGTGACGTGTCCCACTAGTGAAGCAGTATTCATGATCAATACATATACAATCCTGTCCTTTCCTCATTTATCACTTATCAATAGGTTTGTAGCATGTGTAGCGTGACGTGTCCCACTAGTGAAGCAGTATTCATGATCAATACATATACAATCCTGTCCTTTCCTCATTTATCACTTATCAATAGGTTTGTAGCATGTGTAGCGTGACGTGTCCCACTAGTGAAGCAGTATTCATGATCAATACATATACAATCCTGTCCTTTCCTCATTTATCACTTATCAATAGGTTGGTAGCATGTGTAGCGTGACGTGTCCCACTAGTGAAGCAGTATTCATGATCAATACATATACAATCCTGTCCTTTCCTCATTTATCACTTATCAATAGGTTTGTAGCATGTGTAGCGTGACGTGTCCCACTAGTGAAGCAGTATTCATGATCAATACATATACAATCCTGTCCTTTCCTCATTTATCACTTATCAATAGGTTTGTAGCATGTGTAGCGTGACGTGTACCACTAGTGAAGCAGTATTCATGATCAATACATATACAATCCTGTCCTTTCCTCATTTACCACTTATCAATAGGTTTGTAGCATGTGTAGCGTGACGTGTACCACTAGTGAAGCAGTATTCATGATCAATACATATACAATCCTGTCCTTTCCTCATTTACCACTTATCAATAGGTTTGTAGCATGTGTAGCGTGACGTGTCCCACTAGTGAAGCAGTATTCATGATCAATACATATACAATCCTGTCCTTTCCTCATTTATCACTTATCAATAGGTTTGTAGCATGTGTAGCGTGACGTGTACCACTAGTGAAGCAGTATTCATGATCAATACATATACAATCCTGTCCTTTCCTCATTTATCACTTATCAATAGGTTTGTAGCATGTGTAGCGTGACGTGTCCCACTAGTGAAGCAGTATTCATGATCAATACATATACAATCCTGTCCTTTCCTCATTTATCACTTATCAATAGGTTTGTAGCATGTGTAGCGTGACGTGTCCCACTAGTGAAGCAGTATTCATGATCAATACATATACAATCCTGTCCTTTCCTCATTTATCACTTATCAATAGGTTTGTAGCATGTGTAGCGTGACGTGTACCACTAGTGAAGCAGTATTCATGATCAATACATATACAATCCTGTCCTTTCCTCATTTACCACTTATCAATAGGTTTGTAGCATGTGTAGCGTGACGTGTCCCACTAGTGAAGCAGTATTCATGATCAATACATATACAATCCTGTCCTTTCCTCATTTACCACTTATCAATAGGTTTGTAGCATGTGTAGCGTGACGTGTACCACTAGTGAAGCAGTATTCATGATCAATACATATACAATCCTGTCCTTTCCTCATTTACCACTTATCAATAGGTTTGTAGCATGTGTAGCGTGACGTGTCCCACTAGTGAAGCAGTATTCATGATCAATACATATACAATCCTGTCCTTTCCTCATTTACCACTTATCAATAGGTTTGTAGCATGTGTAGCGTGACGTGTACCACTAGTGAAGCAGTATTCATGATCAATACATATACAATCGTGTCCTTTCCTCATTTACCACTTATCAATAGGTTTGTAGCATGTGTAGCGTGACGTGTCCCACTAGTGAAGCAGTATTCATGATCAATACATATACAATCCTGTCCTTTCCTCATTTACCACTTATCAATAGGTTTGTAGCATGTGTAACGCGAGGTGTACCACTAGTGAAGCAGTATTCATGATCAATACATATACAATCCTGTCCTTTCCTCATTTACCACTTATCAATAGGTTTGTAGCATGTGTAGCGTGACGTGTCCCACTAGTGAAGCAGTATTCATGATCAATACATATACAATCCTGTCCTTTCCTCATTTATCACTTATCAATAGGTTTGTAGCATGTGTAGCGTGACGTGTCCCACTAGTGAAGCAGTATTCATGATCAATACATATACAATCCTGTCGTTTCCTCATTTACCACTTATCAATAGGTTTGTAGCATGTGTAGCGTGACGTGTACCACTAGTGAAGCAGTATTCATGATCAATACATATACAATCCTGTCCTTTCCTCATTTACCACTTATCAATAGGTTTGTAGCATGTGTAGCGTGACGTGTCCCACTAGTGAAGCAGTATTCATGATCAATACATATACAATCCTGTCCTTTCCTCATTTATCACTTATCAATAGGTTTGTAGCATGTGTAACGCGAGGTGTACCACTAGTGAAGCAGTATTCATGATCAATACATATACAATCCTGTCCTTTCCTCATTTATCACTTATCAATAGGTTTGTAGCATGTGTAGCGTGACGTGTCCCACTAGTGAAGCAGTATTCATGATCAATACATATACAATCCTGTCCTTTCCTCATTTACCACTTATCAATAGGTTTGTAGCATGTGTAGCGTGACGTGTCCCACTAGTGAAGCAGTATTCATGATCAATACATATACAATCCTGTCCTTTCCTCATTTATCACTTATCAATAGGTTTGTAGCATGTGTAACGCGAGGTGTACCACTAGTGAAGCAGTATTCATGATCAATACATATACAATCCTGTCCTTTCCTCATTTACCACTTATCAATAGGTTTGTAGCATGTGTAGCGTGACGTGTACCACTAGTGAAGCAGTATTCATGATCAATACATATACAATCCTGTCCTTTCCTCATTTACCACTTATCAATAGGTTTGTAGCATGTGTAGCGTGACGTGTCCCACTAGTGAAGCAGTATTCATGATCAATACATATACAATCCTGTCGTTTCCTCATTTACCACTTATCAATAGGTTTGTAGCATGTGTAGCGTGACGTGTCCCACTAGTGAAGCAGTATTCATGATCAATACATATACAATCCTGTCCTTTCCTCATTTATCACTTATCAATAGGTTTGTAGCATGTGTAGCGTGACGTGTCCCACTAGTGAAGCAGTATTCATGATCAATACATATACAATCCTGTCCTTTCCTCATTTATCACTTATCAATAGGTTTGTAGCATGTGTAACGCGAGGTGTACCACTAGTGAAGCAGTATTCATGATCAATACATATACAATCCTGTCCTTTCCTCATTTACCACTTATCAATAGGTTTGTAGCATGTGTAGCGTGACGTGTCCCACTAGTGAAGCAGTATTCATGATCAATACATATACAATCCTGTCCTTTCCTCATTTATCACTTATCAATAGGTTTGTAGCATGTGTAGCGTGACGTGTACCACTAGTGAAGCAGTATTCATGATCAATACATATACAATCCTGTCCTTTCCTCATTTATCACTTATCAATAGGTTTGTAGCATGTGTAGCGTGACGTGTCCCACTAGTGAAGCAGTATTCATGATCAATACATATACAATCCTGTCCTTTCCTCATTTATCACTTATCAATAGGTTGGTAGCATGTGTAACTAGTGAAGCAGTAAATTCTTACCCTTAGATAGAACATGAGTTCACCCTCGGGTTTTAGTGGGTGTTTGTGTTGCTTGATCTTTAGTTTTCTATGTAGTGTTTTGTAGATCATGGTTTGTCCTTTCTCATTGTTTCTTCTTCTCTCTAAGCTGCTGATTACCCTATTGTTCTCGTCAACAGTTTTCTAAATAAAAATTTTGAAAATACAACAGAAGCAAATCATGTAATATTTAATAAAGAACTTAATATTGATCATTTAAAAATAATAGAACAAAGGTATACAACTATAAGTGAAAATAAAAATTATATGAATTGGTCTAATAACAAACTCAAGCTTTAAGTATTTAAATTTTTGAAAACGAATATTAACAAAAATATTGTTTGATATATCATATTTTTAATAAAAAAAAAATGATGATACCAAGGGGTAGTGAGAGGTTGTTATTCAATAAGGGTAATAACAAAATTAACGAATTCCGAACAATCTTCCAAAGGGAAAGTAAAAACTCATAAGTATATAAACAGACAAAATCAGTCAACAACCGGAAAACGGTGACAACCGTATTGGCCCTGACTTGGTACATGCATTTTTAACGAAATGGTGGGTTGAATGAGATTTTAAAGCGCCAAACCTCCCGGTTTCATTACAGTTCAAAGGTTCCGGCTATCACTATAACAGTATTTATTACAATACTGGAACAAAATAGGCAAAATAGTTCTCAAAGCAGTACCAAATTCAGTAGGGAGGGTGGAACATCTATCGTGAAGCATCTCCATTAACAACCCCGAGTCACCTGAAGTATTTTAACTACGAAAGTAAATGTCAAAAACACTTTTACGTCACGCATTGATAAAACATATTTTTCACATTTTTGCTGACTTCCTTATCTTTATACATTTTCACTATATGAAAATGAATGTCCGAAAGAAAAAAGAACAAAATGAAAAACAATGACTACAAAATACAGAAAACTAAAGAATGAGCAAAACTGACAACGCTAAAAAAACAGGGATGTACTCATGTACTCCAGAAGTGGTACTAATGGCACCATCGTGTTACTCTTGTTACAATCTCAGTGAAAACTCATGGGTTAACTCATGTACTCCAGAAGTGGAACTAGTGGCACCATCGTGTTACTCTTGTTACAATCTCAGTGAAATCTCATGGGTTAGCTCATGTACTCCAGAAGTGGCACTAGTGGCACTATCGTGTTACTCTTGTTACAATCTCAGTGAAATCTCATGGTTAACTCATGTACTCCAGAAGTGGTACTAGTGGCACCATCGTGTTACTCTTGTTACACTCTCAGTGAAAACTCATGGGTTAGCTCATGTACTCCAGAAGTGGTACTAATGGCGCCATCGTGTTACACTTGTTACAATCTCGGTGAAAACTCATGAGTTAACTCATGTACTCCAGAAGTGGTACTAGTGGTACCGTCGTGTTACTCTTGCTGAAATTTCAGTGGAAACTCATGGCTTAACTCATGTACTCCAGAAGTGGTATTAGTGGCACCATCGTGTTACTCTTGTTACAATCTCAGTAAAAACTCATCGGTTAACTCATGTACTATAGAAGTGGTACACGTGGCACTATCGTGTTACTCTTGTTGCAACTCAGTGAAAACTCATGGGTTAGGTCATGTACTCAAGAAGTGGCACTAGTGGCACCGTCGTGTTACTCTTGTTGCAATCTTAGTGGAAACTCATGGGTTAACTCATGTACTCCAGAAGTGGCACTAGTGGCACCATCGTGTTATTCTTGATATAATCTCAGTGAAAACTCATGTGTTAACTCATGTACTCCAGGAGAGGTACTAGGGGCACCGTCGAGTTACTCTTGTTACAATCCCAGTAATAATTCATGAATGATTTCTATAATGTTCTATTTCAATGTGGCCATTGAGCCTTATATGGTGGCAATAAAAGATTGAAGATATCAAATGTGTAATCAAAAGCCGTAAGTAGTACAGAGACAATACAATGACTAATCAAAAGCAGTAAGTAGTCCAGAGACAATACAATTACCAATCAAATGCCATAAGTAGCACAGAGACAATACAATGACCAACCAAAATCCGTAAGTAGTACATAGACAATAAAATGATCAAACGAGAGCCGTAAGTAGTCCAGAGACAATACGATGACAAACTAAAGCCGTAAGTAGTACAGAGAAAATACAATGACAAACTAAAGCCGTAAGTAGTACAGAGACAATAAAATGACCAAGCGAAAGCCATAAGTAGTCCAGAGACAATACAATGACAAACTAAAGCCGTAAGTAGTATAGAGACAATAAAATGATCAAACGAGAGCCGTAAGTAGTACAGAGACAATACAATGACCAAGCGAAAGCCTTAAGTAGTCCAGAGACAATACAATGACAAACTAAAGCCGTAAGTAGTACAGAGACAATAAAATGATCAAACGAGAGCCGTAAGGAGTCCAGAGACAATACGATGACCAAACGAAAGCCATAAGTAGTCCAGAGACAATACAATGACAAACTAAAGCCGTAAGTAGTACAGAGACAATAAAATGATCAAACGAGAGCCGTAAGTAGTCCAGAGACAATACGATGACCAAGCGAAAGCCATAAGTAGTCCAGATACAATACAATGACAAACTAAAGCCGTAAGTAGCACAGAGACAATACAATGACCAAACGAAAGCCTTAAATAGTACAGAGACAATACAATGACCAATCTAAAGCCGTAAGTAGTACAGAGACAATACAATGACCAAACGAAAGCCGTAAGTAGTACAGAGACAATACAATGACCAAACGAAAGCCATAAGTAATCCAGAGACAATACAATGACAAACTAAAGCCGTAAGTAGCACAGAGACAATAAAATGACCAAACGAGAGCCGTAAGTAGTCCAGAGACAATACAATGATCAAACGAAAGCACTACGTAGAACAGAGACAATACAATGACAAAACGAAAGCCGTAAGTAGTACAGAGACAATGCAATGACCAAACGAAAGCCGTAAGTAGTACAGAGACAATACAATGACCAAACGAAAGCGTAAGTAGTACAGAGACAATACAATGACCAAACGAAAGCCGTAAGTAGTCCAGAGACAATACAATGACCAAACTAAAGCCGTAAATAGTACAGAGACAATACAATGATCTAACGAAAGCCGTAAGTAGTACAGCGACAATACAATGACCAAGCGAAAGCCGTAAGTAGTCCAGAGACAATACAATGACCAATAAAATGTCGTAAGTAGTACAGAGACAATCAAATGGCCAAACAAGAGCCGTAAGTAGTACATAGACAATACAATGACTAAGCGAAAGCCATAAGTAGTCCAGAGACAATACATTGACAAACTAAAGCCGTAAGTAGTACAGAGAAAATAAAATGATCAAGCGAAAGCCGTAAGTAGTCCAGAGACAATACAATGACAAACTAAAGCGTAAGGAGCACAGAGACAATAAAATGACCAAACGAGAGCCGTAAGTAGTCCAGAGACAATACAATGATCAAACGAAAGCACTACGTAGAACAGAGACAATACAATGACAAAACGAAAGCCGTAAGTAGTACAGAGACAATGCAATGACCAAGCGAAAGCCGTAAGTAGTACAGAGACAATACAATGTCCAAGCGAACGCGTAAGTAGTACAGAGACAATACAATGACCAAACGAAAGCCGTAAGTAGTCCAGAGACAATACAATGATCAAACTAAAGTCGTAAGTAGTACAGAGGAAATAAAATGATCAAACGAGAGCCGTAACTAGTCCAGAGACAATACAATGACAAACTAAAGCCGTAAGTAGCACAGAGACAATAAAATGACCAAACGAGAGCCGTAAGTAGTCCAGAGACAATACAATGATCAAACGAAAGCACTACGTAGAACAGAGACAATACAATGACAAAACGAAAGCCGTAAGTAGTACAGAGACAATGCACTGACCAAACGAAAGCCGTAAGTAGTACAGAGACAATACAATGACCAAACGAAAGCCGCAAGTAGTACAGAGACAATACAATGACCAAACGAAAGCCGTAAGTAGTCCAGAGACAATACAATGACCAAACTAAAGCCGTAAATGGTACAGAGACAATACAATGACCAAACGAAAGCCGGAAGTAGTCCAGAGACAATACAATGACCAAACGAAAGCCGTAAGTAGTCCAGAGACAATACAATGACCAAACTAAAGCCGTAAATAGTACAGAGACAATACAATGACCAAACGAAAGCCGGAAGTAGTACAGAGACAATACAATGACCAAGCGAAAGCGTAAGTAGTCCAGAGACAATACAATGACCAATCAAAAGTCGTAAGTAGTACAGAGACAATCAAATGACCAAACAAGAGCCGTAAGTAGTACATAGACAATACAATGACTAAACGAAAGCTATAAGTAGTCCAGAGACAATACAATGACAAACTAAAGCCGTAAGTAGTACAGAGAAAATAAAATGATCAAACGAGAGCCGTAAGTAGTCCAGAGACAATACAATGACCAAACGAAATCCCTACGTAGAACAGAGACAATATAATGACCGAACGAAAGCCGTAAGTAGTCCAGATACAATACAATGACAATCTAAAGCCGTAAGTAGTACAGAGACAATACAATGACCAAACGAAAGCCGTAAATAGTACAGAGACAATACAATGACCAAACGAAAGCCGTAAGTAGTACAGAGAAAATACAATGACCAAACGAAAGCCGTAAGTAGTACAGAGACAATACAATGACTAAGCAAAAGCCGTAAGTAGTCCTGAGACAATACAATGACCAAACGAAAGCCGTAAGTAGTACAGAGACAATACAATGACGAAGCGAAAGCCATAAGTAGTCCAGAGACAATACAATGACAAAGCGAAAGCCGTAAGTAGTACAGAGACAATACAATGACCAAACGAAAGCCGTAAGTAGCACAGAGACAATATCATGACCAAACGAAAGCCGTAAGTAGCACAGAGACAAGACAATGACCAATCTAAAGCCGTAAGTAGTACAGAGACAATACAATGACCAAACGAAAGCCGTAAGTAGTCCAGAGACAATGCAATGACCAAACTAAAGCCGTAAATAGAACAGAGACAATACAATAACCAATCAAAAGCCGTAAATAGTACAGAGACAATGCAATGACCAAACGAAAGCTGTAAGTAGTCCAGAGACAATGCAATGACATACTAAAGTCGTAAGTAGTACAGAGACAATAAAATGACCAAACGAAAGCCGTAAGTAGTACAAAGACAATACAATGACCAATCTAAAGCGTAAGTAGTACAGAGACAATACAATGACCAAGCGATATCCGTAGGTAGTACAGAGACAATACAATGACCAAGCGAAAGCCGTAAGTAGTCCAGAGACAATACAATGATCAAACTAAAGTCGTAAGTAGTACAGAGGAAATAAAATGATCAAACGAGAGCCGTAACTAGTCCAGAGACAATACAATGACAAACTAAAGCCGTAAGTAGCACAGAGACAATAAAATGACCAAACGAGAGCCGTAAGTAGTCCAGAGACAATACAATGATCAAACGAAAGCACTACGTAGAACAGAGACAATACAATGACAAAACGAAAGCCGTAAGTAGTACAGAGACAATGCACTGACCAAACGAAAGCCGTAAGTAGTACAGAGACAATACAATGACCAAACGAAAGCCGCAAGTAGTACAGAGACAATACAATGACCAAACGAAAGCCGTAAGTAGTCCAGAGACAATACAATGACCAAACTAAAGCCGTAAATGGTACAGAGACAATACAATGACCAAACGAAAGCCGGAAGTAGTCCAGAGACAATACAATGACCAAACGAAAGCCGTAAGTAGTCCAGAGACAATACAATGACCAAACTAAAGCCGTAAATAGTACAGAGACAATACAATGACCAAACGAAAGCCGGAAGTAGTACAGAGACAATACAATGACCAAGCGAAAGCGTAAGTAGTCCAGAGACAATACAATGACCAATCAAAAGTCGTAAGTAGTACAGAGACAATCAAATGACCAAACAAGAGCCGTAAGTAGTACATAGACAATACAATGACTAAACGAAAGCTATAAGTAGTCCAGAGACAATACAATGACAAACTAAAGCCGTAAGTAGTACAGAGAAAATAAAATGATCAAACGAGAGCCGTAAGTAGTCCAGAGACAATACAATGACCAAACGAAATCCCTACGTAGAACAGAGACAATATAATGACCGAACGAAAGCCGTAAGTAGTCCAGATACAATACAATGACAATCTAAAGCCGTAAGTAGTACAGAGACAATACAATGACCAAACGAAAGCCGTAAATAGTACAGAGACAATACAATGACCAAACGAAAGCCGTAAGTAGTACAGAGAAAATACAATGACCAAACGAAAGCCGTAAGTAGTACAGAGACAATACAATGACTAAGCAAAAGCCGTAAGTAGTCCTGAGACAATACAATGACCAAACGAAAGCCGTAAGTAGTACAGAGACAATACAATGACGAAGCGAAAGCCATAAGTAGTCCAGAGACAATACAATGACAAAGCGAAAGCCGTAAGTAGTACAGAGACAATACAATGACCAAACGAAAGCCGTAAGTAGCACAGAGACAATATCATGACCAAACGAAAGCCGTAAGTAGCACAGAGACAAGACAATGACCAATCTAAAGCCGTAAGTAGTACAGAGACAATACAATGACCAAACGAAAGCCGTAAGTAGTCCAGAGACAATGCAATGACCAAACTAAAGCCGTAAATAGAACAGAGACAATACAATAACCAATCAAAAGCCGTAAATAGTACAGAGACAATGCAATGACCAAACGAAAGCTGTAAGTAGTCCAGAGACAATGCAATGACATACTAAAGTCGTAAGTAGTACAGAGACAATAAAATGACCAAACGAAAGCCGTAAGTAGTACAAAGACAATACAATGACCAATCTAAAGCGTAAGTAGTACAGAGACAATACAATGACCAAGCGATATCCGTAGGTAGTACAGAGACAATACAATGACCAAGCGAAAGCCGTAAGTAGCACAGAGACAATACAATGACCAAGCGAAAGCCGAAAGTATTACAGAAACAATAGAATAACCAAACGAAAGCTGAAAGTAGTACAGAGACAATACAATGACCAAACGAAAGCCGTAAGTAGAAGAGAGACAATGCAATGACCAAGTGAAAGCCGTAAGTAGTACAGAAACAATACAATGATCAAGCGAAAAAAGGACAAGCAATGATTCACAAAGCATTACACAGAAAACTAACGATTGATCAAATCGAACCCCACTCAAAACCGGGAATGAACTCGGGAAGGGTTAGCAGTTTCTGCTCCTTTAGTAACACCTGTGATATTATTATTATTATTATTATTATTGTTATTATTATTATTATTATTATTACTATTATCATTATTATTATTATTATTATTGTTATTGTTATTTTTATTATTATTATTATTATTATTATTATTATTATTATTATTATTATTAAGTAAACAAACGTTTGATTTTTTGATAAATTTATCTCTGTAGTTTTCAATTGCTGGACAGATCTACTATCTGCTGAAACTCGATAAATCTATAAATAGCTTTCGTCAAATGGCAGTGACTGGAATGAAGGATGGCGACCCTGATGTGGAGAGTCTAAAACAGGAAGATAAAGTTAGTACCCTTGTTTCTTTCCGATGTAATATTTTTTTCTAGTTACGAATAGATAATATATAGTCAAACCTTCCCATGCTGTCACCTTTATTAAGTTACCTGTATTAAAAGGTCACCTTTTTCTTGTCTACTCATAGAAAATTTCATATCAATTGAACCTCTTTTAAGAGATCACCTGTCCTATAAGGCCACTTTATCGTTGTCCCAAAGATGACCTCTTAAGAGAGGTTTGACTGCACGTGCATTGTCGGCTTTTCTTTTCTGTTTCGAGGCGAGTACAAATACATTTTATATTTTCCGATAATGTACGTAAATTTTGTCTATACTGGAATGGCACTGATGCCAATTTTTTTTTAAGCTTACACACAAAAACATTAGACTTCGTAGTTGTATTTTTGTACGTTGTCTAAGTATTGTACAGTACGCCTTCGACCAGTATCTTATGCCCTTAGCAACAAGGGATCCTAGGTAAAAGCTGTATATTACCTGCTAAATGTTTTTCAGCCAAATTTAGTGCAACAAGATCATAATTTATGAAGAATAAAAAGGACAAAGAACGATCTACAAAACATAGGTTCAAAGGTCGGTCCCTAAGCCTAGACACAATATCTACATAGGTTCAAAGGTCGGTCCCTAAGCATACCTAGACACAATATCTACATAGATTCAATGGTCGGTCCCTAAGCATACCTAGACACAATATCTACATAGGTTCAATGGTCGGTCCCTAAGCATACCTAGACACAATATCTACATAGGTTCAATGGTCGGTCCCTAAGCATACCTAGACACAATATCTACATAGGTTCAATGGTCGGTCCCTAAGCATACCTAGACACAATATCTACATAGGTTCAATGGTCGGTCCCTAAGCGTACCTAGACACAATATCTACATAGGTTCAATGGTCTGTCCCTAAGCATACCTAGACACAATATCTACATAGGTTCAAAGGTCGGTCCCTAAGCATACCTAGACACAATATCTACATAGGTTCAATGGTCGGTCCCTAAGCATACCTAGACACAATATCTACATAGGTTCAATGGTCGGTCCCTAAGCATACCTAGACACAATATCTACATAGGTTCAATGGTCGGTCCCTAAGCATACCTAGACACAATATCTACATAGGTTCAATGGTCTGTCCCTAAGCATACCTAGACACAATATCTACATAGGTTCAATGGTCGGTCCCTAAGCATACCTAGACACAATATCTACATAGGTTCAATGGTCGGTCCCTAAGCATACCTAGACACAATATCTACATAGGTTCAATGGTCGGTCCCTAAGCATACCTAGACACAATATCTACATAGGTTCAATGGTCGGTCCCTAAGCATACCTAGACACAATATCTACATAGGTTCAATGGTCGGTCCCTAAGCATACCTAGACACAATATCTACATAGGTTCAATGGTCTGTCCCTAAGCATACCTAGACACAATATCTACATAAGTTCAATGGTCGGTCCCTAAGCATACCTAGACACAATATCTACATAGGTTCAATGGTCGGTCCCTAAGCATACCTAGACACAATATCTACATAGGTTCAATGGTCTGTCCCTAAGCATACCTAGACACAATATCTACATAGGTTCAATGGTCGGTCCCTAAGCATACCTAGACACAATATCTACCATATAATTTACATTTTTTTCCTTTAAATAAAGATTTGATTTTTTGATTTTTTTGTTTTTACGCCACTTTCAGCAATATTTCAGCAATGTCATGGCGACCAGTTTTAGTGGTGGAAGAATACGGGTACCCGGAGAGTAACACCGACCATGAGCAAGCAACAGGTAAACTTTATCACTTGCGGTTGCGAGTCGATAGCACCGGTTTTTGTAATTTACAAAGACACGCGCGAACCCACATCGTATTGGTGATAGATTTGTATGAGTTGTTAGGTAATCCAACTACCTAACTTATTGAGCCTCCTTTTAAGTAAAGCAACGCTTCGCTAGAAATGACATATATCTCTATTCAATATTCATTAGTATCTAAAAATGTAATGACAAATTTTATATATTTATTTCAGGTTGATTTTTTAGAAGTACAGGAAAAGCAGCGTTTCATTCTCTTCGCCACCAATCCTGACCCTGAACTTGCTAATTTATGGCACTTGGTATGTGATAATTCTTTTTATAAGGTGATGTTAAAATTAACCAAAGTATGTGATAATTTGATAATAATATATTAATATTGAAATATCGACAAAATAGAGTGAGTGAGTGAGTGAGTGATTGTTGTTTAACGCCAATTCAGCAATTTTCAGCTATATCATGGCGGGAACAAGTTAATTATCAATGAGATGATGATGAGGTCCGCTTTGTACTAGATCAACACGCTGAGTTGGATTCTTATAGTGCTAGTTCACTGAAACAACAGTCTGCGGGTAGACATGTCGTCCACTCGGACACATTATCCTGATTCCGAGCCAACCAGTCCTTTCTCTTTCTCTTTAATCCTGTGGGCTTATCGCAGAAACAACAAATGTTATTTTTATAGTCTTTGGTGTGATCAGACAGGGGCTGGAACCCACGATCTACCGCACTCGAGGCGAGCACGCTAACCATTACGCCACCGATGCGGTTCTCGGCTAAATTGATTTATTCTATGGATGCAATAATTGAACAATGACGACCGTCATATTCATGATGACCTCTGATTTAACTACACTCGGCAGATGAACAGAAGCTGCAAGTACAACTCGTGTGTTGATGATAATTCATGCTTCCCATTAAAAACGTAGATATCTAATTTAGTGTGCACGACACGCTTCTGAAATGACCTTCATCAGGTACGGTCAAGGTCAAAAGTTTGGAAAGCGAAATCATTCACAAGTCTGTGTGAGAAAACCAGACCAAAATTGTATAAAGTCACCTGAGGGAGGAGAACCTCAGTTTTATTGTTAATTACATCATTCAAGAACTTTTATTTTAAATACCGGTAATAAATATATCTTATAAACCATGTATGCTACGAAGCACTGGATACTGGGCGGATGATAGTATGATAGCCTCGGGAACTAGTAGTCCACCAGCAGAGATATCTACTCAGTGATAGTAATTAAAACAGAGATATCTACTCAGTGATAGTAATTAAAACAGAGATATCTACTCAGTGATAGTAATTAAAACGTAGATATCTACTCAGTGATAGTAATTAAAACAGAGATATCTACTCAGTGATAGTAATTAAAACGTAGATATCTACTCAGTGATAGTAATTAAAACGTAGATATCTACCCAGTGATAGTAATTAAAACGTAGATATCTACTCAGTGATAGTAATTAAAACAGAGATATCTACTCAGTGATAGTAATTAAAAGAGAGATATGTACTCAGTGATAGTAGTTAAAACAGAGATATCTACTCAGTGATAGTAATTAAAACAGAGATATGTACTCAGTGATAGTAGTTAAAACAGAGATATCTACTCAGTGATAGTAATTAAAACAGAGATATCTACTCAGTGATAGTAATTAAAACGTAGATATCAAATTTAGTGCATACAACGTGTTTCTTTAAGAACCCTCATCAGGTATGCTCATCAGTGCCGGATTTAGATAACGTGAGGCCCTACGCTATTCCACTTGTCAGGCCCCTCCCAAGTCACCACCTTCACGTCAATTTCAATAAAGGCAAAGATGATGGGGGATGTTTAAAAATTCTACAATATTCTTAAATGGAGTGTTGCAACTGCTTAAGGTAAATTACTAAAGGGTTGTTTAGAAAATACAGTACGCTATGACAGCATAAGTGTGAAAGTCCAATAACAGTGTTAAAAATATTATACAACTTGGTCGGAGGCCCAAGGCTTCAGCATGTCGAGCCTATAGGTAAATCCGGCATTGATGCTCATAGTCAAATACTGGATAGCAAGACCAGCACATACCTAAACAGGAGAGCTAAAGCTGGATACGGACAGCATAATACTGGCTACGGCAAACCTAATACTGGCTACGGTAAGCCTAATACTGGCTACTGTAAACCTATATCTAAAGAAGTTTGTAGAACAGTAACTTTATTATGTCAAGCGAGAGCTGTAGTATGCTGAGGACGAGGGTTGTAATCCAATGGAGAGGTTTAACCCAGCTGTGTGTTTGTGTCTGTATCATGTCACGGATTAACCCAGCTGTATGTTGGTGTCTGTAACATGCCGCGGATTAACCCAGCTGTATGTTTGTGTTTGTATCATGCCACGGATTAACCCAGCAGTATGTTGGTGTCTGTACCATGCCGCGGATTAACCCAGCTGTATGTTTGTGTCTGTACCTTGCTGCGGATTAACCCAGCTGTGTGTTTGTGTCTGTATCATGCCGCGGATTAACCCAGCTGTATGTTTGTGTCTGTACCATGTCACGGAACGGATTAACCCAGCTGCATGTTTGTGTCTGTACCATGCTGTGGCCCGATTAACCCAGCTGTATGTTTGTGTCTGTATCATGCCGTGGCCGGGATTAACCAGGCTGTATGTTTGTGTCTGTATCATGCCGTGATCCGGATTAACCCAGCTGTGTGTTTGTGTCTGTACCATGCCATGGCCCGGATTAACCCAGCTGTTTGTTTGTGTCTGTACCATGCCACGGCCCGGATTAACCCAGCTGTATGTTTGTGTCTGTATCATGCCGTGACCCGGATTAACCCAGCTGTGTGTTTATGTCTGCACCATGCCGTGGCCCGGATTAACCCAGCTGTATGTTTGTGTCTGTACCATGCCGTGTCCCGGATTAACCCAGCTGTATGTTTGTATCTGTATCATGCCGTGGCCTGGATTAACCCAGCTGTATGTTTTTGTAGGTATCATGCCACGGCCCGGATTAACCCAGCTATATGTTTGTGTCTGTATCATGCCGTGGCCTGGATTAACCCAGCTGTATGTTTGTGTCTGTATCATGCCACGGCCCGGATTAACCCAGCTGTATGTTGGTGTCTGTATCATGCCGCGGATTAACCCAGCTGTATGTTTGTATCTGTATCATGCCGTGGCCTGGATTAACCCAGATGTATGTTTGTGTCTGTATCATACCACGGCCCGGATTAACCCAGCTGTATGTTTGTGTCTGTATCATGCCGCGGATTAACCCAGCTGTATGTTTGTATCTGTATCATGCCGTGGCCTGGATTAACCCAGCTGTATGTTTGTATCTGTATCATGCCGTGGCCTGGATTAACCCAGCTGTATCTTTGTGTCTGTGCCATTCCACGGCCCGGATTAACCCAGCTGTTTGTTTGTGTCTGTACCATGCCGTGGCCCGGATTAACCCAGCTGTATGTTTGTGTCTGTACCATGCCGTGGCCCGGATTAACCCAGCTGTATGTTTGTATCTGCATCATGCCGTGGCCCGGATTAACCCAGCTGTATGTTTGTGTCTGTATCATGCCGTAGCCCGGATTAATCCAGCTGTATGGTTGTGTCTGTATCATGCCGTGGCCTGGAATAAACCAGCTGTATGTTTGTGTCTGTATCATGCCGTGGTCCGGATTAACCCAGCTGTATGGTTGTATCTGTATCATGCCGTGGCCTGGATTAACCCAGCTGTATGTTTGTGTCTCTAACATGCCGTGGCCCGGATTAACCCGCTGTATGTTTGTGTCTGTACCATGCCGTGGCCCGAATTAACCCAGCTGTATATTTGTGTCTGTATCATGCCACGGCCTGGATTAACCCAGCTATATGTTTGTGTCTGTACCATGCCGTGGCCCGGATTAACCCAACTGTATGTTTGTTTCTGTATCATGCCGTGGCCTGGATTAACCCAGCTGTATGTTTGTGTCTGTACCAGGCCTTGGCCCGGATTATCCCAGCTGTATGTTTGTGTCTGTATCATGCCGTGGCCCGAATTAACCCAGCTGTATGTTTTTGTCTGTATCATGCCGTGGCCCGGATTAACCCAACTGTATGTTTGTTTCTGTATCATGCCGTGGCCCGGATTAACCCAGCTGTATGTTTGTGTCTGTATCATGCCGTAACCCGGATTAACCTGGCTGTATGCTTGTGTCTGTATCATTCCGTGACCCGGATTAACCTAGCTGTATGCTTGTGTCTGTATCATGCCGTGGCCCGGATTAACCCAGCTGTATGTTTGTGTCTGTATCATGCCGTGTCCCGGATTAACACAGCTCTATGATTGTGTCTGTATCATGTCGTGGCCCGGATTAACCCAGCTGTATGTTTGTGTCTATACCATGCCGCGGATTAACCCAGCTGTATGTTTGTGTCTGTACCATGGAGCGGATTAACCCAGCTGTATGTTTGTGTTTGTACCATGCCGCGGCCCGGATTTCCAACGTTATATGTCGTGGTCTTTTTCATGTTTACTGATTTGAGGTCAGAGGTTATTGTTTATTTTGTAGATATTGGGGGAATTGTTGACCATCACTGTTTAAGATTCTCTTTAGGTGAAAGGTTATTGTTCGTATTGTTGATATTGGTGGAATTGTTGACCATCACTGTTTAACTTTCTTTATGTGGGATGTTATTGTTTATTTTGTGGATATTGGTGGAATTGTTGACCATCACTGTTTAAGATTTCTTTTCATTAATAAAGTTAAAACTAATTAGATTTTTCTTTACTTTCTAGAACAATGAACTTTCAAACTCGCATAACATTGATAAAGCCTGGGCACAAGGTTATTCTGGCAAAGGTGTTCTGGTAGCGGTAGTAGATAGCCTAACACAAACAAGTCATACGGATCTGGAAGGTAATATGGTAAGTGTTTAAATTATATACATGTAGATATGTACAATATTTGAGAAAAGTTTGAAGATACCAAAAGTGGTCGTCAAAAACCGTAATTGGAAGAAGGTCAGACAACACAATGACAAAATTTAAGAAAAATGTTGGTTGACAAAACATTACACAGAAAAGTAAAGAATGAGCACCACGAACTCCACTAAAACCCAGGGGTGAACAGTTCTCTGAAATATAAATCCCGGGGGTGAACAGTTCTCTGAAATATAAAAACCAGGGGTGAACAGTTCTCTGAAATATAAAAACCGGGGGTGAACAGTTCTCTGAAATCTAAAAACCAGGGGTGAACAGTTCTCTGAAATATAAAAACCAGGGGTGAACAGTTCTCTGAAATATAAAAACCAGGGGTGAACAGTTCTCTGAAATATAAAAACCAGGGGTGAACAGTTCTCTGAAATATAAAAACCAGGGGTGAACAGTTCTCTGAAATATAAATCCCGGGGGTGAACAGTTCTCTGAAATATAAAAACCAGGGGTGAACAGTTCTCTGAAATATAAAAACCAGGGGTGAAGAGTTCTCTGAAATATAAAAACCAGGGGTGAAGAGTTCCCTGAAATATGAAAACTCAGGGGTGAACAGTTCTCTGAAATATAAATCCCGGGGGTGAACAGTTCTCTGAAATATAAATCCCAGGGGTGAACAGTTCTCTGAAATATAAAAACCAGGGGTGAACAGTTCTCTGAAATATAAATCCCGGGGGTGAACAGTTCTCTGAAATATAAATCCCGGGGGTGAACAGTTCTCTGAAATATAAAAACCAGGGGTGAACAGTTCTCTGAAATATAAAAACCGGGGGTGAACAGTTCTCTGAAATATAAAAACCGTGGGTGAACAGTTCTCTGAAATATAAAAACCGGGGGTGAACAGTTCTCTGAAATATAAAAACCAGGGGTGAACAGTTCTCTGAAATATAAAAACCAGGGGTGAACAGTTCTCTGAAATATAAAAACCAGGGGTGAACAGTTCTCTGAAATATAAAAACCGGGGGTGAACAGTTCTCTGAAATATAAAAACCGTGGGTGAACAGTTCTCTGAAATATAAAAACCGGGGGTGAACAGTTCTCTGAAATATAAAAACCAGGGGTGAACGGTTCTCTGAAATATAAAAACCAGGGGTGAACAGTTCTCTGAAATATAAAAACCAGGGGTGAACAGTTCTCTGAAATATAAAAACCAGGGGTGAACAGTTCTCTGAAATATAAAAACCGGGGGTGAACAGTTCTCTGAAATATAAAAACCAGAGGTGAACAGTTCTCTGAAATATAAAAACCAGGGGTGAACAGTTCTCTGAAATATAAAAACCAGGGGTGAACAGTTCTCTGAAATATAAAAACCAGGGGTGAACTGTTCTCTGAAATATAAAAACCAGGGGTGAACAGTTCTCTGAAATATAAAAACCAGGGGTGAACAGTTCTCTGAAATATAAAAACCGGGGGTGAACAGTTTTCTGAAATATAAAACCCGGGGTGAACAGTTCTCTGAAATATAAAAACCAGGGGTGAACAGTTCTCTGAAATATAAATCCCGGGGGTGAACAGTTCTCTGAAATATAAACCAGGGTGTGAACAGTTCTCTGAAATATAAAAACCGGGGGTGAACAGTTCTCTGAAATATAAAAACCGGGGGTGAACAGTTCTCTGAAATATAAAACCTGGGGGTGAACAGTTCTCTAAAATATAAAACCCGGGGGTGAACAGTTCTCTGAATTTTAAAAACGGGGGTGAACAGTTCTCTGAAATATAAAACCAGGGGGTGAACATGTCTCTGAAATATAAACCAGGGTGTGAACAGTTCTCTGAAATATAAAAACCGGGGGTGAACAGTTCTCTGAAATATAAAAACCGGGGGTGAACAGTTCTCTGAAATATAAAACCTGAGGGTGAACAGTTCTCTGAAATATAAAAACCGGGGGTGAACAGTTCTCTGAAATATAAAAAAAAATGTAGATATAGAGGCAAAATGGACCCTTACACACATACTATTATACATGACCGTTCACTCTCTTTGTACCCCTAAAACACATACTATTATACATGATCACTCACTGTCTTTGTACCCCTAAAACACATACTATTATAATTGACCGCTCATTGTCATTGTACCCCTATAGCACATACTATTATACTACATGACCGCTCACTGTCTTTGTACCCCTAAAACACATACTATTATGCATGACCGCTCACTGTCTTGGTACCCATAAAACACATACTATTATATATGACCACTCACTGTCTTTGTACCCCTAAACACATACCATTATACATGACCACTCACTGTCTTTATTCCTCTAAAACACATTCTATTATACATGACATCTCACTGTCTTTGTACCACTAAAACACATACAATTATACATGACCGCTCACTGTCTTTGTACTGCTAAAGCATATAGTTTTATACATGACCACTTACTGTGTTAATTCCAATAAAACACATACTATTATGCATGACATCTCACTGACTGTGTACCCCTAAAACACATACTATTTTACATGACCACTCACTGTCTTTGTTCCCCTAAAACACATACTATTATACATGACCGCTCACTGTCTTTGTACCCCTAAAACACATACTATTACATATGACCGCTCACTGTCTTTGTACCCCTAAAACACATACTATTATACATGACCGCTCACTGTCTTTGTACCCCTAAAACACATATTATTACACATGACCTCTCACTGTCTTTGTTCCCCTAAAACACATACTATTATACATGACCGCTCACTGTCTTTGTACCCCTAAAACACATATTATTATACATGACTATTCACTGTCTTTATACCCCTACAACATATACTGTTATACATGACCGCTCAATGTCTTTGTACCCCTAAAATACATACTATTATACATGACCGCTCACTGTCTTTGTACCTCTAAAAGACATACTATTATACATGACCGCTAACAGTCTTTTTACCTATAAAACAGATATTATTATACATGACCACTCACTGTCTTTGTGCCACTAAAACACATACTATTATACTACATGACGGCTCACTGTCTTTGTACCCTTAAAACAGATACCATTATACATGACCGCTCACTGTCTTTGTACCCCTAACACACCTGCTATTATACATGACCGCTCACTCTCTGTATAACGCTCACTGTCTTTGTACCCCTAAGATACATACTATTTTACATCACAGCTCACTGTCTTTGTACCCCTAAAACACATACTATTATACATTTGCGCTGACTGTCTTGGTACCCAT
The DNA here is from genome assembly GCA_963383655.1 of Bathymodiolus septemdierum. NCBI lineage: Eukaryota > Metazoa > Mollusca > Bivalvia > Mytilida > Modiolidae > Bathymodiolus > Bathymodiolus septemdierum. The sequence continues at coordinate 2,573,667 of OY726528.1, forward strand.
GAAACACATACTATTATACATGACCACTCACTGTCTTTGTACCCCTAAAACACATACTATTATGCATGACCGCTCACTGTCATTGTACCCCTAACACACATACTATTATTATACATGAACGCTCATTGTCTTTGTATCCCTAAACCACATACTGTTATACATGACCGCTCACTGTCTTTATTCCCCTAAAACACATACTATTATACATGAACACTCACGTCTTTGTACCCCTAAAGCACATCCTTTTATGCATGACCACTCACTGTCTTGTTCCCCATAAAACACATACAATTATACATGACCACTCACTGTCTTTGTACCCTAAAACACATACTATTATACAGGACCGCTCGCTGTCTTTGTACCCCTAAAACAGATAATGTTATACATGACCGCTCACTGTCTTTATTCCTATGAAACACATATTATTATACATGACCACTCACTGTCGTTATACCCCTAAACACATACTATTATACCTGACCACTCACTGTCTTTATTCCCCTAAAACACATTCTATTATACATGACCTCTCACTGTCTTTATTCCTCTGAAACACATATTATTATACATGACCACTCACTGTCGCTATACCCCTAAAACACATACTATTATACAGGACCGCTCGCTGTCTTTGTACCCCTAAAACAGATAATGTTATACATGACCGCTCACTGTCTTTATTCCTATGAAACACATATTATTATACATGACCACTCACTGTCGTTATACCCCTAAACACATACTATTATACCTGACCACTCACTGTCTTTATTCCCCTAAAACACATTCTATTATACATGACCTCTCACTGTCTTTATTCCTCTGAAACACATATTATTATACATGACCACTCACTGTCGCTATACCCCTAAAACACATATTATTATACATGACCACTCACTGTCTTTGTTCCCCTAAAACACATTCTATTATACATGACCACTCACTGTCTTTATTCCTCTAAAACACATTCTATTATACATGACCTCTCACTGTCTTTGTACCCCTAAAACACATACTATTATATATGACCGCTCAATTTCTTTGTACCCAGAAAGCACATACTATTATATATGACCGCTCACTGTCTTTGTACCCATAACACAGGTACTATTATACATGACCACTCACTCTCTTTGTGCCCCTAAAACACATACTATTATACTTCATGAATGCTCTCGGTCTTTGTACCCCTAAAACACATACCATTATACATGAACGCTCAATGTCTTTGTACCTCTAACACACCTGCTATTATACATGACTGCTCACTGTCTTTATACTCCTTAAACACATACTATTATACATGACCGCTCATTGTCTTTGCACCCCTAAAACACAGACTAGTATACATGACCGCTCACTGTCTTTGTGCCCCTAAACACATACTATTATAGATGACCAATCACTGTCTTTATTCCCCTAAAACACATACTATTATACATGACCGTTCACTCTCTTTGCACCCCTAAACACATACTAGTATACATGACCGCTCAGTGTCTTTGTACCCCTAAAACACATACTATTATGCATGACCGCTCACTGTCTTTGTACCCCTAAAACACATATTATTATACATGACCGTGCACTGTCTTTGTACCCCTAAAACACATACTATTATACATGATCGCTCACTGTCTTTGTACCCCTAAAACACGTACTATTATATATGACCGTTCACTGTCTTTGTACCCCTAAAACACATACTATTATACATGATCGCTCACTGTCTTTGTACCCCTAAGCGCATACTATTATAGATGACCCATCACTGTCTCTATTCCCTTAAAACACATTCTATTATACATGACCTCTCACTGTCTTTGTACCCATACAACACATACTATTATACATGACCACTCACTCTCTTTATTCCCCTAAAACACATACTATTATACATGACCGCTCACTGTCTTTGTACCCCTAAAACACATACTATTATACATGACCGCTCACTGTCTTTGTACCCCTAAAACACATACTATTATACATGACCGCTCACTGTCTTTGTACCCCTAAAACACATACTATTATACATGATCGCTCACTGTCTTTGTACCCTAAAACATATACTATTGTACATGACCGTTCACTCTCTTTGTACCCCTAAAACACATACTATTGTACATGACCGCTCACTGTCTTTGTACCGCTAAAACACATACTGTTGTACATGACCGTTCACTGTCTTTGCACCCCTAAAACACATACTGTTATACATGACCGCTCACTGTCTTTGTACCCCTAAACACATACTATTCTACATTACCACACACTGTATTGTACCCCTAAAACACATACTATTATACATGACCACTCACTCTCTGTATTCCCCTAAAACACATATTATTACACATGACCTCTCACTGTCTTGTACCCCTAAAACACATACTATTATACATGACCGCTCACTGTCTTTGTACCCCTAAAACAGATAGTTTTATACATGACCGCTCACTGTCTTTGTAACCCTAAAACACATACTATTATACATGACCGCTCACTGTCTTTGTACCCCTTAAACAGATAGTTTTATACATGACGCTCACTGTCTTTTTTCCCCTAAACTATTATACGTGACCTCTCACTGTCTTTGTACCCTTACAACACATACTATTATAGATGACCGCTCACAGTCATTGTTCACCTAAAACACATACTATTATACATGACCGCTCACTGTATTTGTACCCCTAAGCCACATACTATTATACATGAAAACTCACTGTCTTTGTACCCTAAAACACATACTATTATACATGAGCACTAACTGCCTTTGTACCCCTAAAACACATACTATTATACATGACCGCTCACTGTCTTTGTATCCCTTAAACACATACTATTACACTACATGACCTTTCACTGTCTTTGTACTCCTAAAACACATACTAGTATACATGACCGCTCCCTGTGTTTGTTCCCTTAAAACACATACTATTATACATGACGCTCACTGTCTTTGTACCCCTAAAACAGATAGTTTTATACATGACGGCTCACTGCATTTGTACCTCTAAAACACATACTATTATAATGACCGCTCACAGTCTTTGTACCCATAAAACCGATACTATTATACATGACTACTCACTGTCTTTGTGCCCCTAAAACACATACTATTATACTACATGGCCGCTCACTGTCTTTGTACCCTTATAACAGATACCATTATACATGACCGCTCACTTTCTTTGTACCCCTAACACACCTGCTATTATACATGGCCGCTTACTGTCTGTATAACGCTCACTGTCTTTGTACCCCTAAGACACATACTATTATACATGATCGCTCACTGTCTTTGTACCTATTAAACACATACTATTATACATGACCACTCACTGTCTTTGTACTCCTAAAACACATACTATTGTACATGTGCGCTCACTGTCTTGGTAACCATAAAACACATACTATTATACATGACCGCTCACTGTCTTTGTACCCCTAAAACACATACTATTATACATGACCACTCACTGTCTTTGTATCCCTAAAACACATACTGTTATGCATGACCGCTCACTGTCTTCGTACCCATTAAACACATACTAGTATACATTACCTCTCACTGTCATTGTACCCCTAAAACACATCGTGTTATGCATGACCACCCACTGTCTTGGTACCCATAAAACATATACAATTATTCATGACCACTCACTGTCTTTGTACCCTTAAAACACATACATTTATGCATGACCGCTTTCTGTCTTTGTACCCCTAAACACATTCTATTTGATATAACCACACACTCTCTTTGTACCCCTAAACCACATACTATTATACATAATTGCTAACTCTCTTTGTACCCCTAAAACACATACTATTATACATGCCCGTTCACTGTCTTTGTACCCTTAAAACACATACTATTATACATGACCGTTCACTGTCTTTGCACCCCTAAAACACATACTATTATACATGACCGTTCACTGTCTTTGTACCCCTAAAATACATACTATTATATATGACCGTTCACTGTCCTTGTACCCCTAAAACACATACTATTATACATGACCGTTCACTGTCTTTGCACCCCTAAAACACATACTATTATACATGACCGTTCACTGTCTTTGTACATCTAAAACACATACTATTATACATGACCGCTCACTGTCTTTGTACCCCTAAAACACATACTATTATACTACATGAGTGCTCACTGTCTCTGTACCCGTTAAACACATTCCATTGTGCATGACCGCTCACTGTCTTTGTACCCCTAACACACATACTATTATACATGACCGCTCACTGTCTTTGTACCCCTAAAACACATACTATTATACATGATCGCTCATTGTCTTTGTACCCCTAAAGCACATACTATTATACATGACCGTTCACTGTCTTTGTACCCCTAAAACACATACTATTATACATGATCGCTCACTGTCTTTGTACCCCTAAGCGCATACTATTATAGATGACCCATCACTGTCTCTATTCCCTTAAAACACATTCTATTATACATGACCTCTCACTGTCTTTGTACCCATAAAACACATACTATTATACATGACCACTCACTCTCTTTATTCCCCTAAAACACATACTATTATACATGACCGCTCACTGTCTTTGTACCCCTAAAACACATACTATTATACATGACCGCTCACTGTCTTTGTACCCTTAAAACACATACTATGATACATGACCGCTCACTGTCTTTGTACCCCTAAAACACATACTATTATACATGATTGCTCACTGTCTTTGTACCTCTAAAACACATACTAGTATACATGACCGTTCACTGTCTTTGTACCCCTAAAACACATACTATTGTACATGACCGCTCACTGTCTTTGTACCGATAAAACACATACTATTATACATGACCTTTCACTGTCTTTGCACCCCTAAAACACATACTGTTATACATGATCACTCACTGTCTTTGTACCCCTAAAACACATACTATTATAATTGACCGCTCATTGTCATTGTACCCCTATTGCACATACTATTATACTACATGACCGCTCACTGTCTTTGTACCCCTAAAACACATACTATTATGCATGACCGCTCACTGTCTTGGTACCCATAAAACACATACTATTATACATGATCACTCACTGTCTTTGTACCCCTAAAACACATACTATTATACATGATCACTCACTGTCTTTGTACCCCTAAAACACATACTATTATAATTGACCGCTCATTGTCATTGTACCCCTATAGCACATACTATTATACTACATGACCGCTCACTGTCTTTGTACCCCTAAAACACATACTATTATGCATGACCGCTCACTGTCTTGGTACCCATAAAACACATACTATTATATATGACCACTCACTGTCTTTGTACCCCTAAACACATACCATTATACATGACCACTCACTGTCTTTATTCCTCTAAAACACATTCTATTATACATGACATCTCACTGTCTTTGTACCACTAAAACACATACAATTATACATGACCGCTCACTGTCTTTGTACTGCTAAAGCATATAGTTTTATACATGACCACTTACTGTGTTAATTCCAATAAAACACATACTATTATGCATGACATCTCACTGACTGTGTACCCCTAAAACACATACTATTTTACATGACCACTCACTGTCTTTGTTCCCCTAAAACACATACTATTATACATGACCGCTCACTGTCTTTGTACCCCTAAAACACATACTATTACATATGACCGCTCACTGTCTTTGTACCCCTAAAACACATACTATTATACATGACCGCTCACTGTCTTTGTACCCCTAAAACACATATTATTACACATGACCTCTCACTGTCTTTGTTCCCCTAAAACACATACTATTATACATGACCGCTCACTGTCTTTGTACCCCTAAAACACATATTATTATACATGACTATTCACTGTCTTTATACCCCTACAACATATACTGTTATACATGACCGCTCAATGTCTTTGTACCCCTAAAATACATACTATTATACATGACCGCTCACTGTCTTTGTACCTCTAAAAGACATACTATTATACATGACCGCTAACAGTCTTTTTACCTATAAAACAGATATTATTATACATGACCACTCACTGTCTTTGTGCCACTAAAACACATACTATTATACTACATGACGGCTCACTGTCTTTGTACCCTTAAAACAGATACCATTATACATGACCGCTCACTGTCTTTGTACCCCTAACACACCTGCTATTATACATGACCGCTCACTCTCTGTATAACGCTCACTGTCTTTGTACCCCTAAGATACATACTATTTTACATCACAGCTCACTGTCTTTGTACCCCTAAAACACATACTATTATACATTTGCGCTGACTGTCTTGGTACCCATGAAACACATACTATTATACATGACCACTCACTGTCTTTGTACCCCTAAAACACATACTATTATGCATGACCGCTAACTGTCATTGTACCCCTAACACACATACTATTATTATACATGAACGCTCATTGTCTTTGTATCCCTAAACCACATACTGTTATACATGACCGCTCACTGTCTTTATTCCCCTAAAACACATACTATTATACATGAACACTCACGTCTTTGTACCCCTAAAGCACATCCTTTTATGCATGACCACTCACTGTCTTGTTCCCCATAAAACACATACAATTATACATGACCACTCACTGTCTTTGTACCCTAAAACACATACTATTATACAGGACCGCTCGCTGTCTTTGTACCCCTAAAACAGATAATGTTATACATGACCGCTCACTGTCTTTATTCCTATGAAACACATATTATTATACATGACGACTCACTGTCGTTATACCCCTAAACACATACTATTATACCTGACCACTCACTGTCTTTATTCCCCTAAAACACATTCTATTATACATGACCTCTCACTGTCTTTATTCCTCTGAAACACATATTATTATACATGACCACTCACTGTCGCTATACCCCTAAAACACATACTATTATACAGGACCGCTCGCTGTCTTTGTACCCCTAAAACAGATAATGTTATACATGACCGCTCACTGTCTTTATTCCTATGAAACACATATTATTATACATGACCACTCACTGTCGTTATACCCCTAAACACATACTATTATACCTGACCACTCACTGTCTTTATTCCCCTAAAACACATTCTATTATACATGACCTCTCACTGTCTTTATTCCTCTGAAACACATATTATTATACATGACCACTCACTGTCGCTATACCCCTAAAACACATATTATTATACATGACCACTCACTGTCTTTGTTCCCCTAAAACACATTCTATTATACATGACCACTCACTGTCTTTATTCCTCTAAAACACATTCTATTATACATGACCTCTCACTGTCTTTGTACCCCTAAAACACATACTATTATATATGACCGCTCAATTTCTTTGTACCCAGAAAGCACATACTATTATATATGACCGCTCACTGTCTTTGTACCCATAACACAGGTACTATTATACATGACCACTCACTCTCTTTGTGCCCCTAAAACACATACTATTATACTTCATGAATGCTCTCGGTCTTTGTACCCCTAAAACACATACCATTATACATGAACGCTCAATGTCTTTGTACCTCTAACACACCTGCTATTATACATGACTGCTCACTGTCTTTATACTCCTTAAACACATACTATTATACATGACCGCTCATTGTCTTTGCACCTCTAAAACACAGACTAGTATACATGACCGCTCACTGTCTTTGTACCCCTAAACACATACTATTATAGATGACCAATCACTGTCTTTATTCCCCTAAAACACATACTATTATACATGACCGTTCACTCTCTTTGCACCCCTAAACACATACTAGTATACATGACCGCTCAGTGTCTTTGTACCCCTAAAACACATACTATTATGCATGACCGATCACTGTCTTTGTACCCCTAAAACACATACTATTATACATGACCGTTCACTGTCTTTGTACCCCTAAAACACATACTATTATACATGACCGTGCACTGTCTTTGTACCCCTAAAACACATACTATTATACATGATCGCTCACTGTCTTTGTACCCCTAAAACACATACTATTATATATGACCGTTCACTGTCTTTGTACCCCTAAAACACATACTATTATACATGATCGCTCACTGTCTTTGTACCCCTAAGCGCATACTATTATAGATGACCCATCACTGTCTCTATTCCCTTAAAACACATTCTATTATACATGACCTCTCACTGTCTTTGTACCCATAAAACACATACTATTATACATGACCACTCACTCTCTTTATTCCCCTAAAACACATACTATTATACATGACCGCTCACTGTCTTTGTACCCCTAAAACACATACTATTATACATGACCGCTCACTGTCTTTGTACCCCTAAAACACATACTATTATACATGACCGCTCACTGTCTTTGTACCCCTAAAACACATACTATTATACATGATCGCTCACTGTCTTTGTACCCCTAAAACATATACTATTGTACATGACCGTTCACTCTCTTTGTACCCTTAAAACACATACTATTGTACATGACCGCTCACTGTCTTTGTACCGCTAAAACACATACTGTTGTACATGACCGTTCACTGTCTTTGCACCCCTAAAACACATACTGTTATACATGACCGCTCACTGTCTTTGTACCCCTAAACACATACTATTCTACATGACCACACACTGTATTGTACCCCTAAAACACATACTATTATACATGACCACTCACTCTCTGTATTCCCCTAAAACACATATTATTACACATGACCTCTCACTGTCTTGTACCCCTAAAACACATACTATTATACATGACCGCTCACTGTCTTTGTACCCCTAAAACAGATAGTTTTATACATGACCGCTCACTGTCTTTGTAACCCTAAAACACATACTATTATACATGACCGCTCACTGTCTTTGTACCCCTAAAACAGATAGTTTTATACATGACGCTCACTGTCTTTTTCCCCCTAAACTATTATACGTGACCTCTCACTGTCTTTGTACCCTTACAACACATACTATTATAGATGACCGCTCACAGTCATTGTTCACCTAAAACACATACTATTATACATGACCGCTCACTGTATTTGTACCCCTAAGCCACATACTATTATACATGAAAACTCACTGTCTTTGTACCCTAAAACACATACTATTATACATGAGCACTAACTGCCTTTGTACCCCTAAAACACATACTATTATACATGACCGCTCACTGTCTTTGTATCCCTTAAACACATACTATTACACTACATGACCTTTCACTGTCTTTGTACTCCTAAAACACATACTAGTATACATGACCGCTCCCTGTGTTTGTTCCCTTAAAACACATACTATTATACATGACGCTCACTGTATTTGTACCCCTAAAACAGATAGTTTTATACATGACGGCTCACTGCATTTGTACCTCTAAAACACATACTATTATAATGACCGCTCACAGTCTTTGTACCCATAAAACCGATACTATTATACATGACTACTCACTGTCTTTGTGCCCCTAAAACACATACTATTATACTACATGGCCGCTCACTGTCTTTGTACCCTTATAACAGATACCATTATACATGACCGCTCACTTTCTTTGTACCCCTAACACACCTGCTATTATACATGGCCGCTTACTGTCTGTATAACGCTCACTGTCTTTGTACCCCTAAGACACATACTATTATACACGATCGCTCACTGTCTTTGTACCTATTAAACACATACTATTATACATGACCACTCACTGTCTTTGTACTCCTAAAACACATACTATTGTACATGTGCGCTCACTGTCTTGGTAACCATAAAACACATACTATTATACATGACCGCTCACTGTCTTTGTACCCCTAAAACACATACTATTATACATGACCACTCACTGTCTTTGTATCCCTAAAACACATACTGTTATGCATGACCGCTCACTGTCTTCGTACCCATTAAACACATACTAGTATACATTACCTCTCACTGTCATTGTACCCCTAAAACACATCGTGTTATGCATGACCACCCACTGTCTTGGTACCCATAAAACATATACAATTATTCATGACCACTCACTGTCTTTGTACCCTTAAAACACATACATTTATGCATGACCGCTTTCTGTCTTTGTACCCCTAAGCACATTCTATTTGATATAACCACACACTCTCTTTGTACCCCTAAACCACATACTATTATACATAATTGCTAACTCTCTTTGTACCCCTAAAACACATACTATTATACATGCCCGTTCACTGTCTTTGTACCCTTAAAACACATACTATTATACATGACCGTTCACTGTCTTTGCACCCCTAAAACACATACTATTATACATGACCGTTCACTGTCTTTGTACCCCTAAAATACATACTATTATATATGACCGTTCACTGTCCTTGTACCCCTAAAACACATACTATTATACATGACCGTTCACTGTCTTTGCACCCCTAAAACACATACTATTATACATGACCGTTCACTGTCTTTGTACATCTAAAACACATACTATTATACATGACCGCTCACTGTCTTTGTACCCCTAAAACACATACTATTATACTACATGAGTGCTCACTGTCTCTGTACCCGTTAAACACATTCCATTGTGCATGACCGCTCACTGTCTTTGTACCCCTAACACACATACTATTATACATGACCGCTCACTGTCTTTGTACCCCTAAAACACATACTATTATACATGATCGCTCATTGTCTTTGTACCCCTAAAGCACATACTATTATACATGACCGTTCACTGTCTTTGTACCCCTAAAACACATACTATTATACATGATCGCTCACTGTCTTTGTACCCCTAAGCGCATACTATTATAGATGACCCATCACTGTCTCTATTCCCTTAAAACACATTCTATTATACATGACCTCTCACTGTCTTTGTACCCATAAAACACATACTATTATACATGACCACTCACTCTCTTTATTCCCCTAAAACACATACTATTATACATGACCGCTCACTGTCTTTGTACCCCTAAAACACATACTATTATACATGACCGCTCACTGTCTTTGTACCCTTAAAACACATACTATTATACATGACCGCTCACTGTCTTTGTACCCCTAAAACACATACTATTATACATGATCGCTCACTGTCTTTGTACCTCTAAAACACATACTAGTATACATGACCGTTCACTGTCTTTGTACCCCTAAAACACATACTATTGTACATGACCGCTCACTGTCTTTGTACCGATAAAACACATACTATTATACATGACCGTTCACTGTCTTTGCACCCCTAAAACACATACTGTTATACATGACCGCTCACTGTCTTTGTACCCCTAAACACATACTATTATACATGACCATACACTGTATTGTACCCCTAAAACACATACTATTATAGATGACCACTCACTCTCTGTATTCCCCTAAAACACATACTATTACACTTGACCTCTCACTGTCGTGTACCTCTAAAACACATACTATTATATATGACCGCTCACTGTCTTTGTAACCCTAAAACACATACTATTATACATGACCGCTCACTGTCATTGTACCCCTAAAACAGATAGTTTTATACATGACCACTCACTGTATTTTTTTCCCTAAAACAGATACTATTATACGTGACCTCTCACTGTCTTTGTACCCTTACAACACATACTATTATAGATGACCGCTCACAGTCATTGTTCACCTTAAACACATACTATTATACATGACCGCTCACTGTATTTGTACCCCTAAGCCACATACTATTATACATGAAAAAACACTGTCTTTGTACCCCTAAAACACATACTATTATACATGACCACTAACTGCCTTTGTACCCCTAAAACACATACTATTATACATGACCACTCACTGTCTTTGTATCCCTTAAACACATACTATTACACTACATGACCTCTCACTGTCTTTGTACTCCTAAAACACATACTAGTATACATGACCGCTCTCTGTGTTTGTTCCCTTAAAACACATACTATTATACATGACGCTGACTGTCTTTGTACCCCTAAAACAGATAGTTTTATACATGACCGCTCACTGTATTTGTACCCCTAAGCCACATACTATTATACATGACCGCTCACTGTCTTTGTACCTCTAAAACACATACTATTATACTACATGGCCGCTCACTGTCTTTGTACCCTTATAACAGATACCATTATACATGACCGCTCACTTTCTTTGTACCCCTAACACACCTGCTATTATACATGACCGCTTACTGTCTGTATAACGCTCACTGCCTTTGTACCCCTAAGACACATACTATTATACATGATCGCTCACTGTCTTTGTACCTATTAAACACATACTATTATACATGACCACTCACTATCTTTGTACCCCTAAAACACATACTATTGTACATGTGCGCTCACTGTCTTGCTACCCATAAAACACATACTATTATACATGACCGCTCACTGTCTTTGTACCCCTAAAACACATACTATTATGCATGACCGCTCACTTTCTTCGTACCAATTAAACACATACTATTATACATAACCTCTCACTGTCATTGTACCCCTAAAACACATCGTTTTATGCATGACCACTCACTGTCTTGGTACCCATAAAACACATACAATTATTCATGACCACTCACTGTCTTTGTACCCTTAAAACACATACATTTATGCATGACCGCTTTCTGTCTTTGTACCCCTAAATACATACTATTTTATATAACCACACACTCTCTTTGTACCCCTAAGCCACATACTATTATACATAATTGCTAACTCTCTTTGTACCCCTAAAACACATACTATTATACATGCCCGTTCCCTGTCTTTGTACCCCTAAAACACATACTATTATACATGACCGTTCACTGTCTTTGCACCCCTAAAACACATACTATTATACATGACCGTTCACTGTCTTTGTACCCCTAAAACACATACTATTATATATGACCGTTCACTGTCCTTGTACCCCTAAAACACATACTATTATACATGACCGTTCACTGTCTTTGTACATCTAAAACACATACTATTATGCATGACCAGTCACTGTCTTTGTGCCTCTAAAACACATACTATTATACTACATGAGAGCTCACTGTCTTTGTACCCCTAAAACACATACTATTATGCATGACCGCTCACTGTCTTTGTACCCCTAACACACCTGCTATTATACATGACCGCTCAATCTCTTTATAACCCTGAAACAGATACAATTATACATGACCGCTCACTGTCTTGGTACCCATAAACCACATACAATTATTCATGACCACTCACTGTCTTTGTACCCCTAAAACACATACATTTATGCATGACCGCTTACTGTCTTTGTACCCCTAAACACATACTATTTTATATGACCACACATTGTATTTGTACTCCTAAACCACATACTATTATACATAATTGCTAACTGTCTTTGTACCCCTAAAACACATACTATTATACATGCCCGTTCACTGTATTTGTACCCCTAAAACACATACTATTATACATGACCGTTCACTGTCTTTGCACCCCTAAAACACATACTATTATACATGACCGTTCACTGTCTTTGTACCCCTAAAGCACATACTATTATATATGACCGTTCACTGTCTTTGTACCCCTAAAACACATACCATTTACATGACCCCTCACTGTCTGTACCCCTAACATACCTGCTTACTGTCTTTGTACCCCTAAACACATACTATTTTATATGACCACACACTGTATTTGTACCCCTAAACCACATACTATTATACATAATTGCTAACTGTCTTTGTACCCCTAAAACACATACTATTATACATGCCCGTTCACTGTATTTGTACCCCTAAAACACATACTATTATACATGCCCGTTCACTGTCTTTGTACCCCTAAAACACATACTATTATACATGACCGTTCACTGTCTTTGCACCCCTAAAACACATACTATTATACATGACCGTTCACTGTCTTTGTACCCCTAAAACACATACTATTATACATGCCCGTTCACTGTCTTTGTACCCCTCAAACACATACTATTATACATGACCGTTCACTGTCTTTGCACCCCTAAAACACATACTATTATACATGACCGTTCACTGTCTTTGTACCCCTAAAACACATACTTTTATATATGACCATTCACTGTCTTTGCACCCCCAAAGCACATACTATTATACATGACCGCTCACTGTCTTTGTTCCCCTAAAACACATACTATTATACATGACCTCTCACTCTCATTGTATCCCTAAAACACATCGTTTTATGCATGACCACTCACTGTCTTGGTACCCATAACACACATACAATTATACATGACCACTCACTGTCTTTGTACCCTGAAAGCACATACATTTATGCATGACCGCTTACTGTCTTTGTACCCCTAAACACATACTATTTTATATGACCGCACACTGTCTTTGTACCCCTAAAACACATACTATTATACATAATTGCTAACTGTCTTTGTACCCCTAAAACACATACTATTATACATGCCCGTTCACTGTCTTTGTACCCCTAAAACACATACTATTATACATGACCGTTCACTGTCTTTGCACTCCTAAAACACATACTATTATACATGACGGCTCACTGTCTTTGTACCCATAAAGCACATACTATTATATATGACCACTCACTGTCTTTGTACCCCTAAACACATACAATTATACATGACCACTCACTCTCTTTGTACCCCTAAAACACATACTATTATTCACGACCTCTCACTGTCTTTGTACCCCTAAAACACATACTACTATACATGACCTTTCACTGTCTTTGTACCCCTAAAACACATACTATTATACATGACCGTTCACTGTCTTTGTACCCCTAAAACACATACTATTATACATGACCGTTCACTGTCTTTGCACCCCTAAAACACATACTATTATACATATCTGTTCACTGTCTTTGTACCCATAAAACACATACTATTATACATGACCGTTCACTGTCTTAGAATCCCTAAAACACATACTATAATACATGACCGTTCACTGTCTTTGTACCCCTAAAACACATACTATTATACATGACTGTTCACTGTCTTTGAACCCCTAAAACACCTACTATTATACATGACCGTTCACTCTCTTTGTACCCCTAAAACACATACTATTATACATGACCGTTCACTGTCTTTGTACCCCTAAAACACATACTCTTATACATGACCACTTACTGTCTTTTTACCCCTAAAACACATACTATTATACATGACCTCTCACTTTCTTACTACCATTATTCAAACCAGAACTCCTCTGGATTTTACCTTTATTTGACACAGAAATCCTGTGGTTTTTACCTTTATTTGACACAGAAATCCACTGGTTTTTACCTTTATTTAACCTAGAATTCCACTGGTTTTTACCTTTATTTGAACCAGAATTCCACTGGTTTTTACCTTTATTTGACACAGAACTCCACTGGTTTTTACCTTTATTTGACACAGAACTCCACTGGTTTTTACCTTTATTTGACACATAACTCCACTGGTTTTTACCTTTATTTGACACAGAACTCCACTGGTTTTTACCTTTATTTGACCCAGAACTCCACTGGTTTTTACCTTTATTTGACCCAGAACTCCACTGGTTCTTACCTTTATTTGACCTAGAACTCGACTGGTTTTTACCTTTATTTGACACAGAACTCCACTGGTTTTTACCTTTATTTGACACAGAACTCCACTGGTTTTTACCTTTATTTGACACAGAACTCCGCTGGTTTTTACCTTTATTTGACACAGAACTCCTCTGGTTTTTACCTTTATTTGACACAGAACTCCTCTGGTTTTTACCGTTATTTGACCCAGAACTCCACTGGTTTTTACCTTTATTTGACACAGAACTCCACTGGTTTTTACCTTTATTTGACACAAAACTCCACTGGTTTTTACCTTTATTTGACCCAGAACTCCACTGGTTTTTACCTTTATTTGACACAGAACTCCACTGGTTTTTACCTTTATTTGACACAGAACTCCATTGGTTTTTACCTTTATTTGACACAGAACTCCACTCATTTTTACCTTTATTTGACACAGAACTATACTGGTTTTTAACTTTATTTGACACATAACTCCACTGGTTTTTACCTTTATTTGACACAGAATTCCATGGATTTTAACCTGGAGTCAACCCGAAACTCCGTTGGTTTTTAAATTGAGTTGAGCAAAACGTTCATTCGTATTTACTCCTTTTCGACCCAAAACTCTGTGGGTTTTACCTTTATTTGACCTAGAACTCCATTGGTTTTACCTTTAGTCGACCTAGAACTCTATGGAGTCAATCGAAAACATGTATATTTATAATTAAGAGCTATATTATTTTTACAGGACATCACCTACTCATATGACTACTATAATATGGTTCATGAGCACAACCCACCATCTGATATGTTGTAAGATAATTAATGTTATAACGAGTGATTCAGTGAGTGATAGTTATTTAGGGCCAAGTGAGCATATATAATGCACGATTGAGTGAGTGATAGCGTTTTAGAGCCAAATGAGCATATATAATGCACGATTGAGTGAGTGATAGCTTATTAAGGCCAAATGAGCATATATAATGCACGATTGGGTGAGTGATAGCGCTTTAGAGCCAAATGAGCATATATAATGCATGATTGAGTGAGTGATAGCTTGTTATGGCCAAGTGATCATATATAATGCACGATTGAGTGAGTGATAGCGTTTTAGAGCCAAGTGATCATATATAATGCACGATTGAGTGAGTGATAGCGTTTTAGAGCCAAGTGAGCATATATAATGCACGATTGAGTGAGTGATAGCGTTTTAGAGCCATATGAGCATATATAATGCATGATTGAGTGAGTGATAGCTTATTAAGGCCAAATGAGCATATATAATGCATGATTGAGTGAGTGATAGCGTTTTAGAGCCAAATGAGCATATATAATGCACGATTGAGTGAGTGATAGCTTATTAAGGCCAAATGAGCATATATAATGCATGATTGAGTGAGTGATAGCTTGCTATGGCCAAGTGATCATATATAATGCACGATTGAGTGAGTGATAGCGTTTTAGAGCCAAGTGAGCATATATAATGCACGATTGAGTGAGTGATAGCGTTTTAGAGCCATATGAGCATATATAATGCATGATTGAGTGAGTGATAGCTTATTAAGGCCAAATGAGCATATATAATGCATGATTGAGTGAGTGATAGCGTTTTAGAGCCAAATGAGCATATATAATGCACGATTGAGTGAGTGATAGCTTATTAAGGCCAAATGAGCATATATAATGCATGATTGAGTGAGTGATAGCTTGTTATGGCCAAGTGATCATATATAATGCACGATTGAGTGAGTGATAGCGTTTTAAAGCCAAGTGATCATATATAATGCACGATTGAGTGAGTGATAGCTTATTAAGGCCAAGTGATCATATATAATGCACGATTGAGTGAGTGATAGCGTTTTAGAGCCATATGAGCATATATAATGCACGATTGAGTGAGTGATAGCTTATTAAGGCCAAATGAGCATATATAATGCATGATTGAGTGAGTGATAGCTTATTAAGGCCAAATGAGCATATATAATGCGTGATTGAGTGAGTGATAGTTATTTAGGGCCAAGTGAGCATATATAATGCACGATTGGGTGAGTGATAGCGCTTTAGAGCCAAATGAGCATATATAATGCATGATTGAGTGAGTGATAGCTTATTAAGGCCAAATGAGCATATATAATGCATGATTGAGTGAGTGATAGCTTATTAAGGCCAAATGAGCATATATAATGCATGATTGAGTGAGTGATAGCGTTTTAGAGCCAAATGAGCATATATAATGCATGATTGAGTGAGTGATAGCTTATTAAGGCCAAATGAGCATATATAATGCACGATTGAGTGAGTGATAGCGTTTTAGAGCCATATGAGCATATATAATGCATGATTGAGTGAGTGATAGCTTGTTATGGCCAAGTGATCATATATAATGCACGATTGAGTGAGTGATAGCGTTTTAGAGCCAAATGAGCATATATAATGCATGATTGAGTGAGTGATAGCGTTTTAGAGCCAAATGAGCATATATAATGCACGATTGAGTGAGTGATAGCTTATTAAGGCCAAATGAGCATATATAATGCACGATTGGGTGAGTGATAGCGCTTTAGAGCCAAATGAGCATATATAATGCATGATTGAGTGAGTGATAGCTTGTTATGGCCAAGTGATCATATATAATGCACGATTGAGTGAGTGATAGCGTTTTAGAGCCAAGTGATCATATATAATGCACGATTGAGTGAGTGATAGTTATTTAGGGCCAAGTGATCATATATAATGCATGATTGAGTGAGTGATAGCTGTTTAGGGCCAAATGAGCATATATAATGCATGATTGAGTGAGTGATAGCGTTTTAGAGCCATATGAGCATATATAATGCACGATTGAGTGAGTGATAGCTTATTAAGGCCAAATGAGCATATATAATGCACGATTGGGTGAGTGATAGCGCTTTAGAGCCAAATGAGCATATATAATGCATGATTGAGTGAGTGATAGCTTGTTATGGCCAAGTGATCATATATAATGCACGATTGAGTGAGTGATAGTTATTTAGGGCCAAGTGATCATATATAATGCATGATTGAGTGAGTGATAGCTGTTTAGGGCCAAATGAGCATATATAATGCATGATTGAGTGAGTGATAGCTTGTTATGGCCAAGTGATCATATATAATGCACGATTGAGTGAGTGATAGCGCTTTAGAGCCAAATGAGCATATATAATGCACGATTGAGTGAGTGATAGCGTTTTAGAGCCATATGAGCATATATAATGCACGATTGAGTGAGTGATAGCTTATTAAGGCCAAATGAGCATATATAATGCATGATTGAGTGAGTGATAGCTTATTAAGGCCAAATGAGCATATATAATGCGTGATTGAGTGAGTGATAGTTATTTAGGGCCAAGTGAGCATATATAATGCACGATTGGGTGAGTGATAGCGCTTTAGAGCCAAATGAGCATATATAATGCATGATTGAGTGAGTGATAGCTTGTTATGGCCAAGTGATCATATATAATGCACGATTGAGTGAGTGATAGCGTTTTAGAGCCAAATGAGCATATATAATGCATGATTGAGTGAGTGATAGCTTGTTATGGCCAAGTGATCATATATAATGCACGATTGAGTGAGTGATAGCTTATTAAGGCCAAATGAGCATATATAATGCATGATTGAGTGAGTGATAGCTTATTAAGGCCAAATGAGCATATATAATGCGTGATTGAGTGAGTGATAGTTATTTAGGGCCAAGTGAGCATATATAATGCACGATTGGGTGAGTGATAGCGCTTTAGAGCCAAATGAGCATATATAATGCATGATTGAGTGAGTGATAGCTTGTTATGGCCAAGTGATCATATATAATGCACGATTGAGTGAGTGATAGCGTTTTAGAGCCAAATGAGCATATATAATGCATGATTGAGTGAGTGATAGCTTGCTATGGCCAAGTGATCATATATAATGCACGATAGAGTGAGTGATAGCGTTTTAGAGGCAAATGAGCATATATAACCTTCCCCTTTCTGTACGGCTCAAAGTCTCCGGCTGTCACTATAACAGTATTAATAACAATACTTGAACAAAACAGGTAAAACAGTTGTCATAACAGCACCAAGCTCAGTGAAGTGAATGTCAAAAATATTTTTACGTCACACATTGATAAAATGAGCATATGTATTGCACGATTGAGTGAGTGATAGCATTGTAGGGCCAAATGAGCATATATAATGCACGATTGAGTGAGTGATAGCTTTTTAAGGCCAAATGAGCATATATAATGCGTGATTGAGTGAGTGATAGCTTTTTATGGCCAAATGAGCATATATAATTCATGATTGAGTGACTGATAGCTTTGTAGGGCGAAGTGATCATATATAATGCATGATTGAGTGAGTGATAGCTTTTTAGGGCCAAATGAGCATATATAATGCATGATTGAGTGACTGATAGCTTTGTAGGGCGAAGTGATCATATATAATGCACGATTGAGTGAGTGATAGCGTTTTAGAGCCATATGAGCATATATAATGCACGATTGAGTGAGTGATAGCTTATTAAGGCCAAATGAGCATATATAATGCATGATTGAGTGAGTGATAGCTTATTAAGGCCAAATGAGCATATATAATGCACCATTGAGTGAGTGATTGCTTTTTAGGGTCAAATGAGCATATATAATGAGTGATTGAGTGAGTGATAGTTATTTAGGGTAAAGTGAGCATATATAATGAACAATTGAGTGGGTAATAGCTTTTTCGGGTCAAATGAGCATATATAATGAGTGATTGAGTGAGTGATAGTTATTTAGGGCAAAGTGAGCATATATAATGCACAATTGAGTGTGTAATAGCTTTTTCGGGTCAAATGAGCATATATAATGAGTGATTGAGTGAGTGATAGTTATTTAGGGCAAAGTGAGCATATATAATGCACAATTGAGTGAGTGATTGCTTTTTCGGGTCAAATCAGCATATATAATGAGTGATTGAGTGAGTGATAGTTATTTAGGGCAAAGTGAGCATATATAATGTACAATTGAGTGAGTGATTGCTTTTTCGGGTCAAATGAGCATATATAATGAGTGATTGAGTGAGTGATAGTTATTTAGGGCAAAGTGAGCATATATAATGCACAATTGAGTGAGTGATTGCTTTTTCGGGTCAAATCAGCATATATAATGAGTGATTGAGTGAGTGATAGTTATTTAGGGCAAAGTGAGCATATATAATGTACAATTGAGTGTGTAATAGCTTTTTCGGGTCAAATGAGCATATATAATGAGTGATTGAGTGAGTGATAGTTATTTAGGGCAAAGTGAGCATATATAATGCACAATTGAGTGAGTGATTGCTTTTTCGGGTCAAATCAGCATATATAATGAGTGATTGAGTGAGTGATAGTTATTTAGGGCAAAGTGAGCATATATAATGTACAATTGAGTGAGTGATTGCTTTTTCGGGTCAAATGAGCATATATAATGAGTGATTGAGTGAGTGATAGTTATTTAGGGCCAAGTGAGCATATAAAATGCGTGATTGGGTGAGTGAAAGATTTCTAGGGCCAAATGAGCATATATAATGCACGATTGAGTGGGTGATAGCTTTTAGGGCCAACTGAGCATATATAATGCATGATTGAGTGAGTGATAGTTTTTTAGGGCCAAATGAGCATATATAATGCACCATTGAGTGGGTGATAGTTATTTAGGGCTAAGTGAGCATATCTTATGAGTGATTGGGTGAATGGTAGTTATTTAGGGTCAACTGAGCATATATAATGAGTGATTGAGTGAGTGATAGTTTATTAGGGCCAATAAGGGTAATAACACAATTACCGAACTCCGAGCAATCTTACAAAGGCAAAGTCTCCGGCTGTCACTGTAACAGTATTTATAACAATACTTGAACAAAACAGTTAAAACATTTGTCATAACAGCATCAAACTCAGTGAAGTGAATGTCAAATTTGTTTTTTACGTCACACATTGATAAAATGAGCATATGTATTGCACGATTGAGTGAGTGATAGCTTTTTAGAGCCAAATGAGCATATATATTGTAGGATTGAGTGAG
Organism: Bathymodiolus septemdierum; assembly: GCA_963383655.1. Classification (NCBI taxonomy): domain Eukaryota; kingdom Metazoa; phylum Mollusca; class Bivalvia; order Mytilida; family Modiolidae; genus Bathymodiolus; species Bathymodiolus septemdierum. The sequence goes on from OY726528.1 coordinate 2,595,280, forward strand.
TGATAGTTACTAAGGCAAAGTGAGCATATGAAATGCGTAAATTAACCTTTTGATGGGACGATATCTGAGCTTGAAGTAATAAAATAAAACACAAACAAAATTCCTGAAGATTTCTAGATCAAATATCAAAATTGTAGAAAGAGGCAAAATGGATACCACTAACACACATATATGACCGCTCACTTTCCTGGCTTGATACCCCTAGCACACATATATGACCGTTCACTTTCCTGGCTTGATACCCCTAACACATATATATGACCTTTCAGTTTCCTGCTTTGATACCCATAACAGACATATATGACCGTTCACTTTCCTGGTTTGAAACCCCTAACACACATATATGACCGTTCACTTTCCTGGCTTGATACCCCTAACACACATATATGACCGTTCACTTTCCTGGCTTGATTCCCCTAACACATATATATGACCGTTCACTTTCCTGGCTTGATTCCCCTAACACATATATATGACCGTTCACTTTCCTGGCTTGATTCCCCTAACATATATATATGACTGTTCATTTTCTGGTTTGATACCCCTAACACACATATATGACCGTTCACTTTCCTGGCTTGATACCCCTAACACACATATATGACCGTTCACTTTCCTGGTTTGATACCCCTAACACACATATATGACCGTTCACTTTCCTGGCTTGATACCCCTAACACATATATATGACCGTTCACTTTCCTGGCTTGATTCCACTAACACATATATATGACCTTTCACTTTCCTGGTTTGATATCTCTAACACATATATGACCGTTCACTTTCCTGGTTTGATACCCTTAACACACATATATGACCGTTCACTTTCCTGGTTTGATACGCCTAACAAACAAACATATGTGACCGTTCACTTTCCTGTTTGATACCCCTAGCACACATATATGACCGTTCATTTGCCTGGTTTGATATCCCTAAGACACATATATGACCGTTCACTTTCCTGGTTTGATACCCGTAACACACATATATGACCGTGCATTTTCCTGGTTTATATCCGTAACACACATACATGACCGTTCACTTTCCTGGTTTATATCCGTAACACACATATATGACCGTTCACTTTCCTGGTTTGATACCTCTAACACACATATATGACCGTTCACTTTCCTGGTTTGATACGCCTAACAAACAAACATATGTGACCGTTCACTTTCCTGTTTGATACCCCTAGCACACATATATGACCGTTCATTTGCCTGGTTTGATATCCCTAAGACACATATATGACCGTTCACTTTCCTGGTTTGATACCCGTAACACACATATATGACCGTGCATTTTCCTGGTTTATATCCGTAACACACATACATGACCGTTCACTTTCCTGGTTTATATCCGTAACACACATATATGACCGTTCACTTTCCTGGTTTGATACCTCTAACACACATATATGACCGTTCACTTTCCTGGTTTGATACGCCTAACAAACAAACATATGTGACCGTTCACTTTCCTGGTTTGATACCCCTAGCACACATATTTGACCGTTCATTTTCCTGGTTTGATATCCATAAGACACATATATGACCGTTCACTTTCCTGGTTTGATACCCCTAACACACATATGATCGTTCACTTTCCTGGCTTGATACCCCTAACACATATATATGACCGTTCAGTTTCCTGCTTTGATACCCCTAACACACATATATGACCGTTCACTTTCCTGCTTTAATACCCCTAACACACATATATGACCGTTCACTTTCCTGGCTTGATACCCCTAGCACACATATATGACCATTCACTTTCCTGGTTTGATACCCCTAACACACATATATGACCATTCACTTTCCTGGCTTGATTCACCAAACACATATATATGACCGTTCACTTTCCTGGCTTGATTCCCCTAACACATATATATGACCGTTCACTTTCCTGCTTTGATACCAATAACACACATATTTGACCGTTCACTTTCCTGGTTTGATACCCCTAACACACATATATGACCGTTCACTTTCCTGGTTTATTTCCCTAACACACATATATGACCATTCACTTTCCTGGTTTGATACCTCTAACACACATATATGCCCGTTCACTTTCCTGGTTTGATACGCCTAACACACATATGTGCCCGTTCACTTACCTGGTTTGATACCCCTAACACACATATATGACCGTTCACTTTCCTGGTTTGATATCCCTAACACACATATATGACCGTTCACTTTCCTGGTTTGATACCCCTAACTTAGACATATGGCCGTTTACTTTCCTGTTTTGATACCCCTAACACACATATATGACCTTTCACTTTCCTGGTGTGATATCTCTAACACACATATATAACCGTTCACTTTCCTGGTTTAATACCCCTAACACACATATATAACCGTTCACTTTCCTGGTTTGATATCCGTAACTCACATATATAATCGTTCATTTTCCTGGTTTGATATCCCTAACACACATATATGACCGTTCACTTTCCTGGCTTGATTCACCTAACACATATATATGACCGTTCACTTTCCTGGTTTGATTCCCCTAACACATATATATGACCGTTCACTTTCCTGGTTTGATACACCTAACACACATATATGACCGTTCACTTTCCTGGTTTATATCCCTAACACACATATATGACCGTTCACTTTCCTGGTTTGATACGCCTAACACACATATGTGCCCGTTCACTTTCCTGGTTTGATACCCCTAACACACATATTTGACCGTTCACTTTCCTGGCTTGATACCCCTAATACACATATATGACCGTTCACTCTCCTGGTTTGATACCCCTAACACACATATATGACCGTTCACTTTCCTGGTTTGATATCCGTAACTCACATATATAACCGTTCATTTTCCTGGTTTGATACCCCTAACATACACATATGACCGTTCACTTTCCTGTTTTGATACCCCTAACAAACATATATGACCGTTCACTTTCCTGGTTTGATACCCCTAACACATATATATGACCGTTCATTTTCCTGGTTTGATACCCCTAACATACACATATGACCGTTCACTTTCCTGGTTTGATACCCCTAACACACATATATGACCGTTCACTTACCTGGTTTGATACCCCTAACACATATATATGACCGTTCATTTTCCTGGCTTGATACCCCTAACACACATATATGACCGTTCACTTTCCTGGCTTGATACCCCTAACACACATATATGACCGTTCACTTTCCTGGCTTGATACCCCTAACACACATATATGATCGTTCACTTTCCTGGCTTGATACTTGTAACACACATATATGACCGTTCACTTTCCTGGTTTGATAACCTTAACACACATATATGACCGTTCACTTTCCTGGCTTGTTACCCCTAACACACATATATGACCGTTCACTTTCCTGGCTTGATAACCCTAACACACATATATGACTGTTCACTTTCCTGGTTTGATATCCCTAACACATATATATGACCGTTCACTTTCCTGGTTTGATACCCCTAACACACCTATATGACCGTTCACTTTCCTGATTTGATAACATTAACACACATATATGACCGTTCACTTTCCTGGCTTGATAACCCTAACACACATATATGACCGTTCACTTTCCTGGTTTGATAACCTTAACACACATATATGACCGTTCACTTGACTGGTTTGATAACCCTAACACACATATATGACCGTTCACTTGACTGGTTTGATAACCTTAACACACATATATGAACGTTCACTTTCCTGACTTGATAACCCTAACACATCTATATGACCGTTCACTTTCCTGGCTTGATTCCCCTAATATATATATATGACCGTTCACTTTCCTGGTTTGATACCCCTAACACACTTATATGACCGTTCACTTTCCTGGTTTGATAAACCTTACACACATATATGACCGTTCACTTTCCTGGCTTGATAACCCTAACACACATATATGACCGTTCAATTTCCTGGTTTGATAATCTTAACACACATATATATGACCGTTGACTTTCCTGGCTTGATAACCCTAACACACATATATGACCGTTCACTTTCCTGGATTGGTACCCCTAAAACATATATATGACCGTTCACTTTCCTGGTATGGTACACCTAACACACATATATGACCGTTAATTTTCCTGTTGTGATACCCCTAACAGACATATATGACCGTTCACTTTCCTGGCATGATACCCCGAACACACATATATGACAGTTCACTTTCCTGGTTTGATACCCCTAACACACATAAATGACCGTTCACTTTCATGGTTTGATACCCCTAACACACATATATTACCGTTCACTTTCCTGGATTGATACCCCTAACACACATATATGACTGTTCACTTTCCTGGCTCAATACCCCTAACACACATATATGACCGTTCACTTTCCTGGCTTGATTACCCTAACACATATATATGACCGTTCACTTTCCAGGCTTGATATCCCTAACACACATATATGACCGTTCACTTTCCTGGTTTGATACCCCTAACACAGATATATGACCGTTCACTTTCCTGGTTTGATACCCCTAACACATATATATAACCGTCCACTTTCCTGGCTTGATTCCCCTAACATATGTATATGACCGTTAACTTTCCTGGCTTGATTCCCCTAACACATATATATGACAGTTCACTTTCCTGGCTTGATTCCCCTAACACATATATATGACCGTTCACTTTCCTGGTTTGATTCCCTTAACACACATATATGACCGTTCAATTTCCTGGTTTGATACCCGTAGCATACATATACATGACTGCTCATATTCCTGGCTTGATATCCCTAACACACATATACATGACCACTCACTTTCCTGGTTTGATACCCTTAGCATACATATACTTGACCGCTCACATTCCTTGTTTAATACCCCTAGCATACATATACATGACCGCTCACATTCCTGGTTTCATACCCCTAACAAATATATATGACCGTTCACTTTCCTGGTTTGATACCTCTAACACACATATATGACCATTCACTTTCCTGGTATGGCATTCCTAACACACATATATAACTGTTCACGTTCCTGCCTTGATAACCCTTACACACATATATGACCGTTCACTTTCCTGGTTTGATAACCTTAACACACATATATGACCATTCACTTTCCTGGCTTGATAACCCTAACACACATATATGACCGTTCACTTTCCTGGCTTGATAACCCTAACACACATATATGACCGTTCACTTTCCTGGTTTGATAACCTTAACAAACATATATATGACCGTTGACTTTCCTGGCTTGATAACCCTAACACACATATATGACCGTTCACTTTCCTGGATTGGTACCCCTAAAATACATATATGACAGTTCACTTTCCTCGCTTGATAACCCTAACACATATATGACCGTTCACTTTCCTGATATGGTACCCCTAAAACACATATATGACCGTTCAGTTTCCTGGCTTGATAACCCTAACACACATATATGACCGTTCACTTTCATGGATTGGTACCCCTAAAACACATATATGACCGTTCAGTTTCCTGGCTTGATAACCCTAACACACATATATGACCGTTCACTTTCATGGATTGGTACCCCTAACACACATATATGACCGTTCACTTTCCTGGTTTGATAACCTTAGCACACATATATGACCGTTGACTTTCCTGGTTTGATATCCCTAACACACATATATGACCGTTCACTTTCCTGGCTTGATACCCCTAACACACCTATATGACCGTTCACTTTCCTGGTTTGATAACCCTAACACACATATATGACCGTTCACTTTCCTGGCTTGATAACCCTAACACACATATATGACCGTTCACTTTCCTGGTTTGATAACCTTAGCACACATATATGACCGTTCACTTGACTGGTAAGGTACCCCTAAAACACATATATGACCGTTCAGTTTCCTGGCTTGATAACCCTAACACACATATATGACCGTTCACTTTCCTGGCTTGAAATCCCTAACACACATATATGACCGTTCATTTTCCTGGTTTGATATCCCTAACACACATATGAACGTTAACTTTCCTGAATAGATACCCCTAATACACATATATGACCGTTCACTTTCCTGGCTTGATAACCCTAACACACATATATGACCGTTCACTTTCCTGGCTAGATAACCCTAACACACATATATGACCGTTCACTTTCGTGGTTTGATATCCCTAACACACATATATGAACGTTCACTTTCCTGACTTGATAACCCTAACATATATATATGACCGTTCACTTTCCTGGCTTGATTCCCCTAATATATATATATGACCGTTCACTTTCCTGGTTTGATACCCCTAACACACCTATATGACCGTTCACTTTCCTGGTTTGATAACCCGAACACACATATATGACCGTTCACTTTCCTGGCTTGATAACCCTAACACACATATATGACCGTTCACTTTCCTGGTTTGAAAACCTTAACACACATATATGACCGTTCACTTTCTTGGCTTGATAGCCCTAACACACATATATGACAGTTCACTTCCCTGGCTTGATAACCCTAACACACACATATGACCGTTCACTTTCCTGGTTTGATATCCCTAACACACATATATGAACGTTCACTTTCTTGACTTGATAACCCTAACACACATATATGACCGCTCCCTTTCCTGGCTTGATTCCCCTAATATATATATATGACCGTTCACTTTCCTGGTTTGATAACCCTAACACACATATATGACCGTTCACTTTCCTGGATTGGTACCCCTAAAACACATATATGACCGTTCACTTTCCTGGTTTGATATCCCTAACACACATATATGACCGTTGACTTTCCTGGCTTGATAACCCTAACACACATATATGACCGTTCACATTCCTGGTATGGTACCCCTAAAACACATATATGACCGTTCAGTTTCCTGGCTTGATAACCCTAACACACATATATGACCGTTCACTTTCCTGGATTGGTACCCCTAAAACACATATATGACTGTTCAGTTTCCTGGCTTGATAACCCTAACACACATATATGACCGTTCACTTTCATGGATTGGTACCCCTAACACACATATATGACCGTTCACTTTCCTGGCTTGATAACCCTAACACACATATATGACCGTTCACTTTCCTGGTTTGATATCCCTAACACACATATATGAACGTTCACTTTCCTGACTAGATACCCCTAATACACATATATGACCATTCACTTTCCTGGCTTGATAACCCTAACACACATATATGACCGTTCACTTTCCTGGTTTGATAACCTTAGCACACATATATGACCGTTCACTTTCCTGGCTTGATACCCCTAACACACATATATGACCGTTCACTTTCCTGGCTTGATAACCGTAACACACATATATGACCGTTCACTTTCCTGGTTTGATATCCCTAACACACATATATGAACTTTCACTTTCCTGACTTGATAACCCTAACACATATATATGACCGTTCATTTTCCTGGCTTTATTCCCCTAATATATATATATGACCGTTGACTTTCCTGGCTTGATAACCCTAACACACATATATGACCGTTCAAATTCCTGGTATGGTACCCCTAAAACACATATATGACCGTTCAGTTTCCTGGCTTGATAACCCTAACACACATATATGACCGTTCACTTTCCTGGATTGGTACCCCTAAAACACATATATGACCGTTCAGTTTCCTGGCTTGATAACCCTAACACACATATATGACCGTTCACTTTCATGGATTGGTACCCCTAACACACATATATGACCGTTCACTTTCCTGGCTTGATAACCCTAACACACATATATGACCGTTCACTTTCCTGGTTTGATATCCCTAACACACATATATGAACGTTCACTTTCCTGACTAGATACCCCTAATACAGATATATGACCGTTCACTTTCCTGGCTTGATAACCCTAACACACATATATGACCGTTCACTTTCCTGGTTTGATAACCTTAGCACACATATATGACCGTTCACTTTCCTGGCTTGATACCCCTAACACACATATATGACCGTTCACTTTCCTGGCTTGATAACCCTAACACACATATATGATCGTTCACTTTCCTGGTTTGATATCCCTAACACACATATATGAACGTTCACTTTCCTGACTTGATAACCCTAACACATAAAGTTGACCGTTCACTTTCCTGGCTTGATTCCCCTAATATATATATATGACCGTTGACTTTCCTTGCTTGATAACCCTAACACACATATATGACCGTTCACATTCCTGGTATGGTACCCCTAAAACACATATATGACCGTTCAGTTTCCTGGCTTGATAACCCTAACACACATATATGACCGTTCACTTTCCTGGATTGGTACCCCTAAAACACATATATGACCGTTCAGTTTCCTGGCTTGATAACCCTAACACACATATATGACCGTTCACTTTCATGGATTGGTACCCCTAACACACATATATGACCGTTCACTTTCCTGGCTTGATAACCCTAACACACATATATGACCGTTCACTTACCTGGTTTGATATCCCTAACACACCTATATGACCGTTCACTTTCCTTGTTTGATAACCCTAACACACATATATGACCGTTCACTTTCCTGGCTTGATAACCCTAACAAACATATATGACCGTTCACTTGACTGGTAAGGTACCCCTAAAGCACATATATGACCGTTCAGTTTCCTGGCTTGATAACCCTAACATACATATATGACCGTTCACTTTCCTGGATTGGTACCTCTAAAGCACATATATGACAGTTCAGTTTCCTGGCTTGATAACCCTAACACACATATATGACCGTTCACTTTCATGGATTGGTACCCCTAACACACATATATGACCGTTCACTTTCCTGGCTTGAAAACCCTAACACACATATATGACCGTTCATTTTCCTGGTTTGATATCCCTAACACACATATATGAACGTTCACTTTCCTGACTAGATAACCCTAATACACATATATGACCGTTCACTTTCCTGGCTTGATAACCCTAACACACATATATGACCGTTCACTTTCTTGGCTAGATAACCCTAACACACATATATGACCGTTCACTTTCGTGGTTTGATATCCCTAACACACATATATGACCGTTCACTTTCCTGGCTTGATTCCCCTAATACATATATATGACCGTTCACTTTCCTGGTTTGATACCCCTAACACACCTATATGACCGTTCACTTTCCTGGTTTGATAACCCGAACACACATATATGACCGTTCACTTTCCTGGCTTGATAACCCTAACACACATATATGACCGTTCACTTTCCTGGTTTGATAACCTTAACACACATATATGACCGTTCACTTTCTTGTCTTGATAGCCCTAACACACATATATGACCGTTCACTTCCCTGGCTTGATAACCCTAACACACATATATGACCGTTCACTTTCCTGGTTTGATATCCCTAACACACAGATATGAACGTTCACTTTCTTGACTTGATAACCCTAACACACATATATGACCGCTCCCTTTCCTGGCTTGATTCCCCTTATATATATATATGACCGTTCACTTTCCTGGTTTGATAACCCTAACACACATATATGACCGTTCACTTTCCTGGATTGGTACCCCTAAAACACATATATGACCGTTCACTTTCCTGGTTTGATATACCTAACACATATATATGACCGTTGACTTTCCTGGCTTGATAACCCTAACACACATATATGACCGTTCACATTCCTGGTATGGTACCCCTAAAACACATATATGACTGTTCAGTTTCCTGGCTTGATAACCCTAACACACATATATGACCGTTCACTTTCCTGGTTTGATATCCCTAACACACATATATGAACGTTCACTTTCCTGACTAGATACCCCTAATACACATATATGACCGTTCACTTTCCTGGCTTGATAACCCTAACACACATATATGACCGATCACTTTCCTGGTTTGATAACCTTAGCACACATATATGACCGTTCACTTTCCTGGCTTGATACCCCTAACACACATATATGACCGTTCACTTTCCTGGCTTGATAACCCTAACACACATATATGACCGTTCACTTTCCTGGTTTGATATCCCTAACACACATATATGACCGTTCAGTTTCCTGGCTTGATAACCCTAACACATAAAGTTGACCGTTCACTTTCCTGGCTTGATTCCCCTAATATATATATATTACCGTTGACTTTCCTGGCTTGATAACCCTAACACACATATATGACCGTTCACATTCCTGGTATGGTACCCCTAAAACACGTATATGACCGTTCAGTTTCCTGGCTTGATAACCCTAACACACATATATGACCGTTCACTTTCCTGGATTGGTACCCCTAAAACACATATATGACCGTTCAGTTTCCTGGCTTGATAACCCTAACACACATATATGACCGTTCACTTTCATGGATTGGTACCCCTAACACACATATATGACCGTTCACTTTCCCGGCTTGATAACCCTAACACACATATATGACCGTTCACTTTCCTGGTTTGATATCCCTAACACACCTATATGACCGTTCACTTTCCTTGTTTGATAACCCTAACACACATATATGACCGTTCACTTTCCTGGCTTGATAACCCTAACAAACATATATGACCGTTCACTTTCCTGGTTTGATAACCTTAACACACATATATGACCGTTCACTTGACTGGTAAGGTACCCCTAAAACACATATATGACCGTTCAGTTTCCTGGCTTGATAACCCTAACACACATATATGACCGTTCACTTTCCTGGATTGGTACCTCTAAAACACATATATGACAGTTCAGTTTCCTGGCTTGATAACCCTAACACACATATATGACCGTTCACTTTCATGGATTGGTACCCCTAACACACATATATGACCGTTCACTTTCCTGGCTTGAAAACCCTAACACACATATATGACCGTTCATTTTCCTGGTTTGATATCCCTAACACACATATATGAACGTTCACTTTCCTGACTAGATACCCCTAATACACATATATGACAGTTCACTTTCCTGGCTTGATAACCCTAACACACATATATGACCGTTCACTTTCCTGGCTAGATAACCCTAACACACATATATGACCGTTCACTTTCGTGGTTTGATATCCCTAACACACATATATGACCGTTCACTTTCCTGGCTTGATTCCCCTAATACATATATATGACCGTTCACTTTCCTGGTTTGATACCCCTAACACACCTATATGACCGTTCACTTTCCTGGTTTGATAACCCGAACACACATATATGACCGTTCACTTTCCTGGCTTGATAACCCTAACACACATATATGACCGTTCACTTTCCTGGTTTGATAACCTTAACACACATATATGACCGTTCACTTTCTTGGCTTGATAGCCCTAACACACATATATGACCGTTCACTTCCCTGGCTTGATAACCCTAACACACATATATGACCGTTCACTTTCCTGGTTTGATATCCCTAACACACAGATATGAACGTTCACTTTCTTGACTTGATAACCCTAACACACATATATGACCGCTCCCTTTCCTGGCTTGATTCCCTTAATATATATATATGACCGTTCACTTTCCTGGTTTGATAACCCTAACACACATATATGACCGTTCACTTTCCTGGATTGGTACCCCTAAAACACATATATGACCGTTCACTTTCCTGGTTTGATATCCCTAACACATATATATGACCGTTGACTTTTCTGGCTTGATAACCCTAACACACATATATGACCGTTCACATTCCTGGTATGGTACCCCTAAAACACATATATGACTGTTCAGTTTCCTGGCTTGATAACCCTAACACATATATATGACCGTTCACTTTCATGGCTTTATTCCCCTAATATATATATATGACCGTTGACTTTCCTGGCTTGATAACCCTAAAACACATATATGACCGTTCAGTTTCCTGGCTTGATAACCCTAACACACATTATGACCGTTCACTTTTCTGGTATGGTACCCCTAAAACACATATATGACCGTTCAGTTTCCTGGCTTGATAACCCTAACACACATATATGACCGTTCACTTTCCTGGATTGGTACCCCTAAAACACATATATGACCGTTCAGTTTCCTGGCTTGATAACCCTAACACACATATATGACCGTTCACTTTCATGGATTGGTACCCCTAACACACATATATGACCGTTCACTTTCCTGGCTTGATAACCCTAACACACATATATGACCGTTCACTTTCCTGGTTTGATATCCCTAACACACATATATGAACGTTCACTTTCCTGACTAGATACCCCTAATACACATATATGACCGTTCACTTTCCTGGCTTGATAACCCTAACACACATATATGACCGTTCACTTTCCTGGTTTGATAACCTTAGCACACATATATGAAAGTTCACTTTCCTGGCTTGATACCCCTAACACACATATATGACCGTTCACTTTCCTGGCTTGATAACCCTAACACACATATATGACCGTTCACTTTCCTGGTTTGATATCCCTAACACACATATATGAACGTTCACTTTCCTGACTTGATAACCCTAACACATATATATGACCGTTCACTTTCCTGGCTTGATTCCCCTAATATATATATATGACCGTTCACTTTCCTGGCTTGATAACCCTAACACACATATATGACCGTTCACATTCCTGGTATGGTACCCCTAAAACACATATATGACCGTTCAGTTTCCTGGCTTGATAACCCTAACACACATATATGACCGTTCACATTCCTGGATTGGTACCCCTAAAACACATATATGACCGTTCAGTTTCCTGGCTTGATAACCCTAACACACATATATGACCGTTCACTTTCATGGATTGGTACCCCTAACACACATATATGACCGTTCACTTTCCTGGCTTGATAACCCTAACATACATATATGACCGTTCACTTTCCTGGTTTGATATCACTAACACACCTATATGACCGTTCACTTTCCTTGTTTGATAACCCTAACACACATATATGACCGTTCACTTTCCTGGCTTGATAACCCTAACAAACATATATGACCGTTCACTTTCCTGGTTTGATAACCTTAACACACATATATGACCGTTCACTTGACTGGTAAGGTACCCCTAAAACACATATATGACCGTTCAGTTTCCTGGCTTGATAACCCTAACACACATATATGACCGTTCACTTTCCTGGATTGGTACCTCTAAAACACATATATGACCGTTCAGTTTCCTGGCTTGATAACCCTAACACACATATATGACCGTTCACTTTCCTGGCTTGATAACCCTAACACACATATATGACCGTTCACTTTCCTGGCTAGATAACCCTAACACACATATATGACCGTTCACTTTCGTGGCTTGATATCCCTAACACACATATATGAACGTTCACTTTCCTGACTTGATAACCCTAACACATATATATGACCGTTCACTTTCCTGGCTTGATTCCCCTAATATATATATATGACCGTTCACTTTCCTGGTTTGATAACCCGAACACACATATATGACCGTTCACTTTCCTGGCTTGATAACCCTAACACACATATATGACCGTTCACTTTCCTGGTTTGATAACCTTAACACACATATATGACCGTTCACTTTCTTGGCTTGATAGCCCTAACACACATATATGACCGTTCACTTCCCTGGCTTGATAACCCTAACACACATATATGACTGTTCACTTTCCTGGTTTGCTATCCCTAACACACAGATATGAACGTTCACTTTCTTGACTTGATAACCATAACACACATATATGACCGCTCCCTTTCCTGGCTTGATTCCCCTAATATATATATATGACCGTTCACTTTCCTGGTTTGATAACCCTAACACACATATATGACCGTTCACTTTCCTGGATTGGTACCCCTAAAACACATATATGACCGTTCACTTTCCTGGTTTGATATCCCTAACACATATATATGACCGTTGACTTTCCTGGCTTGATAACCCTAACACACATATATGACCGTTCACATTCCTGGTATGGTACCCCTAAAACACACATATGACCGTTCAGTTTCCTGGCTTGATAACCCTAACACACATATATGACCGTTCACTTTCATGGATTGGTACCCCTAAAACACATATATGACTGTTCAGTTTCCTGGCTTGATAACCCTAACACACATATATGACCGTTCACTTTCATGGATTGGTACCCCTAACACACATATATGACCGTTCACTTTCCTGGCTTGATAACCCTAACACACATATATGACCGTTCACTTTCCTGGATTGGTACCTCTAGAACACATATATGACCGTTCAGTTTCCTGGCTTGATAACCCTAACACACATATATGACCGTTCACTTTGATGGATTGGTACCCCTAACACACATATATGACCGTTCACTTTCCTGGCTTGAAAACCCTAACACACATATATGACCGTTCATTTTCCTGGTTTGATATCCCTAACACACATATATGAACGTTCACTTTCCTGACTAGATACCCCTAATACACATATATGACCGTTCACTTTCCTGGCTTGATAACCCTAACACACATATATGACCGTTCACTTTCCTGGCTTGATAACCCTAACACACATATATGACCGTTCAGTTTCCTGGCTTGATAACCCTAACACACATTATGACCGTTCACTTTTCTGGTATGGTACCCCTAAAACACATATATGACCGTTCAGTTTCCTGGCTTGATAACCCTAACACACATATATGACCGTTCACTTTCCTGGATTGGTACCCCTAAAACACATATATGACCGTTCAGTTTCCTGGCTTGATAACCCTAACACACATATATGACCGTTCACTTTCATGGATTGGTACCCCTAACACACATATATGACCGTTCACTTTCCTGGCTTGATAACCCTAACACACATATATGACCGTTCACTTTCCTGGTTTGATATCCCTAACACACATATATGAACGTTCACTTTCCTGACTAGATACCCCTAATACACATATATGACCGTTCACTTTCCTGGCTTGATAACCCTAACACACATATATGACCGTTCACTTTCCTGGTTTGATAACCTTAGCACACATATATGAAAGTTCACTTTCCTGGCTTGATACCCCTAACACACATATATGACCGTTCACTTTCCTGGCTTGATAACCCTAACACACATATATGACCGTTCACTTTCCTGGTTTGATATCCCTAACACACATATATGAACGTTCACTTTCCTGACTTGATAACCCTAACACATATATATGACCGTTCACTTTCCTGGCTTGATTCCCCTAATATATATATATGACCGTTCACTTTCCTGGCTTGATAACCCTAACACACATATATGACCGTTCACATTCCTGGTATGGTACCCCTAAAACACATATATGACCGTTCAGTTTCCTGGCTTGATAACCCTAACACACATATATGACCGTTCACATTCCTGGATTGGTACCCCTAAAACACATATATGACCGTTCAGTTTCCTGGCTTGATAACCCTAACACACATATATGACCGTTCACTTTCATGGATTGGTACCCCTAACACACATATATGACCGTTCACTTTCCTGGCTTGATAACCCTAACATACATATATGACCGTTCACTTTCCTGGTTTGATATCACTAACACACCTATATGACCGTTCACTTTCCTTGTTTGATAACCCTAACACACATATATGACCGTTCACTTTCCTGGCTTGATAACCCTAACAAACATATATGACCGTTCACTTTCCTGGTTTGATAACCTTAACACACATATATGACCGTTCACTTGACTGGTAAGGTACCCCTAAAACACATATATGACCGTTCAGTTTCCTGGCTTGATAACCCTAACACACATATATGACCGTTCACTTTCCTGGATTGGTACCTCTAAAACACATATATGACCGTTCAGTTTCCTGGCTTGATAACCCTAACACACATATATGACCGTTCACTTTCCTGGCTTGATAACTCTAACACACATATATGACCGTTCACTTTCCTGGCTAGATAACCCTAACACACATATATGACCGTTCACTTTCGTGGCTTGATATCCCTAACACACATATATGAACGTTCACTTTCCTGACTTGATAACCCTAACACATATATATGACCGTTCACTTTCCTGGCTTGATTCCCCTAATATATATATATGACCGTTCACTTTCCTGGTTTGATAACCCGAACACACATATATGACCGTTCACTTTCCTGGCTTGATAACCCTAACACACATATATGACCGTTCACTTTCCTGGTTTGATAACCTTAACACACATATATGACCGTTCACTTTCTTGGCTTGATAGCCCTAACACACATATATGACCGTTCACTTCCCTGGCTTGATAACCCTAACACACATATATGACTGTTCACTTTCCTGGTTTGCTATCCCTAACACACAGATATGAACGTTCACTTTCTTGACTTGATAACCATAACACACATATATGACCGCTCCCTTTCCTGGCTTGATTCCCCTAATATATATATATGACCGTTCACTTTCCTGGTTTGATAACCCTAACACACATATATGACCGTTCACTTTCCTGGATTGGTACCCCTAAAACACATATATGACCGTTCACTTTCCTGGTTTGATATCCCTAACACATATATATGACCGTTGACTTTCCTGGCTTGATAACCCTAACACACATATATGACCGTTCACATTCCTGGTATGGTACCCCTAAAACACACATATGACCGTTCAGTTTCCTGGCTTGATAACCCTAACACACATATATGACCGTTCACTTTCATGGATTGGTACCCCTAAAACACATATATGACTGTTCAGTTTCCTGGCTTGATAACCCTAACAAACATATATGACCGTTCACTTTCATGGATTGGTACCCCTAACACACATATATGACCGTTCACTTTCCTGGCTTGATAACCCTAACACACATATATGACCGTTCACTTTCCTGGATTGGTACCTCTAGAACACATATATGACCGTTCAGTTTCCTGGCTTGATAACCCTAACACACATATATGACCGTTCACTTTGATGGATTGGTACCCCTAACACACATATATGACCGTTCACTTTCCTGGCTTGAAAACCCTAACACACATATATGACCGTTCATTTTCCTGGTTTGATATCCCTAACACACATATATGAACGTTCACTTTCCTGACTAGATACCCCTAATACACATATATGACCGTTCACTTTCCTGGCTTGATAACCCTAACACACATATATGACCGTTCACTTTCCTGGCTTGATAACCCTAACACACATATATGACCGTTCAATTTCGTGGTTTGATAACCCTTACACACATATATGAACGTTCACTTTCCTGACTTGATAACCCTAACACATATATATGACCGTTCACTTTCCTGGCTTGATTCCCCTAATATATATATATGACCGTTCACTTTCCTGGTTTGATACCCCTAACACACCTATATGACCGTTCACTTTCCTGGTTTGATAACCCGAACACACATATATGACCGTTCACTTTCCTGGCTTGATAACCCTAACACACATATATGACCGTTCACTTTCCTGGTTTGATAACCTTAACACACATATATGACCGTTCACTTTCTTGGCTTGATAGCCCTAACACACATATATGACCGTTCACTTTTCTGGCTTGATAACCCTAACACACATATATGACCGTTCACTTTCCTGGTTTGATATCCCTAACACACATATATGAACGTTCACTTTCTTGACTTGATAACTCTAACACACATATATGATCGCTCACTTTCCTGGCTTGATTCCCCTAATATATATATATGACCGTTCACTTTCCTGGTTTGATAACCCTAACACACATTTATGACCGTTCACTTTCCTGGATTGGTACCCCTAAAACACATATATGACCGTTCACTTTCCTGGTTTAATATCCC
The DNA here is from genome assembly GCA_963383655.1 of Bathymodiolus septemdierum. NCBI lineage: Eukaryota > Metazoa > Mollusca > Bivalvia > Mytilida > Modiolidae > Bathymodiolus > Bathymodiolus septemdierum. The sequence continues at coordinate 2,613,074 of OY726528.1, forward strand.
TAACACATATATATATGACCGTTGACTTTCCTGGCTTGATAACCCTAACACACATATATGACCGTTCACATTCCTGGTATGGTACCCCTAAAACACATATATGACCGTTCAGTTTCCTGGCTTGATAACCCTAACACACATATATGACCGTTCACTTTCCTGGATTGGTACCCCTAAAACACATATATGACCGTTCAGTTTCCTGGCTTGATAACCCTAACACACATATATGACCGTTCACTTTCATGGATTGGTACCCCTAACACACATATATGACCGTTCACTTTCCTGGCTTGATAACCCTAACATACATATATGACCGTTCACTTTCCTGGTTTGATATCACTAACACACCTATATGACCGTTCACTTTCCTTGTTTGATAACCCTAACACACATATATGACCGTTCACTTTCCTGGCTTGATAACCCTAACAAACATATATGACCGTTCACTTTCCTGGCTTGATAACCCTAACACACATATATGACCGTTCACTTTCATGGATTGGTACCCCTAACACACATATATGACCGTTCACTTTCCTGGCTTGATAACCCTAACATACATATATGACCGTTCACTTTCCTGGTTTGATATCACTAACACACCTATATGACCGTTCACTTTCCTTGTTTGATAACCCTAACACACATATATGACCGTTCACTTTCCTGGCTTGATAACCCTAACACACATATATGACCGTTAACTTTCCTGGTTTGATAACCTTAACACACATATATGACCGTTCACTTTCTTGGCTTGATAGCCCTAACACACATATATGACCGTTCACTTCCCTGGCTTGATAACCCTAACACACATATATGACCGTTCACTTTCCTGGTTTGATATCCCTAACACACAGATATGAACGTTCACTTTCTTGACTTGATAACCCTAACACACATATATGACCGCTCCCTTTCCTGGCTTGATTCCCCTAATATATATATATGACCGTTCACTATCCTGGTTTGATAACCCTAACACACATATATGACCGTTCACTTTCCTGGATTGGTACCCCTAAAACACATATATGACCGTTCACTTTCCTGGTTTGATATCCCTAACACATATATATGACCGTTGACTTTCCTGGCTTGATAACCCTAACACACATATATGACCGTTCACATTCCTGGTATGGTACCCCTAAAACACATATATGACTGTTCAGTTTCCTGGCTTGATAACCCTAACACATATATATGACCGTTCACTTTCATGGCTTTATTCCCCTAATATATATATATGACCGTTGACTTTCCTGGCTTGATAACCCTAAAACACATATATGACCGTTCAGTTTCCTGGCTTGATAACCCTAACACACATTATGACCGTTCACTTTTCTGGTATGGTACCCCTAAAACACATATATGACCGTTCAGTTTCCTGGCTTGATAACCCTAACACACATATATGACCGTTCACTTTCCTGGATTGGTACCCCTAAAACACATATATGACCGTTCAGTTTCCTGGCTTGATAACCCTAACACACATATATGACCGTTCACTTTCATGGATTGGTACCCCTAACACACATATATGACCGTTCACTTTCCTGGCTTGATAACCCTAACACACATATATGACCGTTCACTTTCCTGGTTTGATATCCCTAACACACATATATGAACGTTCACTTTCCTGACTAGATACCCCTAATACACATATATGACCGTTCACTTTCCTGGCTTGATAACCCTAACACACATATATGACCGTTCACTTTCCTGGTTTGATAACCTTAGCACACATATATGAAAGTTCACTTTCCTGGCTTGATACCCCTAACACACATATATGACCGTTCACTTTCCTGGCTTGATAACCCTAACACACATATATGACCGTTCACTTTCCTGGTTTGATATCCCTAACACACATATATGAACGTTCACTTTCCTGACTTGATAACCCTAACACATATATATGACCGTTCACTTTCCTGGCTTGATTCCCCTAATATATATATATGACCGTTCACTTTCCTGGCTTGATAACCCTAACACACATATATGACCGTTCACATTCCTGGTATGGTACCCCTAAAACACATATATGACCGTTCAGTTTCCTGGCTTGATAACCCTAACACACATATATGACCGTTCACATTCCTGGATTGGTACCCCTAAAACACATATATGACCGTTCAGTTTCCTGGCTTGATAAACCTAACACACATATATGACCGTTCACTTTCATGGATTGGTACCCCTAACACACATATATGACCGTTCACTTTCCTGGCTTGATAACCCTAACATACATATATGACCGTTCACTTTCCTGGTTTGATATCACTAACACACCTATATGACCGTTCACTTTCCTTGTTTGATAACCCTAACACACATATATGACCGTTCACTTTCCTGGCTTGATAACCCTAACAAACATATATGACCGTTCACTTTCCTGGTTTGATAACCTTAACACACATATATGACCGTTCACTTGACTGGTAAGGTACCCCTAAAACACATATATGACCGTTCAGTTTCATGGCTTGATAACCCTAACACACATATATGACCGTTCACTTTCCTGGATTGGTACCTTTAAAACACATATATGACCCTTCAGTTTCCTGGCTTGATAACCCTAACACACATATATGACCGTTCACTTTCCTGGCTTGATAACCCTAACACACATATATGACCGTTCACTTTCCTGGCTAGATAACCCTAACACACATATATGACCGTTCACTTTCGTGGCTTGATATCCCTAACACACATATAGGAACGTTCACTTTCCTGACTTGATAACCCTAACACATATATATGACCGTTCACTTTCCTGGCTTGATTCCCCTAATATATATATATGACCGTTCACTTTCCTGGTTTGATAACCCGAACACACATATATGACCGTTCACTTTCCTGGCTTGATAACCCTAACACACATATATGACCGTTCACTTTCCTGGTTTGATAACCTTAACACACATATATGACCGTTCACTTTCTTGGCTTGATAGCCCTAACACACATATATGACCGTTCACTTCCCTGGCTTGATAACCCTAACACACATATATGACTGTTCACTTTCCTGGTTTGCTATCCCTAACACACAGATATGAACGTTCACTTTCTTGACTTGATAACCATAACACACATATATGACCGCTCCCTTTCCTGGCTTGATTCCCCTAATATATATATATGACCGTTCACTTTCCTGGTTTGATAACCCTAACACACATATATGACCGTTCACTTTCCTGGATTGGTACCCCTAAAACACATATATGACCGTTCACTTTCCTGGTTTGATATCCCTAACACATATATATGACCGTTGACTTTCCTGGCTTGATAACCCTAACACACATATATGACCGTTCACATTCCTGGTATGGTACCCCTAAAACACATATATGACCGTTCAGTTTCCTGGCTTGATAACCCTAACACACATATATGACCGTTCACTTTCCTGGATTGGTACCCCTAAAACACATATATGACTGTTCAGTTTCCTGGCTTGATAACCCTAACACACATATATGACCGTTCACTTTCATGGATTGGTACCCCTAACACACATATATGACCGTTCACTTTCCTGGCTTGATAACCCTAACACACATATATAACCGTTCACTTTCCTGGATTGGGACCTCTAGAACACATATATGACCGTTCAGTTTCCTGGCTTGATAACCCTAACACACATATATGACCGTTCACTTTGATGGATTGGTACCCCTAACACAAATATATGACCGTTCACTTTCCTGGATTGGGACCTCTAGAACACATATATGACCGTTCAGTTTCCTGGCTTGATAACCCTAACACACATATATGACCGTTCACTTTGATGGATTGGTACCCTTAACACACATATATGACCGTTCACTTTCCTGGCTTGAAAACCCTAACACACATATATGACCGTTCATTTTCCTGGTTTGATATCCCTAACACACATATATGAACGTTCACTTTCCTGACTAGATACCCCTAATACACATATATGACCGTTCACTTTCCTGGCTTGATAACCCTAACACACATATATGACCGTTCACTTTCCTGGCTTGATAACCCTAACACACATATATGACCGTTCAATTTCGTGGTTTGATAACCCTTACACACATATATGAACGTTCACTTTCCTGACTTGATAACCCTAACACATATATATGACCGTTCACTTTCCTGGCTTGATTCCCCTAATATATATATATGACCGTTCACTTTCCTGGTTTGATACCCCTAACACACCTATATGACCGTTCACTTTCCTGGTTTGATAACCCGAACACACATATATGACCGTTCACTTTCCTGGCTTGATAACCCTAACACACATATATGACCGTTCACTTTCCTGGTTTGATAACCTTAACACACATATATGACCGTTCACTTTCTTGGCTTGATAGCCCTAACACACATATATGACCGTTCACTTTCCTGGCTTGATAACCCTAACACACATATATGACCGTTCACTTTCCTGGTTTGATATCCCTAACACACATATATGAACGTTCACTTTCTTGACTTGATAACTCTAACACACATATATGATCGCTCACTTTCCTGGCTTGATTCCCCTAATATATATATATGACCGTTCACTTTCCTGGTTTGATAACCCTAACACACATTTATGACCGTTCACTTTCCTGGATTGGTACCCCTAAAACTCATATATGACCGTTCACTTTCCTGGTTTAATATCCCTAACACATATATATATGACCGTTGACTTTCCTGACTTGATAACCCTAACACACATATATGACCGTTCACTTTCCTGGATTGGTACCCCTAAAACACATATATGACCGTTCACTTGACTGGTTTGATAACCCTAACACACATATATGACCGTTCACTTTCCTGGCTTGATAACCCTAACACACATATATGACCGTTCACTTTCCTGGTATGGTACCCCTAAAACACATATATGACCGTTCAGTTTCCTGGCTTGATAACCCTAACACACATATATGACCGTTCACTTTCCTGGATTGGTACCCCTAAAACACATATATGACCGTGCAGTTTCCTGGCTTGATAACCCTAACACACATATATGACCGTTCACTTTCCTGGATTGGTACCCCTAAAACACATATATGACCGTTCACTTTCCTGGTTTGATATCCCTAACACATATATATGACCGTTGACTTTCCTGGCTTGATAACCCTAACACACATATATGACCGTTCACATTCCTGGTATGGTACCCCTAAAACACATATATGACCGTTCAGTTTCCTGGCTTGATAACCCTAACACACATATATGACCGTTCACTTTCCTGGATTGGTACCCCTAAAACACATATATGACTGTTCAGTTTCCTGGCTTGATAACCCTAACACACATATATGACCGTTCACTTTCATGGATTGGTACCCCTAACACACATATATGACCGTTCACTTTCCTGGCTTGATAACCCTAACACACATATATGACCGTTCACTTTCCTGGATTGGTACCTCTAGAACACATATGACCGTTCAGTTTCCTGGCTTGATAACCCTAACACACATATATGACCGTTCACTTTGATGGATTGGTACCCCTAACACACATATATGACCGTTCACTTTCCTGGCTTGAAAACCCTAACACACATATATGACCGTTCATTTTCCTGGTTTGATATCCCTAACACACATATATGAACGTTCACTTTCCTGACTAGATACCCCTAATACACATATATGACCGTTCACTTTCCTGGCTTGATAACCCTAACACACATATATGACCGTTCACTTTCCTGGCTTGATAACCCTAACACACATATATGACCGTTCAATTTCGTGGTTTGATAACCCTTACACACATATATGAACGTTCACTTTCCTGACTTGATAACCCTAACACATATATATGACCGTTCACTTTCCTGGCTTGATTCCCCTAATATATATATATGACCTTTCACTTTCCTGGTTTGATACCCCTAACACACCTATATGACCGTTCACTTTCCTGGTTTGATAACCCGAACACACATATATGACCGTTCACTTTCCTGGCTTGATAACCCTAACACACATATATGACCGTTCACTTTCCTGGTTTGATAACCTTAACACACATATATGACCGTTCACTTTCCTGGTTTGATATCCCTAACACACATATATGAACGTTCACTTTCTTGACTTGATAACTCTAACACACATATATGATCGCTCACTTTCCTGGCTTGATTCCCCTAATATATATATATGACCGTTCACTTTCCTGGTTTGATAACCCTAACACACATTTATGACCGTTCACTTTCCTGGATTGGTACCCCTAAAACACATATATGACCGTTCACTTTCCTGGTTTAATATCCCTAACACATATATATATGACCGTTGACTTTCCTGGCTTGATAACCCTAACACACATATATGACCGTTCACTTTCCTGGATTGGTACCCCTAAAACACATATATGACCGTTCACTTGACTGGTTTGATAACCCTAACACACATATATGACCGTTCACTTTCCTGGCTTGATAACCCTAACACACATATATGACCGTTCACTTTCCTGGTATGGTACCCCTAAAACACATATATGACCGTTCAGTTTCCTGGCTTGATAACCCTAACACACATATATGACCGTTCACTTTCCTGGATTGGTACCCCTAAAACACATATATGACCGTGCAGTTTCCTGGCTTGATAACCCTAACACACATATATGACCGTTCACTTTCATGGATTGGTACCCCTAACACACATATATGACCGTTCACTTTCCTGGCTTGATAACCCTAACACACATATATGACCGTTCACTTTCCTGGTTTGATACCCCTAACACACATATATGACCGTTCACTTTCCTGGATTGGTACCCCTAAAACACATATATAACCGTTCACTTTCCTGGATTGGTACCCCTAAAACATATATATGACGTTCACTTTACTGGTTTGATAATCCTAACACACATATATGGCCGTTCACTTTCCTGGATTGGTACCCCTAAAACACATATAGGACCGTTCACATTTCTGGCTTGATACCCCTAACACACATATATGACCGTTCACTTTCCTGGCTTGATAACCCTAACACATATATATGACCGTTCATTTTCCTTGATTGGTACCCCTAAAACACATATATGACCGTTCACTTTTCTGGCTTGATACCCCCAACACACATATATGACCGTTCACTTTCCTGGTTTGGAACAGACACTTCGATAGAAAGTGGTTTATTGACCCATACCTCCCTCTTAGTACAATTATGTGGCGATGCTGTCAAGATAAGAGTAAAGAACCAACTCTGTCATATAAAGTGGTAAGCACAATTACAATAAAGAACGCTATAATCTTGAACATTATACATAATATATTTAATCTTCGTGACACAGAGGTTGTCATATGTATGATATTAGCTGCATTAATGATAGCTGATGGAGAGGGCACTACTGACAACGAAATATTTCTCACTGGAAACAAACTACATGTACAATCAATATATCAATGTGGATATTAGTTCATTATTTTAAATATGTGTACACCTGGGTATATTCAAGTCAGATCGAATGTATGTTCACCTGGTTATATTCAAGTCAGACAAAATGTATGTACACCTGGTTATATTCAAGTCAGATAATCTGTATGCACACCTGGGTACATTCAAGTCAGATAAACGGTATGCACACCTGGTTATATTCAAGTCAGATAAACGGTATGCACACCTGGTTATATTCAAGTCAGATAATCTGTATGTACACCTAGGTACATTCAAGTCAGATAATCTGTATGTACATCTGGGTATATTCAAGTCAGATAAACGGTATGCACACCTGGTTATATTCAAGTCGGATAATCTGTATGTACACCTGGGTATATTCAAGTCAGATAATCTGTATGTACACCTGGGAACATTCATGTCAGGAAAACTGTATGTACACCTAGGTACATTCAAGTCAGATAAAATGTATGTACACCTGGTGGAGGCATAGTAGTGGATCGCGGAATGGGGGGTGGGGGCTTTAGGAGTGGAGCGGAATGTAGGGAGCAATCTGGTGAAGTGGACTTGAATGTGGGGGTATTGTTCAAGAGCGGACCGGAAGTAGGGGAGCAAGCTTTCAAAACTGGGCAGCAGAAAAGGTCATTTGCCCTCTAAGCATACATTCCCCCCTTAAATCTCTTGATGTCCTGAACATTTTCTGCTGCCATGCTAAGCATTCAGCTTTTCCTAAATATTTGTTGATAAAGGGGAGATAAATTGTATATACACTTGTGTATATTCATGCATGCTTTTCGTTTCTCTCGTTAGATGTGGTTTTATCGTAGACTTAATCATCAGTCGTCAGTCTGAGTGTTACAGTTGTGCACTTTCTCACAAGAACGTGCTCGCCAGCCATAGTCTGAACGAGATAATCGCTCACGTACTCACCAGTCATTAGTCTGAGTGATAAAATCATTCACGTACTCACCAGTCATTAGTTTGAGTGATAAAATCGTTCACGTACTCACCAGTCATTAGTTTGAGTGATATAATCGTTCACGTACTCACCAGTCATTAGTTTGCATGATATAATCGTTCACGTACTCACCAGTCATTAGTTTGAATGATATAATCGTTCACCTACTCACCAGTCATTAGTTTGAATGATATAGTCGTTCACGTATTCACAAGTCATTAATTTGAATGATATAATCGTGCACGTACTCACCGGTCATTAATCTGAGTGATATAATCGTTCACGTACTCACCGGTCATTAGTCTGAGTGATATAATCGTGCACGTACTCACCAGTCATTAGTTTGAGTGATATAATCGTTCACGTACTCACCAGTCATTAGTTTGCATGATATAATCGTTCACATACTCACCAGTCATTAGTTTGAATGATATAATCGTTCACGTACTCACCAGTCATTAGTTTGAATGATATAATCGTTCACGTACTCACCAGTCATTAGTTTGAATGATATAATCGTTCGTGTACTCACCAGTCATTAGTTTGAATGATATAGTCGTTCACGTACTCACCAGTCATGCGTTTGAATGATATAGTCGTTCACGTACTCACCAGTCATTACTTTGAATGATATAATCGTTCACGTACTCACCAGTTATTAGTTTGAATGATATAATCGTTCACGTACTCACCAGTCATTAGTTTGAATGATATAGTCGTTCACGTACTCACCAGTCATTAGTTTGAATGATATAATCGTTCACGTACTCACCAGTCATTAGTTTGAATGATATAATCGTTCACGTACTCACCAGTCATTAGTTTGAATGATGTAATCGTTCACGTACTCACCAGTCATTAGTTTGAATGATATAATCGTTCACGTACTCACCAGTCATTAGTTTGAATGATAAAATCGTGCACGTACTCACCGGTCACCATGTGAGTGATTAAATCGTGTACTTACTCACGAGAACGTGCTCGCCAGTCATCATTCTGAGTGATGAATTTTTGTACTTACTCACCAGTCATTTGTTTGGGTGATACAATTGTGTACTTACTCACCATAAATAATTTTTTAAGATGTTGTTGTTAACCAATGAAACGTACGATGGTCTTTGTGATATAAGATACTTGTTACTTACAACTCGTAAAGGTAATGCTGCTTGACGAATATTTTTGCTATTCTTTGTAGTCACGGAACAGCTGTATCGGGCATAATTGCAGGATTAAAGGGGAACAGCATCTGTACAGTTGGAGTTGCTTATAATGCAAGTATTGTCGGTAAGATACCAATGAATAACGTAGCTAAGCAAACATTTGATTTGATTTCGGTGTTTAACGCCACTTTCAGCAATATTTCAGCTACATCATGGCGACCAGTTTTAGTGGTGGAAGAAGCCGAAGTACCCGGAGAGAACCACCGACCATGGGCAAGAAACTGGTAAGCTTTATCATTTGCGCTGCGAGTCGAGAGCACCCTGTTTGAAATATACACAGCCGGGCGCGAACCCACGCCGTATTGATGATAGGCTTGTATGAGTTGTTAGTTAATTCAACTACCTAACTTATTGAGCCACCCTGGCCCTTTGTAGCTAAAGAAGAGTTTGAAGATTTCAAGGGGGAGGAGGGAGGGTAATCATAATCCATAAAGCAGAGAAGGACAGACAATACAATGACCAAAGGATAAAGGACAAAAGGACAAGCAACAATATTCAAAACACATGATTGTATGTACTCTTTAGAGATGCTTAGAGTTCTTCAGAATCAACATCGGGTTCACACCACCTCTTAAATACTGTCACAGTAACACTGAACCCGGTTTGACCGCTAATATAATAGATGTTAATAATTGGGAGATAGACTCGTGTGTCTTATCAGGAGAATCATATTTTCCAGTTTAACCCCACCACAATATCTGATTATATTTTGTGGTCTTTTTTATGTTCAGTAATTTGAGATGACACGTGATTGTTCGTTTTGTTGATATTAGTGGAGTTGTTGATCATTGCTGTTTAGACTTTCTTTTTCTAATTCCAAATTATTTTTGGAATATCTGAGTCCCGAATTCATTTTAAAACCAACCGCTTATTTATCAAAAACTACATGATTAAAATATATATACGATCTAATTTTCATCGACAGCATTCACGAGAAAACTTAATAAATTATGTAAGTCTGTGCAGCAATGTTGTTACTGCTTCTGTTTCTAATGTAAACATCGTCTGTTACAGCTATCTCACACTTACCACATATTGCAAGCGTCACTGACATTTTGCTCCAATATCGTATACGTCACTGATATTTTACTCCAATATTGTATACATCACTGACATTTTGCTCCAATGTTTGCTTTCCAGGCTCTCCACACCTGGAACAAGAAGTAGTGTACAGATTTATAAAACATGTCAACTTCAACAAAAACTGCCGACATGTACATTTGTTTCCATTCAGTTTATTAGTCATTGTTCTTGTTATTTTAATTTTGTTTTACATCGTTGAAAAGAAGAATGATTTATATATTGTTGGATACCAAATTAACATAAAGAAACAATATTTTTCACAACGTAGTCGCCATCGGAATCTTTAGGTGTACAGACTTATAATACGTCACTGTATTTCAACTTTGACCTTTAATGGAATAACGGAACTACTATTTAACGTCTAGGATGGAGGGGGGTATTTGTTTATTAATACGTTTATACGTTTTAGTGTTCCAATGGGGATATCGATGATTAGATGAAAAATACCATACAAACCCGACAACTATATTATAGATAAGGAACTTCAATATACAAATTCTTATTATTTGTGTTCGTATCACATGTGGAAAACCCATGTATGACTGCATCAATTTACTAACAAGGGAAGCATTGGCACATACAACTAGTTTAACAAAATAAAATACAATTGTCAAGTCAGGAAGGTGATCGGTCATGTATTTGTGTGTTAAGGGTATCGAATTTGCCTCTTTCTACGATTTTTCTATGGAACTTTGGGACTGTTCCGACAGTGTGGCATTATTTGCTTTTCTATGGGGCTATGGAACTGTTCCGACAGTGTGGCATTATTTGTTTTTTCTATGGGACTTTGGATCTGTTCCGACAGTGTGGCATTATTTGTTTCTCTATTGGACTTTGGAACTGTTCCGACAGTGTTGCATTATTTGTTTTTTCTATGGGACATTGGAACTGTTCCGGCAGTGTGGCATTATTTGTTTTTCTATTGGACTTTGGAACTGTTCCGACAGTGTGGCATAATTTGATTTTCTATGGGACTTTGGAACTGTTCCGACAGTGTGGCATTATTTGTTTTTCTATGGGACTTTGGAACTGTTCCGACAGTGTGGCATTATTGGTTTTTCTATTGGACTTTGGAACTGTTCCGACAGTGTGGCATTATTTGTTTTTCTTTGGGACTTTGAAACTGTTCCGACAGTGTGGCATTATTTGTTTTTCTATTGGACTTTGGAACTGTTCCGACAGTGTGGCATTATTTGTTTTTCTATTGGACTTTGGAACTGTTCCGACAGTCTTGCATTATTTGTTTTTCTATTGGACTTTGGAACTGTTCTGACAGTATGACATTATTTGTTTTTCTATTGGACTTTGGAACTGTTCTGACAGTATGGTACTATTTGTTTTTCTATTGGACTTTGGAACTGTTCTGACAGTGTGGTATTATTTGTTTTTCTATTGGACTTTGGAACTGTTTTGACAGTGTGGCATTATTTGTTTTTCTATTGGACTTTGGAACTGTTCTGACAGTGTGGCATTATTTGCTTTTCTATTGGACTTTGGAACTGTTCCGACAGTGTGGCATTATTGGTTTTTCTATTGGACTTTGGAACTGTTCCGACAGTATGGTATTATTCGTTTTTCATTGTATTCATACAACATTTGTTTTAACTGAACCTGAAATGTAATCTACGTAATACAGTAGTTTATATGAACATTAATAGAGTAACATGGCGGGTAACACTTGTAGAGCAGGAACTAATTACCCTTCGGAGCACTTGAGTTCACCCATGCTTTTCAATGGGGTTCGTGCTGTTCGGGGTTATGTTTTCTGTGTAGTGTTTTGTAGATCGTTGTTTGTCCTTTTGTACTTTTTTCTTTATCATTGTATTGTCTATCTTTCGATCAGCGAATTCTGATTGGGATCTTCAAACTTTTCTTACCCGAATATGTATATTTCAGTTTTTATTCAATAAAATGTTGTATAATTTCAGCTGTTGGGTTACTCGGAGCGTCAGGTGGAGTGTACCTGACAGATCTACAACAAGCCCTGGCTCTATCACATAATGGATCAAACGTCGACATATACTGTAATAGCTGGGGATCAGATCATAGTTCCGATTTTCAGCCAATGGGATCATTAACTAAAGCAGCCATTGACTATAATATTGCCAATGTAAGTCTTAATAGATAGTGATATTATCAGGGGTGGCTCAATGAGTTAGGTAGTTGGATTACCTAACAACCCATACAAGCTTAACACCAATACGACTTGGGTTCGTGCCCGGCTTTGTAAATTACAAAAAGGTTGCACTCGACTCGCAGCCGTAAGTGATAAAATTTACCAGTTGCTTGCCCATGGTCTGTGGTTCACTACGGGCACTCCAGCTTCTAAACTGGTCGCCATGATATAGATGGAATATTGCTGAAAGTGGTGTTAAGCACCAAAAATCGAATCAATTTATCAGGGGATAACTTGACTTGTTAAACCGGTGCAATGTACCAAAGTCAGAGGTTCCACTTTTGACTCTTTCTATTATATTATCATAGACATCAATACCATTATATTATCATAGACATCAGTACCATTATATTATCATAGACATCAGTACTATTATATTATCATAGACATCAGTACTATTATATTATCATAGACATCAGTACTATTATATTATAGACATCAGTACTATTATATTATCATATACATCAGTACTATTATATTATCATAGACATCAGTACTACTATATTATCATAAACATCAGTACTATTATATTATCATAGACATCAGTACTACTATAGTATCATAAACATCAGTACTATTATATTATCATAGACATCAGTACTATTATATTATCATAGAAATGAGTACTTCTATATTATCATAGACATCAGTACCATTATATTATCAGAGACATCAGCACCATTATATTATCATAAACATCAGTACTATTATATTATCATAGACATCAGTACTATTATATTATCATAGACATCAGTACTATTATATTATCATAGACATCAGTACTATTAGATTATCATATACATCAGTACTATTATATTTTCATAGACATCAGTACTACTATATTATCATAAGCATCAGTACTATTATATTATCATAGACATCAGTACTATTATATTATCATAGAAATCAGTACTTCTATACTATTATATTATCATAGACATCAATACCATTATGTTATCATAGACATCAGTACTACTATATTATCATAGACATCAGTACTATTATATTATCATAGACATCAGTACTACTATATTATCATAGACATCAGTACCGCTATATTATCATGGACATCAGTACTATTATATTATCATAGACATCAATACCATTATATTATCAGAGACATCAGTACTATTATATTATCATAGACATCCGTACTATTATATTATCATAGACATCAGTACTATTATATTATCATAGACATCAGTACTATTAGATTATCATAGAAATCAGTACTTCTATACTATTATATTATCATAGACATCAATACCATTATGTTATCATAGACATCAGTACTACTATATTATCATAGACATCAGTACCGCTATAGTATCATGGACATCAGTACTATTATATTATCATAGACATCAATACCATTATATTATCAGAGACATCAGTACTGTTATATTATCATAGACATCCGTACTATTATATTATCATAGACATCAGTACTATTATATTATCATAGACATCAGTACCATTATGTTATCATAGACATCAGTACTATTATATTATCATAGACATCAGTACCATTATATTATTATGGATATCAGTACTATTATATTATCAAATAATAACTGCATTGTATTAAAAAAGGTGCCGGCGTCAGTTGAGAATTTTACGGTCAATGCTTTATGCAATGAACATATAAACACTCAATAATAGATTGAAGTAGTTAGGGCAAACATTAATTTTGTTTGAAATTAAGAAATAATTTATACATCTTGGCCTCTTTCCGTGTGTTGTATGTAGCTAATGAGGAACAGACGCTAAGCGGTGCGTTTTCGTTTGTTGTTTGTATCTGTTTGATATGATTGCGTAATTGTACAAATATCACTGAAACCTTTACGACGGACGCAAAGAGCTAACTCGACCTATGTAAATACCTGTTGTATTTGTCTGTGTATTTTATTAAAATTAATAATTTCCAAAGTCCTTTAAGAAGACGTTTACAGAGGACGGACGCAAAGGGCTAGCGCGAACTCCTTAAAATACGTGTGTTGAATTTGTCTGTTTGTATGTTCAAGTATTCAATTTTTAATTCCTTGAAAAAGAAGCTTGCAGACGATGGACGCAAAGTACTTAATAACGTGTGTGTTGTAATCTCTGTTTATTATGTACGATGTACTTGATGACAGTATTATCATTTACTGAAGTACATTGTTACTTCAAAATTTATCACCGTCTAGATAATAATGATGAATGAAGCATCTGTAACCCGTGCAGGCAAATGTGGTGAAGAAAGCAATAATAGTCAGATCAGAACAAGGTCCTCTATATTGACTCTTTAATAGAACCCGATAATTGGGAAAGCATTTGATCTCTTAATAAACGACTAGATGATGACAGCTTTAATGATACTTATCTTTTGGTAGACAAAACAAATGATATCTACATGCAAGCTGCAATTTTTCTTAGTTATTTTAATTGCAATATACAGAATCAAAATGTGAAAAGGAAATCTAAATAAGGCACGCCCCAAAAAGTATTGATGTCTAACGACTGTCTATTACTAAGAAAGGAAGTGGGCTCCCCAGGAAATAGATTGGCTAAGGAGACAAATATTAATGCCCTTCGGTTGACTTTTTGTAACTGCAGAAGAAAACATAATGTAGACCTTAACGCCGAACTCCTGTGAACTATGCATTGCGTATATTGTTGGTTTCCTTTAGAAATTGCAAATTTGTTTTGTTTTGAATAGATCCTTAGGGTCAAGAATCTCTCTGATAAGATCATCGTCAGTTCTAATACTTGGAACAACGTATTGTAACTTTTTCTAATATTCTGGTATTTAGGGCAATGCAATATTAAATGTTTTTCATCTTCAACCAATGAGGGACAAAATAACACGTGTTGCAAAATTCATATGGCCTAACAACTGTAAAAGCTCTCTCTTAGTGCAAGAAGATTTATGTAAAACAATTTTAATAAATTCACAAATCCGATCGCCCTTGTCTTGCGGAAGTCGTGCTTCTAATTTTTTTGTATCCAAAATTATTCCTAAATATTCAAGACAGGTAGTTGGACCAAGAGTTTTATTATTTGCTAAAGGAATGCTTAATCGATTAAAAATCATTGTGATAAGCGCCATAGTTCTTTCTGTTGTATAATTAGGCGGGTCATAGTTCTTTCTGCTGTATAATTAGGCGGGTCAATTGTCAAAAAATCATCTAGTCAATGTAATATATGTTTAATTTTGTAGTTCTTTTCGGCTATGCAACACATAGCTCTAGAGAGTGTGTCAAAAATTATCGGACTGTTTCTACACCCAAACGATAAACGAACATTGTAATAATAAGATGATTTCCATTTCATACAAAATAACGGCCATTGATCAGATTTGACAGGGATAATCTTAAATGCATCAGATATATCATATTTGCATAAAAGGGTTGATTTACCATATTGTGTTATTATTTTGATTGCATCATCGATTTTAATATAAGCCATAGAACATTTGTCTCGATCAATCAGACAATTGATGCTTATATCATGGTCGTTATGCAGACAAGTCCAACATAAGTATTTTTCTCTTTTGAATATTTCCCTTATGCAACTCCTATCGGACTGACTCTGTAATTTTTTAAAGGTGGTTCCGAAAACGGACCATAAACAAAACCTTTTTATACTTTCTTCTCGATCAGTTCTGTCACAACATTTTCTTGTAGCCTAGCACTTAAGTTATTTTTACACTCTTTGGCTGTTATATTGTTAGTTTTATCTAGGGTATCGAAACCGTTTCGCAAAACGGAACATATGTATTCAACAACAGGTTTTTCGGGATGATCTAGTTTATCAATGTTTATTGGTGTAGTCGGAAATGATGGGTAATCAACTAGTCATTTTGAAGTGCTGGGCTTTTTAGAGGTAGCTGTGCTTGTCGGCATTGACACTTGATTAGTATTCGTGCGGCAGTTGATTTGGGGATGGCCCCCGATACGACAAGTAGCGCAAACGTGAGCAAAAGTACAGTTTGTTCTTGTGCATCCCTTATTTCCGTTAAAGTTGTTGCAAATTTCTTTACCGTCATAGAAAGACCTAGGCCTTCTGTATCTGTCACTTCGCTCATTGCGTGATTTATCGTCTATGTAAGATTTGAATGTTTGCTGGGGGCAAAACTGTGTAGTATGATCGACCATATTGCATAATCTACATGTGTTAATGTGTGTGCCAGCAGAAATCAATGATAATAAATCTCGATAGCGTTTACCCCAATCGATTTTAACCTTCTTCGTCCGCAATAAAACTGCAGATTTAGCAGAAAAAGCTTGATGGTAGTCGTTAAATGTTTCAATGAAAAAATAGTGAATGTTTATGATATCATCTTCATAGACATCAGGTTCGGTGCGCCTATCTCTTATATTTCCCGAACGCTCTAATGCATTATTGAATACTTAACCGCGTATTTAACCTGATATCGGGTTTCCCTGTTACATTGACTTCAATACCATTAGCAACAACCGAGTGTTCTGTAGGGCAATTATAGAATGAAATTAATAGGGTGGCTAAATTTATATCCTTACCCTCTAAAATATCTTTTTGTAGATTTGGCGATATAATGTCCACATGTGTAAAGGAATCTGAACGAATTCCTTGATTTGATTGGTGATCTCCTTGCGCTGTTTGCACATGTTGAAATACGTTATCATTAGGGCACGATTTATTAGAGGCATACCACTGATGTAGATTGAATTTTCTCTGTTTACATCATAAACTTTCTCTGTATGACCTGATATCTTCAATAACTGATTAACGGTATCTTGGAGACCGGTGAAGCCTTGCGTTACTGGGGTTAAGGCATCAAGTACTGACGTCATCTGGTTATCATTTCCGCCCAATGGAATAGTTGAGGAGGTGTGTCCTGGGTCTTGGGCACTTGCTTGCTCTATCAAAGATTGCACGTTCATGGTCGCAGAAGGCGTCGTGATGTGGGTTGAATCTCTCACTAAAGAAACATCTTGGTCGCTTGTTATTCACATATCAATGTTATTGTTTCGTGAACTTACTTCTTCTACCACTTTGGGTTTCACATTTTCTAAATATAATTGATGGAGCACAGTTTTTGATAATCCATTTGGAACATTTATTCCCAACTTCTGCAACTCTATTTTAAGTGTTTTTATAGACCAGTTACTGAACTCGGATGATTGTCCAATTTTGGTCTGACGGATGCTTCCTGTTAGTTTGTCTTTTTGGCCTTCTAGATGCCATTGTCAAATGTAATAGAAATAATGAATTACTAAGCAGTTTTATGATTAAAACAGTAACACTCACAGTTGCAACGAGTTAAAATCCATAAAATCCAATTATATATCCATAGCAAGAACTAAGAAATGTCTGAATTGGCGAATAACTAGCTATTTCAAAGGAAAACAATCGACAAATTAACAGAATAGCAATGGCGACCTCACTTCCTCAAAACAGACGCTGGAAACTGATATGCCACGTTGTTAATCTTCGGGGTTCTTGTATGTAAGCATGGAGTTCCATAGAGGAGATACGCCCTCATGAATAAACATGAAATATAAGCTCCCACTGAAGTTGAAAGGTTGGCGGCGTCACTCGGGGATTTCACGGTCGCATTTGCAATTTTTGTTGACGACGGGTACTCGAGTTAGAAAAAGGGATATTTTGCGACCGTGAAATCCCAAATTAACACTGATAACAATTCAAATACAATACTGTTTTTTTTTCTTTTCTAATGCAAAGCAAAAATATTCCAATCGTTTTTATCAATTGAGTTTGTAAACAATGGTCTAAAAATTGCAAAAAAAACTGAAATGAAGGAAAACATTGTCGAAGACTTCAAAACCTTTATTGCTCATAAACGTCATAGAAAATTTGGGACATCATTAGAACATTTGCAGTGTAGAATGTACACACTGTACGCTATACCACATCATGCACTTTTCAATTTCGGATAGAATCTAACAAGACATTATTTTAAAGGTAGACGATGTCCTTATTATTTATTTTATTATCATAACAGATGCGTTGGATTTCCAGAATTCGAAATGGCGGCTCATTCAAACTAGAACCATTAGTCACGACATGTCAACTAATGATTTGGCGGCAAATATTAGCCAATGAGAAAATGTGTTATATAATTAGTGTATTAGAATATTTAATTTGCTTAACAAATTATGTGATATATTATATCAGTATTGATAATATTTCTTCAATATTAGGGCCGAGGAGGCAAGGGAAGTATATATGTATGGGCAGCAGGAAACTCGGGTCCGGAAGCCGATGGTAATACATCAGAAAGACACTCCAGCATATACATGATTTCTATAACAAGTATCAGGGACAGATCATCTGTGTATTATGGTGAGATTGGAGCCCACATAATGGCCGCTGCATATGGTGGTAGTGTTAGGGACAGATTGATGGTAAGAAGTCATTAATTAATTTTCATTGTATATTTTGTATATAACTATAGTTTTTGAAAATGAAATTATGAAATGAGTATCTTGACACCTGTTTGATCAAATATAAATAAAATGGAAAACAATTCATACCACTAACACACACATGACTACTCAACATCATGGCTTGATACAGGAACTACAATGAAAAGTGGAAAGATTAAGCTACTTTTATTTAATTGTTTTGAGGGTTATTGGTTTTAAACCTCAC
This sequence comes from Bathymodiolus septemdierum, assembly GCA_963383655.1. NCBI lineage: Eukaryota > Metazoa > Mollusca > Bivalvia > Mytilida > Modiolidae > Bathymodiolus > Bathymodiolus septemdierum. The sequence continues at coordinate 2,632,655 of OY726528.1, forward strand.
TCTCGGCGATGACTACTATATTTGGATAGGAGAAAATCTCGCACTTACAAAGGGGAGACAACGTAAAGCAACTATTATTGAGGAATAATGTGTTGAGGGTGGACGTTGGTGGGATGTTGCTAGGTTACCTTTTACGCTCTGATTCAATACTTTTACGATTATTTGAGGAGATGGCCACTTTTATTCTTCCGCAGATTCCAGAGCATGTAGACATGTATATACAAAATGCCTTTCACCTTCGGAGTTCGGTAATTTTGTTATTACCCTTATTGATTTAAGCAACATTCTATCAATGTCTTAGGATTCATTTAAAATAAATATGTACATGTTATTCATGTTGCTATGTATGATGTGGTCTCCACATACATCATTACTAGAAGCAGAGCTGGTCATATCGGATTTGCAGGGGCCGTCGTGGCAGTGATCGTATGGTAGTTGGATATACAACTACATATGCAATCAGGGCTTATCACCACTGATGTTGTGAGTTCGAATCTCGATCAGGGCGAGGTGTACAACATTATGTGATAAAGTTTGTCAGTAACTTGCGAGAGGTCGGTGGTTTTCTCCGGGTCCGCCCACAAATAAAACTTACAGCCACGAGATTCCTGAACTATTTTTGAAAGTGGCGTTAACCATGATCAAACAAGCAACCGAACAAACGGATTTGCTGCTTTACTACTGATTTTGTTGTTGATTTTTGGTGCTTAACGCCACATTCAGCTATATCATGACGACCGGTTTTATTGGTGGAAGAAGTTGGAGTACCTGGGGAGAACCACCGACCATGGGCAAGCAACTGGTAATCTGTATTACTTGCAGCTGCGAGTCGAGTGCACACTTTTTTGTAATTTACAAAGCCGGGCACGAACCCACGCCGTATTGGTGATAGTCGTGTATGAGTTGTTAGGTAATCCAACTACATAACTCATTGAGCCGCTGAGACCCTTATATATATATAATTGATAAAGCTGAATCAGTTAATCAAAAATCTTTAAACATTTTCTATAGATAAACTTGATGAAAGCAATAATTTTCCTTTGGATATTCTTGTAAGTGGATAAAAGTTTAACCTCAATATAAAACGTCTGTGTCTATTTGTATCAAGAGTTCGTTCAACAATATTTGTGGTGTAATGGTTAGTGTGCTCGCCACCAGTGCAGTAGAAATTGGTATTTGTTGCTTTTCTGCCAAGTACGCATGTAGCATTTAGGAAAAAGAGCAAAGGCTGGTTGACTTGGAAGCAGTATAATGTGTCAGAGTGTCTATTTACTAGTGGACTGTTGTTTCAGTGAGCTAGCACTATAAAACAAAGCTAACTAGACGTGTTGGTCTAGTACAAATTCAACTAGACGTGTTGGTCTAGTACAAAGCCAACTAGACGTGTTGGTCTAGAACAAATCCAACTAGATGTGCTGGTCTAGTACAAATCCAACTAGACGTGTTGGTCTAGAACAAATCCAACTAGATGTGTTGGTCTAGTACAAATCCAACTAGACGTGTTGGTCTAGTACAAATCCAACTAGACGTGTTGGTCTAATACAAATCCAACTAGACGTGTTGGTCTAGTACAAATCAACTAGCCGTGTTGGTCTAGTACAAATCCAACTAGACGCGTTGGTCTAGTACAAATCCAACTAGACGTGTTGGTCTAGTACAAACCGACCTAGACGTGTTGGTTTAGTACAAATCTAACTAGACGTGTTGGTCTAGTACAAATCCAACTAGACGTCTTGGTCTAGTACAAATCCAACTAGACGTGTTGGACTAGTACAAACCTAACTAGACGTGTTGGTCTAGTACAAATCTAACTAGACGTGTTGGTCTAGTACAAATCCAACTAGACGTGTTGGTCTAGTACAACGGACCTCATCATCATTACCATCCCGTTGAAAACTAACTTGTTCTTGCCATGATATAGTTGCAAAATTACTGAGTTGGCAATCATTCACTCACTGACGTTTTGTAATGGTATGAATAAAGCTATGTAATAATTGGCATGCAGGAATTCATGAAAGTTTGTTTTTGTGATTATGTTGAATTTCGTATTACAAAACAATGTGTTTTATTGTATCTTGACTATTCTTAACTGGGGAATAAAATTCACGAAATGAAAGTTTAATAAAAGTTTGAAAATATTACATAGGTAATCAGCTGACGGATGAGGTAAAACAAAGGTCAACAACATACTATGCAAACACAAAATGATTGAACATGAGGAACCCCACTGAAACACGGTGGTGAACTGAGATGCCCCGGAAAGGGGGGGGGGGCTACTCAGTTCATAGTCTACATGTGGTACCCTCCGTGTTAGTTAATATGCACTATTATTTTGCAGACGTCGTTGCGAAATCTAGATGGTTGCTATACTGACGGTTTACAAGGAACTTCGTTTTCAGCTCCTATGGCAGTTGGGATAATTGCATTAGCATTAGAGGCGAAGTACGTATTGTGTTTCTCAAAATTTGTAATTTTAGTTTTGATTTATATTCTTGAATTGTTAGACCTATTACTATGTTGGAACAGTACCTATCAACTGAATATGTATCAACCAGAACAATAGCTGTGACATGGAACAATTGGATTTCAAAATATTTCAATTCCAACTTTTGGAAATATCATATTAGTGTCCTAATACTACACATTTATCCAACTTTTATTTTATTGTTTATTTAACATTAATTAGGTGTTTATTTGACCAAAATACTTGATAATGTGTTCCAGTATATGTATACATACAGTCCATGGACATAAGTATTCATCACCCTCGATTTTTTACTATATATTTCATATAAAACACATTTTTTCAAAAAAACATTTTAAGGCTATCTCTGGGCAGACTTTTATGACATTTATTTCAAGACACGCAAAATTCTTTGAATTTCATTTGTTTATCTGATAATAATATTTATCTGCATGGTTTTTGTTTTCTGGTGATTTAAACACAAATGTTGATTTTTCCGATTTTATTTTTGGTAAAATATATAGCAAATTTGATGTCAGAATACAACAATTGTCTTTAAATCATAAGAAAATAAAGGCAATCTAATGGAAACTCATGCTAAAATAATCAAATAATCTTTAAATATTTCTGCTTCTTCTGGTGCATAAATGATCAAAATCCGCTTCGACATGACTTCACAATAATGTTTTGAAAATATTTGGTTTTATATGAAATACATAGCGTAAAATCGATGGTGACGAATACTTATTTCCATTGACTGTAGTTTAATCCTAACCGACGATACTTGTGTCTGATTTATTAAGTCGCAAAGTGAAGGACAGACAACATAATGAACAAAATAAAAAGAACAAAATGTATTGTACATCATTAGTTGTCTATTTTTGTTGACTTTTGTATAATTTGTCTGTGCTTCTTCGACTTGCGGCTTCTCATTGCTAATTTTGTATCGTCAATCTTATATACTATTATTGAATTCATTTTTTTTTAATTTTACGTAACAGCCCAGATCTTACCTGGAGGGACGTGCAGCATTTAATTGCCCGAACATCTAGAAGATACGATATAACTGATGACCAATATGGACCTGGCTATACATGGAAACAAAATGTAAGAGGATTTTATGGTTTGTTTGATAACTATAGTAATTTTCCGCTGTAATAACAATGGCTGCCGTTGAATTGTTGACACAGTTATTCATTGTCAGTCATTTTATACTGTAATAACAATAGATGTCGTTGAATTGTTGACACGGTCATTCGTTGTCAGTAATTTTCCGCTGTAATAACAATGGCTGCCGTTGAATTATTGACAGAATTATTCATTGTAAGCATTAATTATTGACATATAAACATTTTAAATTTAGGTTCAAACTTTACCATTGTTTCATTATTATGTCTAGTGATGACTTTGTGAACTGTCTAATATTTAGATAATGATTGAGGTTACCTCCTATCTTTAATAGAACTACTATCATACATATGACAACTTCTACTGTCTAATATTTAAATAATGGTTGAGGTCACCTCTTCTCTTTAATATAACTACTATTATACATATGACAACTTCTACTGTCTAATATTTAGATAATGGTTGAGGCCACCTCCTCTCTTTAATAGAACTACTATTATACATATGACAACTTCTACTGTCTAATATTTAGATAATGATTGAGGCCACTTCCTCTCTTTAATAGAACTACTATTATACATATGACAACTTCTACTGTCTAATATTTAGATAATGATTGAGGTTACCTCCTCTCTTTAATAGAACTACTATTATGCCTATGACAACTTCTACTGTCTAATATTTAGATAATGGTTGAGGTCACCTCCTCTCTTTAATAGAACTACTATTATACATATGACAACTTCTACTGTCTAATATTTAGATAATGGTTGAGGCCACTTCCTCTCTTTAATAGAACTACTATTATACATATGACAACTTCTACTGTCTAATATTTAGATAATGGTTGAGGCCACCTCCTCTCTTTAATAGAACTACTATTATACATATGATAACTTCTACTGTCTAATATTTAGATAATGGTTGAGGTCACCTCCTCTCTTTAATAGAACTACTATTATACATATGACAACTTCTACTGTCTAATATTTAGATAATGATTGAGGCCACTTCCTCTCTTTAATAGAACTACTATTATACATATGACAACTTCTACTGTTAATATTTAGATAATGATTGAGGTTACCTCCTCTCTTTAATAGAACTACTATTATGCCTATGACAACTTCTACTGTCTAATATTTAGATAATGATTGAGGCCACTTCCTCTCTTTAATAGAACTACTATTATACATATGACAACTTCTACTGTCTAATATTTAGATAATGATTGAGGCCACTTCCTCTCTTTAATAGAACTACTATTATACATATGACAACTTCTACTGTCTAATATTTAGATAATGGTTGAGGCCACCTCCTCTCTTTAATAGAACTACTATTGTACATATGACAACTTCTACTGTCTAATATTTAGATAATGGTTGAGGCCACCTCCTCTCTTTAATAGAACTACTATTATACATATGATAACTTCTACTGTCTAATATTTAGATAATGGTTGAGGTCACCTCCTCTCTTTAATAGAACTACTATTATACATATGACAACTTCTACTGTCTAATATTTAGATAATGATTGAGGCCACTTCCTCTCTTTAATAGAACTACTATCATACATATGACAACTTCTACTGTCTAATATTTAGATAATGGTTGAGGCCACATCTTCTCTTTAATAGAACTACTATCATACATATGATAACATCTACTGTCTAATATTTAGATAATGGTTGAGGTCACCTCCTCTCTTTAATAGAACTACTATTATACATATGACAACTTCTACTGTTAATATTTAGATAATGATTGAGGTTACCTCCTCTCTTTAATAGAACTACTATTATGCCTATGACAACTTCTACTGTCTAATATTTAGATAATGGTTGAGGCCACCTCCTCTCTTTAATAGAACTACTATTGTACATATGACAACTTCTACTGTCTAATATTTAGATAATGATTGAGGTTACCTCCTCTCTTTAATAGAACTACTATTATACATATGACAACTTCTACTGTCTAATATTTAGATAATGGTTGAGGTCACCTCCTCTCTTTAATAGAACTACTATTATACATATGACAACTTCTACTGTCTAATATTTAGATAATGGTTGAGGCCACATCTTCTCTTTAATAGAACTACTATCATACATATGATAACATCTACTGTCTAATATTTAGATAATGGTTGAGGTCACCTCCTCTCTTTAATAGAACTACTATTATACATATGACAACTTCTACTGTCTAATATTTAGATAATGGTTGAGGTTACCTCCTATCTTTAATAGAACTACTATTATACATATGACAACTTCTACTGTCTAATATTTAGATAATGGTTGAGGTTACCTCCTCTCTTTAATAGAACTACTATCATACATATGACAACTTCTTCTGTCTAATATTTAGATAATGGTTGAGGTTACCTCCTGTCTTTAATAGAACTACTATCATACATATGACAACTTCTACTGTCTAATATTTAGATAATGGTTGAGGCCACCTCCTCTCTTTAATAGAACTACTATTGTACATATGACAACTTCTACTGTCTAATATTTAGATAATGGTTGAGGCCACTTCCTCTCTTTAATAGAACTACTATCATACATATGACAACTTCTACTGTCTAATATTTAGATAATGGTTGAGCTCACCTCCTCTCTTTAATAGAACTACTATCATACATATGACAACTTCTACTGTTAATATTTAGATAATGATTGAGGTTACCTCCTCTCTTTAATAGAACTACTATTGTACATATGACAACTTCTACTGTCTAATATTTAGATAATGGTTGAGGCCACTTCCTCTCTTTAATAGAACTACTATCATACATATGACAACTTCTACTGTCTAATATTTAGATAATGGTTGAGCTCACCTCCTCTCTTTAATAGAACTACTATTATACATATGACAACTTCTACTCTCTAATATTTAGATAATGGTTGAGGCCACTTCCTCTCTTTAATAGAACTACTATCATACATATGACAACTTCTACTGTCTAATATTTAGATAATGGTTGAGCTCACCTCCTCTCTTTAATAGAACTACTATCATACATATGACAACTTCTACTGTCTAATATTTAGATAATGGTTGAGGTCACCTCCTCTCTTTAATAGAACTACTATTGTACATATGACAACTTCTACTCTCTAATATTTAGATAATGATTGAGGCCACTTCCTCTCTTTAATAGAACTACTATCATACATATGACAACTTCTACTGTCTAATATTTAGATAATGGTTGAGGTCACCTCCTCTCTTTAATAGAACTACTATCATACATATGACAACTTCTACTGTCTAATATTTAGATAATGGTTGAGGTCACCTCCTCTCTTTAATAGAACTACTATCATACATATGACAACTTCTACTGTCTAATATTTAGATAATGGTTGAGCTCACCTCCTCTCTTTAATAGAACTACTATCATACATATGACAACTTCTACTCTCTAATATTTAGATAATGGTTGAGGCCACTTCCTCTCTTTAATAGAACTACTATTGTACATATGACAACTTCTACTGTCTAATATTTAGATAATGATTGAGGCCACTTCCTCTCTTTAATAGAACTACTATTATACATATGACAACTTCTACTGTCTAATATTTAGATAATGATTGAGGTTACCTCCTCTCTTTAATAGAACTACTATCATACATATGACAACTTCTACTGTCTAATATTTAGATAATGGTTGAGGCCACCTCCTCTCTTTAATAGAACTACTATTGTACATATGACAACTTCTACTGTCTAATATTTAGATAATGGTTGAGGCCACTTCCTCTCTTTAATAGAACTACTATCATACATATGACAACTTCTACTGTCTAATATTTAGATAATGATTGAGGCCACTTCCTCTCTTTAATAGAACTACTATTGTACATATGACAACTTCTACTGTCTAATATTTAGATAATGATTGAGGCCACTTCCTCTCTTTAATAGAACTACTATTGTACATATGACAACTTCTACTGTCTAATATTTAGATAATGGTTGAGGTCACCTCCTCTCTTTAATATAACTACTATTATACATATGACAACTTCTACTGTCTAATATTTAGATAATGATTGAGGCCACTTCCTCTCTTTAATAGAACTACTATTGTACATATGACAACTTCTACTGTCTAATATTTAGATAATGGTTGAGGTCACCTCCTCTCTTTAATAGAACTACTATTATACATATGACAACTTCTACTGTCTAATATTTAGATAATGGTTGAGGTCACCTCCTCTCTTTAATAGAACTACTATTATACATATGACAACTTCTACTGTCTAATATTTAGATAATGGTTGAGGTCACTTCCTCTCTTTAATAGAACTACTATTATACATATGACAACTTCTACTGTCTAATATTTAGATAATGATTGAGGCCACTTCCTCTCTTTAATAGAACTACTATTATACATATGACAACTTCTACTGTCTAATATTTAGATAATGGTTGAGGTCACCTCCTCTCTTTAATAGAACTACTATTATACATATGACAACTTCTACTGTCTAATATTTAGATAATGGTTGAGGTCACCTCCTCTCTTTAATAGAACTACTATTATACATATGACAACTTCTACTGTCTAATATTTAGATAATGGTTGAGGCCACTTCCTCTCTTTAATAGAACTACTATTGTACATATGACAACTTCTACTGTCTAATATTTAGATAATGGTTGAGGTCACCTCCTCTCTTTAATAGAACTACTATTATACATATGACAACTTCTACTGTCTAATATTTAGATAATGATTGAGGCCACTTCCTCTCTTTAATAGAACTACTATTGTACATATGACAACTTCTACTGTCTAATATTTAGATAATGGTTGAGGTCACTTCCTCTCTTTAATAGAACTACTATTATACATATGACAACTTCTACTGTCTAATATTTAGATAATGGTTGAGGTCACCTCCTCTCTTTAATAGAACTACTATTATACATATGACAACTTCTACTGTCTAATATTTAGATAATGGTTGAGGCCACCTCCTCTCTTTAATAGAACTACTATTGTACATATGACAACTTCTACTGTCTAATATTTAGATAATGGTTGAGGCCACCTCCTCTCTTTAATAGAACTACTATTGTACATATGACAACTTCTACTGTCTAATATTTAGATAATGGTTGAGGCCACCTCCTCTCTTTAATAGAACTACTATTGTACATATGACAACTTCTACTGTCTAATATTTAGATAATGGTTGAGGTCACCTCCTCTCTTTAATAGAACTACTATTATACATATGACAACTTCTACTGTCTAATATTTAGATAATGATTGAGGCCACTTCCTCTCTTTAATAGAACTACTATTATACATATGACAACTTCTACTGTCTAATATTTAGATAATGATTGAGGTTACCTCCTCTCTTTAATAGAACTACTATTATACATATGACAACTTCTACTGTCTAATATTTAGATAATGGTTGAGGTCACCTCCTCTCTTTAATAGAACTACTATTATACATATGACAACTTCTACTGTCTAATATTTAGATAATGGTTGAGGCCACCTCCTCTCTTTAATAGAACTACTATTGTACATATGACAACTTCTACTGTCTAATATTTAGATAATGGTTGAGGTTACCTCCTCTCTTTAATAGAACTACTATCATACATATGACAACTTCTACTGTCTAATATTTAGATAATGGTTGAGGTCACCTCCTCTCTTTAATAGAACTACTATTATACATATGACAACTTCTACTGTCTAATATTTAGATAATGGTTGAGGCCACCTCCTCTCTTTAATAGAACTACTATTATGCATATGACAACTTCTACTGTCTAATATTTAGATAATGATTGAGGTCACCTCCTCTCATTAATAGAACTACTATTATGCATATGACAACTTCTACTGTCTAATATTTAGATAATGGTTGAGGTTACCTCCTCTCTTTAATAGAACTACTATTATACATATGACAACTTCTACTGTCTAATATTTAGATAATGGTTGAGGCCACCTCCTCTCTTTAATAGAACTACTATTGTACATATGACAACTTCTACTGTCTAATATTTAGATAATGGTTGAGGTTACCTCCTCTCTTTAATAGAACTACTATCATACATATGACAACTTCTACTGTCTAATATTTAGATAATGGTTGAGGTCACCTCCTCTCTTTAATAGAACTACTATTATACATATGACAACTTCTACTGTCTAATATTTAGATAATGGTTGAGGCCACCTCCTCTCTTTAATAGAACTACTATTATGCATATGACAACTTCTACTGTCTAATATTTAGATAATGATTGAGGTCACCTCCTCTCATTAATAGAACTACTATTATGCATATGACAACTTCTACTGTCTAATATTTAGATAATGGTTGAGGTTACCTCCTCTCTTTAATAGAACTACTATCATACATATGACAACTTCTACTGTCTAATATTTAGATAATGGTTGAGGTCACCTCCTCTCTTTAATAGAACTACTATTATACATATGACAACTTCTACTGTCTAATATTTAGATAATGGTTGAGGTTACCTCCTCTCTTTAATAGAACTACTATTATACATATGACAACTTCTACTGTCTAATATTTAGATAATGGTTGAGGCCACTTCCTCTCTTTAATAGAACTACTATTATACATATGATAACTTCTACTGTCTAATATTTAGATAATGGTTGAGGTCACCTCCTCTCTTTAATAGAACTACTATTATACATATGACAACTTCTACTGTCTAATATTTAGATAATGGTTGAGGTCACCTCCTCTCTTTAATAGAACTACTATTATACATATGACAACTTCTACTGTCTAATATTTAGATAATGGTTGAGGCCACTTCCTCTCTTTAATAGAACTACTATTATACATATGACAACTTCTACTGTCTAATATTTAGATAATGGTTGAGGTCACCTCCTCTCTTTAATAGAACTACTATTATACATATGACAACTTCTACTGTCTAATATTTAGATAATGGTTGAGCTCACCTCCTCTCATTAATAGAACTACTATTATACATATGACAACTTCTACTGTCTAATATTTACATAATGGTTGAGGTCACTTCCTCTCTTTAATAGAACTACTATTATACATATGACAACTTCTACTGTCTAATATTTACATAATGGTTGAGGTCACTTCCTCTCTTTAATAGAACTACTATTATACATATGACAACTTCTACTGTCTAATATTTAGATAATGGTTGAGCTCACCTCCTCTCATTAATATAACTACTATTATACATATGACAACTTCTACTGTCTAATATTTAGATAATGGTTGAGGCCACTTCCTCTCTTTAATAGAACTACTATTATACATATGACAACTTCTACTGTCTAATATTTAGATAATGGTTGAGGTCACCTCCTCTCTTTAATAGAACTACTATTATACATATGACAACTTCTACTGTCTAATATTTAGATAATGGTTGAGCTCACCTCCTCTCATTAATAGAACTACTATTATACATATGACAACTTCTACTGTCTAATATTTACATAATGGTTGAGGTCACTTCCTCTCTTTAATATAACTACTATTATACATATGACAACTTCTACTGTCTAATATTTAGATAATGGTTGAGGCCACTTCCTCTCTTTAATAGAACTACTATTATACATATGATAACTTCTACTGTCTAATATTTAGATAATGATTGAGGTTACCGTCTGTCTTTAATAGAACTACTATTGTACATATGACAATTTCAACTGTCTAATATTTAGATAATGATTGAGGTTACCTCCTGTCTTTAATAGAACTACTATTATACATATGACAACTTCTACTGTCTAATATTTAGATAATGATTGAGGTCACCTCCTCTCTTTAATAGAACTACTATTATGCTTATGACAACTTCTACTGTCTAATATTTACATAATGGTTGAGGTCACTTCCTCTCTTTTATATAACTACTATTATACATATGACAACTTCTACTGTCTAATATTTAGATAATGGTTGAGGCCACTTCCTCTCTTTAATAGAACTACTATTATACATATGATAACTTCTACTGTCTAATATTTAGATAATGATTGAGGTTACCGTCTGTCTTTAATAGAACTACTATTGTACATATGACAACTTCAACTGTCTAATATTTAGATAATGATTGAGGTTACCTCCTGTCTTTAATAGAACTACTATTATACATATGACAACTTCTACTGTCTAATATTTAGATAATGATTGAGGTCACCTCCTCTCTTTAATAGAACTACTATTGTACATATGACAACTTCAACTGTCTAATATTTAGATAATGATTGAGGTTACCTCCTGTCTTTAATAGAACTACTATTATACATATGACAACTTCTACTGTCTAATATTTAGATAATGGTTGAGGTTACCTCCTCTCTTTAATAGAACTACTATCATACATATGACAACTTCTACTGTCTAATATTTAGATAATGATTGAGGTTACCTCCTCTCTTTAATAGAACTACTATTATACATATGACAACTTCTACTGTCTAATATTTAGATAATGATTGAGGTTACCTCCTTTATTTAATAGAACTACTATTATACATATGACAACTTCTACTGTCTAATATTTAGATAATGGTTGAGGTCACCTCCTCTCTTTAATAGAACTAGTGTCATACATATGACAACTTCTACTGTCTAATATTTAGATAATGGTTGAGGTCACCTCCTCTCATTAATAGAACTACTATTATGCCTATGACAACTTCTACTGTCTAATATTTAGATAATGGTTGAGGTCACCTCCTCTCTTTAATAGAACTACTATTATACATATGACAACTTCTACTGTCTAATATTTAGATAATGGTTGAGGTCACCTCCTCTCTTTCATAGAACTACTATCATACATATGATAACTTCTACTGTCTAATATTTAGATAATGATTGAGGTTACCGTCTGTCTTTAATAGAACTACTATTATACATATGACAACTTCTACTGTCTAATATTTAGATAATGATTGAGGTCACCTCCTCTCTTTCATAGAACTACTATCATACATATGATAACTTCTACTGTCTAATATTTAGATAATGATTGAGGTTACCGTCTGTCTTTAATAGAACTACTATTGTACATATGACAACTTCAACTGTCTAATATTTAGATAATGGTTGAGGTCACCTCCTCTCTTTAATAGAACTACTATCATACATATGACAACTTCTACTGTCTAATATTTAGATAATGGTTGAGGTCACTTCCTCTCTTTAATAGAACTACTATCGTACATATGATAACTTCTACTTTCTAATATTTAGATAATGGTTGAGGCCACTTCCTCTCTTTAATAGAACTACTATTGTACATATGACAACTTATACTGTTAATATTTAGATAATGATTGAGGTTACCTCCTCTCTTTAATATAACTACTATTATACATATGACAACTTCTACTGTCTAATATTTAGATAATGGTTGAGGTCACCTCCTCTCTTTAATAGAACTACTATTGTACATATGACAACTTCTACTGTCTAATATTTAGATAATGGTTGAGGTCACTTCCTCTCTTTAATAGAACTACTATTATACATATGATAACTTCTACTGTCTAATATTTAGATAATGATTGAGGTCACCTCCTCTCTTTAATATAACTACTACTGTACATATGACAACCTCTGTGTCACAACAATGTGCTTAAGATTATATCATTCCCTATTATAATGCTGTTCACCCAGTAATATGTGAGGGTTGACATTTTACTCACATTTGGAAAGCATTGCACGAATGTATTATTTTACTTAGAGGGGAAGCTTGGGCCTATAAAATTAGTTTAACCCCGCCACTTTGTACTGAAGTGTCTGTATCAAGCCAGGGAAGTGAGCTGTAATATACTATTGGGTTTTTGGGTATCGAATTTGACTCTTTCTGTGATTTTGATATTAGGAATTGTTCATATGTTTTGTTTTACATTTAACGGATTCTGATTATCCATTTGCTATCTTCAGGCACTTCTTATTGCAGCAATATGAACAAAAGCGCATAGATCTACTTTAGTGTGCACGACGCCCTCTGGAATAATCTTCATCAGGTACTCTCAACATCCATCGTGCTTAGTGTAAGTTCTTGATCCACTAGTGACATCCATCGTCTTTAGTGTAAGTTCTTGATCCACTAGTGACTTTCATCGTCTTTAGTGTAAGTTCGTGATCCACTGGTGACATCCATCGTGATTAGTATAAGTTCTTGATCTACTAGTGACATCCATCGTGCTTAGTGTAAGTTCTTGATCTACTAGTACATCCATCGTGCTTAGTGTAAGTTCTTGATCCACTAGTGACATCCATCGTGATTAGTGTAAGTTCTTGATCCACTAGTGACATCCATCGTCTTTAGTGTAAGTTCTTGATCCACTAGTAACATCCATCGTACTTAGTGTAAGTTATTGATCCACTAGTGACATCCATCGTGCTTAGTATAAGGTATTGATCCACTAGTGACATCCATCGTGATTAGTATAATTTCTTGATATAATAGTGACATCCATTGTGTTTAGTGTAAGTTCTTGATCTACTAGTGACATCCATCGTGCTTAGTGTAAGTTCTTGATCCGCTAGTGACATCCATCGTGCTTAGTGTAAGTTCTTGATCCACTAGTGACATCCATCGTGCTTAGTGTAAGTTCTTGATCCACTAGTGACATCCATCGTCTTTAGTGTAAGTTCTTGATCCACTAGTGACATCCATAGTCCTTAGTGTAAGTTCTTGATCCACTAGTGACATGCATCGTACTTAGTATAAGTTATTGATCCACTAGTGACATCCATCGTGATTAGTATAAGTTCTTGATCTACTAGTGACATCCATCGTGCTTAGTGTAAGTTCTTGATCTACTAGTACATCCATCGTGCTTAGTGTAAGTTCTTGATCCACTAGTGACATCCATCGTGCTTAGTGTAAGTTCTTGATCCACTAGTGATATCCATCGTGATTAGTGTAAGTTCTTGATCCACTAGTGACATCCATCGTCTTTAGTGTAAGTTTTTGATCCACTAGTGATATCCATCGTACTTAGTGTAAGTTATTGATCCACTAGTGACATCCATCGTGCCTAGTATAAGGTATTGATCCACTAGTGACATCCATCGCGATTAGTATAAGTTCTTGATCTACTAGTGACATCCATTGTGTTTAGTGTAAGTTCTTGATCTACTAGTGACATCCATCGTGTTTAGTGTAAGTTCTTGATCTACTAGTGACATCCATCGTGCTTAGTGTAAGTTCTTGATCTACTAGTACATCCATCGTGCTTAGTGTAAGTTCTTGATCCACTAGTGACATCCATCGTGCTTAGTGTACGTTCTTGATCCACTAGTGACATCCATCGTGATTAGTGTAAGTTCTTGATCCACTAGTGACATCATCGTCTTTAGTGTAAGTTCTTGATCCACTAGTGACATCCATCGTACTTAGTGTAAGTTATTGATCCACTAGTGACATCCATCGTGCCTAGTATAAGGTATTGATCCACTAGTGACATCCATCGCGATTAGTATAAGTTCTTGATCTACTAGTGACATCCATTGTGTTTAGTGTAAGTTCTTGATCTACTAGTGACATCCATCGTGTTTAGTGTAAGTTCTTGATCTACTAGTGACATCCATCGTGCTTAGTGTAAGTTAATGATCCACTAGTGACATCCATCGTGCTTAGTATAAGGTATTGATCCACTAGTGACATCCATCGTGATTAGTATAAGTTCTTGATCCACTAGTGACATCCATCGTCTTTAGTGTAAGTTCTTGATCCACTAGTGACATCCATCGTGCTCAGTGTAAGTTCTTGATCCACTAGTGACATCCATCGTGCTTAGTGTAAAATTTTGATCCACTAGTGACATCCATCGTGCTTAGTGTAAGTTCTTGATCCACTGGTGACATCCATCGTGCTTAGTGTAAGTTCTTGATCCACTAGTGACATCCATCGTGCTCAGTGTAAGTTCTTGATCCGCTAGTGACATCCATCGTGCTTAGTGTAAGTTCTTGATCCACTAGTGACATCCATCGTGCTTAGTGTAAGTTTTTCATCCACTAGTGACATCCATCGTGCTCATTGTAAGTTCTTGATCCAGTAGTAACATCCATCGTACTTAGTGTAAGTTCTTGATCCACTAGTTACATCCATCGTACTTAGTGTAAGTTCTTGATCCACTAGTGACATCCATCGTGCTTAGTGTAAGTTCTTGATCCATTAGTGATATCCATCGTGCTTAGTGTAAGTTCTTGATCCGCTAGTGACATCCATCGTGCTTAGTGTAAGTTATTGCTCCATTAGTGAGATCAATGGTGATTAGTGTGAGTTCTTGATCTACTAGTGATATCCATCGCGCTCAGTGTAAGTTCTTGATCCATTAGTGACATCCGTCGTGCTTAGTGTAAGTTCTTGATCCACTAGTGACATCCATCGTGCTTAGTGTAAGTTCATGATCCATTAGTGATATCCATCGTGCTGAGTGTAAGTTCTTGATCCACTAGTGACATCCATCGTGTTTAGTGTAAGTTCTTGATCCACTAGTGACGTCCATCGTGTTTAGTGTAAGTTCTTCATCCACTAGTGACATCCATCGTGCTCATTGTAAGTTCTTGATCCAGTAGTAACATCCATCGTACTTAGTGTAAGTTCTTGCTCCACAAGTTACATCCATCGTACTTAGTGTAAGTTCTTGATCCACTAGTGACATCCATCGTGCTTAGTGTAAGTTCTTGATCCATTAGTGACATCCATCGTGCTTAGTGTAAGTTCTTGATCCGCTAGTGACATCCATCGTGCTTAGTGTAAGTTATTGATCCATTAGTGAGATCAATGGTGATTAGTGTGAGTTCTTGATCTACTAGTGACATCCATCGCGCTCAGTGTAAGTTCTTGATCCATTAGTGAGATCAATGGTGATTAGTGTGAGTTCTTGATCTACTAGTGACATCCATCGCGCTCAGTGTAAGTTCTTGATCCATTAGTGACATCCGTCGTGCTTAGTGTAAGTTCTTGATCCACTAGTGACATCCATCGTGCTTAGTGTAAGTTCTTGATCCATTAGTGACATCCATCGTGCTTAGTGTAAGTTCTTGATCCGCTAGTGACATCCATCGTGCTTAGTGTAAGTTATTGATCCATTAGTGAGATCAATGGTGATTAGTGTGAGTTCTTGATCTACTAGTGACATCCATCGCGCTCAGTGTAAGTTCTTGATCCATTAGTGAGATCAATGGTGATTAGTGTGAGTTCTTGATCTACTAGTGACATCCATCGCGCTCAGTGTAAGTTCTTGATCCATTAGTGACATCCGTCGTGCTTAGTGTAAGTTCTTGATCCACTAGTGACATCCATCGTGCTTAGTGTAAGTTCATGATCCACTAGTGATATCCATCGTGCTGAGTGTAAGTTCTTGATCCACTAATGACATCCATCGTGTCAGTGTAAGTTCTTGATCCACTAGTGACATCCATCATGCTTAGTGTAAGTTATTCATCCACTAGGGACATCCACTGTGCTTAGTGTAAGTTCTTGATCCACTAGTGATATCCATCGTATTTAGTGTAAGTTCTTGATCCACTAGTGACATCCATCGTGCTTAGTGTAAGTTCTTGAGCCACTAGTGACATCCATCGTGCTCAGTGTAAAGTTCTGATCCACTAGTGACATCCATCGTGAATAATGTAAATTCTTGATCCACTAATGACATCCATCATGCTTAGTGTAAGTTATTGATCCACTAGTGACATCCATCGTGCTTAGTGTAAGTTATTGATCCGTTAGTGACATCCATCGTGATTAGTGTAAGTTCTTGATCAATTAGTGACATCCATCGTGCTCAGTGTAAGGTATTGATCCACTGGTGACATCCATCGTGCTTAGTGTAAGTTCTTGATCCACTAGTGACATCCATCGTACTTAGTGTAAGCTTTTGATCCACTAATGACATCCATCGTGTCAGTGTAAGTTCTTGATCCATTAGTGACATCCACCGTGCTTAGTGTAAGTTCTTGATCCACTAGTGACATCCACTGTGTTTAGTGTAAATTCTTTATCCACTAGTGATATACATCGTGTTTAGTGTAAATTCTTGATCCACTAGTGACATCCATCGTTCTTAGTGTAAGTTCTTGAGCCACTAGTGACATCCTTCGTGCTCAGTGTAAGGTTCTGATCCACTAGTGACATCCATCGTGATTAATGTAAATTCTTGATCCACTAATGACATCCATCATGCTTAGTGTAAGGTATTGATCCACTAGTGACATCCATCGTGATTAATGTAAATTCTTGATCCACTAGTGACATCCATCGTGCTTAGTGTAAGTTATTGATCCGTTAGTGACATCCATCGTGATTAGTGTAAGTTTTTGATCCATTAGTGATATCCATCGTGCTCAGTGTAAATTCTTGATCCACTAGTGACATCCGTCGTGTTTAGTGTCAGTTCTTGATCTACTAGTGACATCCATCATGCTTAGTGTAAGTTTTTGATCCACTAGTGACATCCATCGTGCTTAGTGTAAGTTATTGATCCACTAGTGACATCTATCGTTTTAGTGTAAGTTCTTGATCCACTAGTGACATCCATCATGTTTAGTGTAAGTTTTTGATCCACTAGTGACATCCATCGTGTTTAGTGTAAGTTATTGATCCACTAGTGACATCTATCGTCTTAGTGTCAGTTCTTGATCTACTAGTGACATCCATCATGCTTAGTGTAAGTTTTTGATCCACTAGTGACATTCATTGTGTTTAGTGTAAGTTATTGATCCACTAGTGACCTCTATCGTTTTTAGTGTAAGTTCTTGATCCACTAGTGACATCCATCATGCTTAGTGTAAAACGACTCGAACATCTTCTGACATGGAAATCGTGTTGCACACCATATGTAAATGAAAAAATATCAAATCTCTTGTCACTTTTTCATATTATGTTTATGCTTATGATCTTCATTATTAACAGGGAAATCTTTCATTTAATTTGTAGTACATCCAAAGTTTGGGTTTGGTATGATGAATGCAGAAGGTATGGTCAATATGGCGAAGGTATGGAGACCAATTGAAGCACAACAGACATATAACACTCCATTAAACACTGAAGTTGTGTAAGTCTATTATTTAATTTCACCGTTGACGGACAGTCTCATTGTCTGAAATTCTGATGTTCTTTTCCTACGATAATTGTTAGTATAATGTACCCCTACATAAGAAACTTACTACACTATGGGAACCTACTGTACTAAATGTAAGCCCCCTCCCGCTGACCACTCCTAACACTGTCGGAACATACTTTACTAAATCTACCCCCCTCCCCGTGACCACTCATAGCACGTCGGAACCCTACTGTACTAAATCTACCCCCCCCCCCGTGACCACTCCTAACACTCTCGGAACCTACTGTACTAAATCTACCCTCCCCCCCGTGACCACTCCTAACACTGTCGGAACCTACTGTACTAAATCTACCCCCACCGTGACCATTCCTAACACTGTCGGAACCTACTGTGCTAAATCTACCCCCACCGTGACCACTCCTAACACTGTCGGAACCTACTGTTCTAAATCTACCCCCCCCCCCCGTGACCACTCCTAACACTGTCGGAACCTACTGTACTAAATCTACCCCCACCGTGACCACTCCTAACAAACGGTTATTGTATAGCAGCTGATACATGTTGTCTTTGGTGACATTCTTAAAACATAAGGCACACATCTATCGCCCCTTTCTTATTTTAGGTGGCGTACAAAGTTATATAATCCATATTATACAAATTGTTGGCGTGCATGTGTCAATGCTCGAGCCAACCTCAAGAAGAGGATGGTAGCCATTATACAACAGTGGCTGCCATTTTTCTAATAAAATGGAAAACAAAAACAGAATACCACACTGTCAGAACAAATCACAACATACCACACTGTCAGAACAATCACAAAATATCAAACTGTCAGAACAATCACAAAATACCACACTGTCAGAACAATCACAAAATACCACACTGTCAGAACAAATCACAACATACCACACTGTCAGAACAATCACAAAATATCAAACTGTCAGAACAATCACAAAATATCAAACTGTCAGAACAATCACAAAATACCACACTGTCAGAACAATCACAAAATACCACACTGTCAGAACAAATCACAACATACCACACTGTCAGAACAATCACAAAATATCAAACTGTCAGAACAATCACAAAATATCAAACTGTCAGAACAATCACAAAATACCACACTGTCAAAACAATCACAAAATACCACACTGTCAGAACAATCACAAAATACCACACTGTCAGAATAATCACACAATACCACACTGTCAGAACAAAAATCAAAGATTAAAATCGTAGAAACAGAGACAAAATAGATACCTCTAACACACGAATCACTGTCCTGGCTTGGTACAAACACCTTGATAAAAAGTGGCGGTATTAAGATAGCTTTAGACTCAATCTCGCATAGTGAACTGATTCCTTGATAAATCGTTGGACTATTCAACACGAGGTTCGACTGTAAACTATTCTTCTACAGCATAGATATAGAAATGATACTAACAAATACAAAACTTATGATGAAGAAAACCTTACCTGCGAAACCTTCAACAGTCTGATATGAGCACGAAGGATATGTTCCATTTGTAGCAATCACAACCTGGTCCTTTCCTCATTCATGAATTGCTATCACGTTTGGAACAAAAGTAACACCACGGTTGTCATTAGTAGAACAGGAACTGCTTACCCTTCCGGGGCAGATGAGGTATCTCTGGTTTTTGGGATGTTCGTGTTGCTCGATCTTTTGTTTTCTGTGTATTACTTTGTATATAATTGTTCAATCTTCTGTCCCTTTTCTCATTGCCATTGTCTTATATATGCTTCTTCGGTTGACAGATTCTGATCAAGCCTTTCATATTTTCAAACCATTTTGTAAAATACACTTATTGTTTCTTGTATTTAATCTGAATGTACATTTTGTGTTTTAATTTATTTTAGAAATTCAATAAATGCAATTAATGGACAAAGCACCATAAATATACCAAGACAAGGTCAACCGATCCGTTTCTTAGAACACGTGACTGCAACAGTCTCACTGAACTACACTGAATATCGAAGCGAGATAGAACTTACATTAGTATCTCCAAGTGGTATGACAAGTCCTTTGTTATCACTAAGACTTTATGATAGTGCCTTTGATGACAGGTTATCGTGGACTTTTATGTCCGTTCACTTTTGGGGAGAAAACCCGATTGGACAATGGAGACTTCAGTTCCGGTCTATATTCTATTCAGCCACTGGTAAGATAAGTTTTAATGAAATAAAGTAAAACCTGTCTAAACTGAACCCTGAATAAATCAAGTTTAAACCGAACTTTAAGTATAGTCCCCAGAAAAGTCTTAACATACGAAAGGGGTAATCAAAAGCCGTAAGCGAAACAGGACAGACAACACAAAGGCCAACCGAAATGGACAAAATAATATCGCCGTTTTCTAATATAACATACAAGTGATGATATACAATTATAGTCTTTTGTTGAGGTCAAAGCGAGTTTTCATGGACCTTAAACACGATATTCACCGAAACCTTTAGGCTGAGGTCAATATTGATTGCTAAGGTCCAAAAAAATTCGTATTGACCGATACAAAAGACTGTAATTGTTTTATTACATTAAAATGAAAAGTGAAAGTGAAACCAAGTCTCCGAGATTTCTGAAAATCCCCGTTTGACTTCTGCAGGCCCATCGCCTGCGTCCATGATGATTATAGCAAAAGTTTCATCCCTTGTACGTTACGACTCTGGAATGGTCTGCCTACCTCAACAAAGTCCAGTCCTTCTCTTAATATATTTAAGACAAGACTGAACTCTGGTACAAAAGCCTCGCCTAAATATTTTCATATAGGTGACAGAAAAGAAAATATCATACACTGTCAGATGAGGAATGATGCTAGCAATCTAAATCTACATTTGCAACAACATCACTTATCTGACAGACCAACTTGCCCACATTGCAATGATCCCTGTGAAAGCCCCTCCCATTATTTTATGCACTGCCCTTTATACAATATTCATAGGCGACAACTTGTTGATTCCTTTAATAAACTTAACATATAATTTACTATTCAAACCATTCTTTATGGAAGTGAAACCTCTGATTAAAATCAGAATGTAAAACTTCTTCGTGCAGTACATTCCTTTATTAAGCGGAGCAAACGATTTGATAATAATATAGTAATATAAATTATATTTTTTAAACATTTTAAACTATAACAGTATTCTCACATATGATGGACCATGATTGCAAATTGTCGATAAAATCTAATCAATGTTAATTACTTACATGTATTAATAACTGAATATATGATATTTCCGACTGCTATTGTATACTCGAGTTATTTCCCATTGATTATGAAATTCTATATTGTATATTGTAAATATTAACTGCGTGCATTGTTGATTGTTGCTGTTGCCTTGTGTATGGAGAGGATTTATATAAGCTATTGCCTGCTATCCAATCCATTTCATTTATTTATGAATGAAATATGCTTAAAATGAAAAAAATGATGATTACTTGTTCATTCTAAAGTAACGCTAATACGAAGATTTTGATTGGACGAAATTTCACATTACCTTTATGTCCATTGGTCGAATAGAAATAGAATTCACGTGATTCTTTTTATAAGTTTCGTTAGAAAACGAAAGTGAAACCAAGTCAATACAAGTTTTAATCAAACAATATCAAATTTTACGGAATGTCAGGAGACAGCATGATAGCCAATAAAATTGTTTAAATAAAATCATTATGTAATAATATCTATTATCAAGCAACTAGCGTGATATTAACATGATATATCTAATATTATAGAATTATAGTCTTTTGTTGAGGTCAATGCGAGTTTTTATGAACCTTAAAACAATATTCACCGAAGCCTTTAGGCTTCGGTGAATATTGATTTCTAAGGTCCATAAAAACTCGTATTGACCAATACAAAAGACTGTAATTGTTTTATTACATCAATATGAAATTAATTGCTTCATTATGACGTCATACATAATGCAATGGAAAGCGAAAGTGAAACCAAGTCAATACGAGTTTTAATCAAACAATATCAAATTTTACGGAATGTCAGGTGACAGCATGATAGCCAATACAATTGTTTAAATACAATCATTATGTAATAAAACGTTATAACGACGTCACTCATGTCATGTTATAAAATCCTCTATTAACATACCACCGTTGATATGTTTTATAACGTTATAACGACGTCATTCATGTCATGTTATCAAATACTTTATTAACATACCACCATTGATATGTTTTATAACGTTATAACGACGTCACTCATGTCATGTTATCAAATCCTCTATTAACATACCACCGTTGATTTATTTTATCAAATCCTCTATTAACATACCACTGTTGATATGTTTTATCAAATCCTCTATTAACGTTATAACGACGTCACTCATGTCATGTTATCAAGTCCTAGATAAACATACCACCGTTGATATGTTTGATCAAATTCCCTAGTAACGTTATTACGAGGTCACTCATGTCATGTTATCAAGTCCTAGGTAAACATACCACCGTTGATATGCTTTGCTCAGAATGGACTTCTCATCCCATTTCATATCTCAGAATTCGCCTCTGACGTCATACTGATCTGAGAAATTCATATTCTCTCTTCATATTAACGATAGTATAATGTTTGGTTCCAAGAAGAGTTTGAAGATACCAACAGACAACACAATGGCCAAAAGAAAAAGTACAAAGATCTACAAAACATACATATAAAACTAATGATCGAGTAACACGAACCCCACTAAAAACCGGGGTTGAACTCAGGTGCTCCGGAAATGTAAGCAGCTTCTGATCCACTAGTGGCACCCGTCGTGTTAATCTAGTTACAATGTAGCAAATATTTGTTTATTTGACCTATCTTTTCCAAACACAAAAGGTGGTTTAAATGAGGTCTAAATGAGGTGTGGTCTAAATGAGGTTTAAATGAGGTGTGGTCTGAATGAGGTCTAAATGAGGTGTGGTCTAAATGAGGTCTAAATGAGGTGTGGTCTAAATGAGGTCTAAATGAGGTGTGGTCTCAATGAGGTCTAAATGAGGTCTAAATGAGGTCTCAATGAGGTCTGGTCTAAATGAGGTCTAAATGAGGTGTGGTCTAAGTGAGGTCTAAATGAGGTGTGGTCTAAATGAGGTCTAAATGAGGTGTGGTCTAACTGAGTTTTAAATGAGGTGTGGTCTAAATGAGGTCTAAATGAGGTCTACATGAGGTGTGATCTAAGTGAGGTCTAAATGAGGTGTGGTCTAAATGAGGTCTAAATGAGGTGTGGTCTAAGTGAGGTCTAAATGAGGTCTCAATGAGGTCTAAATGAGGTGTGATCTAAATGAGGTCTAAATGAGGTGTGGTCTAAGTGAGGTCTAAATGAGGTGTGGTCTAAATGAGGTCTAAATGAGGTGTGTCCTAAATGAGGTCTAAATGAGGTGTGGTCTAAATGAGATCTAAATGAGGTGTGGTCTAAATGAGGTTTAAATGAGGTGTGGTCTAAATGAGGTGTGGTCTAAATGAGGTCTAAATGAGGTGTGGTCTAAGTGAGGTCTAAAAGAGGTCTCAATGAGGTCTAAATGAGGTGTGGTCTAAATGAGGTCTAAATGAGGTGTGGTCTAAATGAGGTCTAAATGAGGTGTGGTCTAAATGAGGTCTAAATGAGGTGTGGTCTAAGTGAGATCTAAATGAGGTTTAAATGAGGTGTGGTCTCAATGAGGTCTAAATGAGGTCTAAATGAGGTGTGGTCTAAATGAAGTCTAAGTGAGGTGTGGTCTAAATGAGGTCTAAATGAGGTGTGGTCTAAATGAGGTCTAAATGAGGTGTGGTCTAAATGAGGTCTAAATGAGGTGTGGTCTAAGTGAGGTCTAAATGAGGTCTAAATGAGGTGTGGTCTAAATGAGGTCTAAATGAGGTGTGGTCTAAGTGAGGTCTAAATGAGGTTTCAATGAGGTGTGGTTTAAATGACGTCTAAATGAGGTGTAGGTAGGTTTCACTGTATATAGTTTACAGTTTCTTGGTTAGTGATGTTAAACGATAGATTATTTAATTAATCGAGTTGAAAGGTTATCACAACAATGTGCTAACCACGTCGATGGTGTAATGGTTAGTATGTAGTATGCTAAGGGAAAACAAATTAGATTTAGTATTGTAGCTGAACAATTTGTTATGCTGTCACCGGCTAGAGACAAAGCCATGCACTTTACGTTTTATGTGAAATAAAATGAATTTTATGTCAATGTAGTTTTTATGGAAAAATGTATTTCTGTTACACGTGATAGGAAATACATTTTTTTGCTTTCCTTCTCATGAGAAAAAAATATTTTGACTGAGGAAGGTTCTGAAAAAAAAATTACGAGCACAATGAAAATTCCAGGCCCCCTTAATAAGAAAATGGGTATTGTCTAACCTCAAGTGTGGTTGATCGTGGATACGAGCATCAGTGAGGTTAAATCAAAGACTGTGACGGTGGTATTTGCTGCTCCTCCGCTAAGCAGTTTGAAGGAATAAGAGTGAATAACGGTTAGCCTGAAATCATGATAATGTGTCCGAGTGGAGCGACATGTCTACCTGCGGACTGTTGTTTCACTGAGCTAGCACTTAAAGGAATTAATTTCATAATGATGATGATGATGATGGCTTTTTCATAGATCAACAGGTTTAATTAGAGTTTTATTGTGTTATCTCACCGTAACCACAGTCCATGGGTAGACCAGCTGATCACTACATCACCGATGTAGTCTTTTAATGGACGTTTAAACAGACATACGATGTTAACATAGTTCTCAATAAATAAAACGATCATTCTAATGATCCATGACTGGACATCTACTATTTGTGTTAAGAAAATTCTGTTCTGTATGTGTCACGAATGATGAACTGAAGATGCCAAATGGGCAATCAGAAGCCAGAGACAAGACAGACATTATAGAAAACAGTGATCTACAATACACCACACATACAACTAGAAATTGAGCTACA
This sequence comes from Bathymodiolus septemdierum, assembly GCA_963383655.1. Classification (NCBI taxonomy): domain Eukaryota; kingdom Metazoa; phylum Mollusca; class Bivalvia; order Mytilida; family Modiolidae; genus Bathymodiolus; species Bathymodiolus septemdierum. Next base: position 2,658,314 of record OY726528.1, read on the forward strand.
CGAACTCCACTCAAAATCGGAAATGAACTCAGGTGCTCTGGAAGGGTAAGTTCCTGCTCTTGCTGCAAACCTTGTGATAATTCATGAATGATGAAAGTAGCGGATGATTATTTCGACAAATGAAACATTTGTGACACAGATAAAATATTAAAATATACAGGTAACAACCGCATCGGTAGTGTCATGGTTAACGTGCTCGATTCGAGTGCGGTAGATCGTGGGTTCCAGCCCTGGTCGAATCGAACCAAGCACTATGAAATTGGTATTTGCTGGTTCTAAGTCCTTCTAAGTTCTAAGTACGCAGCATGAAAAAGAAAGTACAATGTATGGTTGTGTCCATGTAGAGCGACATGTTTACGTGAGGGCTGTTGTTTCAGTGGTCTACGGCAGATATGTTGTTTCAGTTGTCTATGTGAGGGCTGTTGCTTCAGTGGTCTACGTGAGAGCTGTTGGTTGAGTGGTCTACGTGAAGGCTGTTGGTTCAGTGGTCTACGTGAAGGCTATTGGTTCAGTGGTCTACGTGAGTGCTGTTGGTTCAGTGGTCTACGTGAAGGTTGTTGGTTCAGTGGTCTACGTGAAGGCTGTTGGTTCAGTTGTCTACGTGAGGGCTGCTGGTTCAGTTGTCTACGTGAGGGCTGTTGCTTCAGTGGTCTACGTGAGAGCTGTTGTTTCAGTGATCTACATGAGGAGTGTTGTTTCAGTGGTCTACGTGAGAGCTGTTGTTTCAGTGGTCTACGTGAGGGCTGTTGTTTCAGTGGTCTATGTGAGAGCTGTTGTTTCAGTGGTCTATGTGAGGGCTGTTGTTTCAGTGGTCTACGTGAGGGCTGTTGTGTCAGTGGTCTACGTGAAGGCTGTTGTTTCAGTGGTCTATGTGAGAGCTGTTGCTTCAGTGGTCTACGTGAGGGCTGTTGTGTCAGTGGTCTACGTGAAGACTGTTGTTTCCATGGCCTACGTGAGAGCTGTTGCTTCAGTGGTCTACGTGAGAGCTGTTGTTTCAGTGATCTACGTGAGGGCTGTTGTTTCAGTGGTCTATGTGAGGGCTGTTGTTTCAGTGGTCTACGTGATGGGCCTTTGTTTCAGTGGTCTACGTGAGAGCTGTTGTTTCAGTGGTCTACGTGAAGGCTGTTGGTTCAGTGGTCTACGTGAAGGCTATTGGTTCAGTGGTCTACGTGAGTGCTGTTGGTTCAGTGGTCTACGTGAAGGTTGTTGGTTCAGTGGTCTACGTAAAGGCTGTTGGTTCAGTTGTCTACGTGAGGGCTGCTGGTTCAGTTGTCTACGTGAGGGCTGTTGCTTCAGTGGTCTACGTGAGAGCTGTTGTTTCAGTGATCTACATGAGGAGTGTTGTTTCAGTGGTCTACGTGAGAGCTGTTGTTTCAGTGGTCTACGTGAGGGCTGTTGTTTCAGTGGTCTATGTGAGAGCTGTTGTTTCAGTGGTCTACGTGAGGGCTGTTGTTTCCATGGTCTACGTGAGAGCTGTTGCTTCAGTGGTCTACGTGAGAGCTGTTGATTCAGTGGTCTACGTGAGGGCTGTTGTTTCAGTGGTCTACGTGAGGGCTGTTGTTTCAGTGGTCTATGTGAGGGCTGTTGTTTCAGTGGTCTATGTGAGGGCTGTTGTTTCAGTGGTCTACGTGAGGGCTGTTGTGTCAGTGGTCTACGTGAAGGCTGTTGTTTCAGTGGTCTATGTGAGAGCTGTTGCTTCAGTGGTCTACGTGAGGGCTGTTGTGTCAGTGGTCTACGTGAAGACTGTTGTTTCCATGGCCTACGTGAGAGCTGTTGCTTCAGTGGTCTACGTGAGAGCTGTTGTTTCAGTGATCTACGTGAGGGCTGTTGTTTCAGTGGTCTATGTGAGGGCTGTTGTTTCAGTGGTCTACGTGATGGGCCTTTGTTTCAGTGGTCTACGTGAGGGCTGTTGTTTCAGTGGTCTACATGAGGGCTGTTGCTTCAGTGAGTATACTTTGAAGATCTAACTCAGCCTGTTGTACATCGAGTATATTAGTATCATCATAATCACCATCATTATCGCATCAAAATATCATTTGTACTCGCCAAAATATGGCTGAAAAAAATGCTTTTTTGGCGCTAAACAATAATCAGTTACTCCAACCTATATGTAACAATAATATTCTCTATATTTTATATCTCCAGGTTCTAATTTATTTTTCATTGCAAGCTGTATTGTATAATTATGGTTTTTGTAGTTGATTTAGAAAGCTGGTCCCTGACATTGTATGGTACAAGTACTAATCCTAGATGGTGGAGCGGTTAAAATCTAGATCGTGAAAGGTTATAATCTAGATTGCAAAAGGTAAGATGAGAATGTTTTTGCTAACAACGGAACCTGCTAGAAGTAAAAAAAAAAACATATAATTATCACAATCTGTATTCATTAAAATGAAATACATGTATTCCTATATAATGACGTTACTAGATCCAGTTATAAAGAAGGGGGTTATGATCTTATTAACTGGTTTATCCACGCCACATTTTGGTGCTTGTACCATGCAAGTTCCTGGATTTTCACCGTCATATGGCTTTGTCTCTTTTTTGTGTGTTCAGTGAGTGAAGGTGAGAAGGGATTGTCCATTTAGTTAATATTGGTGGAATTATTGACACTTTCTTTTCAAACTTTCGTATTGGTCATAAACAGTTAATTGATTAATTCTTAAAAGTTATATATTAAACAATATACCACGTGCTAGGTAAAATAATGACATCATGTCAATAATTAAAAGACGAGAAAATGGGAAGTTACAGAAAAATGTACCTAAAGATAAATACTTTCAAAATGAATTTAAATTATTTGTCTTTCTAATCGTTTAACTATGAGCGTACCCCTGTGAGTGTACCCCTCTGAGTGTACCTCTGTGAGTTTCCCCCTGTGAGCGTACCCCTTTGAGTGTACCTCTGTGAGTTTCTCCCTGTGAGCGTACCCCTGTGAGTGTAGCCCTGTTAGTTTACTCCTGTGAGCGTACCCCTGTGAGTGTACCCCTATGAGTGTACCCCTATGAGTGTACCCCTGTGATTGTACCCCTGTGAGTACCCCTGTGAGTGTACCCTTGTGAGCGTACCCCTTTGAGTGTACCTTTGTGAGTGTACCCATGTGAGTGTACCCATGTGAACGTACCCCTGTGAGCGTACAACTATGAGAGTACCCCTGTGAGTATACCCCTGTGAGTGTACCCCTATGAGTGTACCGCTGTTAGTGTACCCCTGTGAGTGTACCCCTGTGAGTATAACCCTGTGAGTGTACCCCTGTGAACGTACCCCTGTGAGCGTGTCCCTGTGAGCGTACCCCTGTGAGTGTACCCCTGTGAGTGTACCACTGTGAGAACCACTATGAGCGCACCCCTGTGAGTGTACCCCTGTGAGTGTACCTCTGTGAGTGTACCCCTGTGAACGTACTCCTGTGAGCGTGCCCCTGTGAGCGTACCCCTGTGAGTGTACCCCTGTGAGGGTACCCTTGTAAACGTATCCCTGTGAGCGTACCGCTGTGAGCGTACCCCTGTGCGTGTACCCCTGTGAGCGTACCCCTGTGAGTGTACCCCTGTGAGTGTACCCCTGTGAGTGTAGCCCTGTGAACGTATCCCTGTGAGCGTTCCCCAGTGAACGTACCCCTGTGAGCGTCCCCTGTGAGCGTACCCCACTGAGCGTATCCCTGTGAGTGTACCCCTGTGAGTGTACCCCTGTGAACGTACCCCAGTGAGTGTACCTCTGTGAGCGTACCCCTGTGAGTGTACCCCTGTGAACATACCCCTGTGAGCGTACTCCTGTGAGTGTACTCCTATGAGCGTACCCTTGTGAACGTACCCCTATGAGCGTACCTTTGTGAACGTACCCCTGTGAGCGTACCCCTGTGAACGTACCCCTATGAACGCACTCATGTGAGTGTACCCCTTTGAACGTACTTCTGTGAGTGTGCCCCTGTGAGCGTAGCCCTGTGAGCGTACCCCTGTGAAGGTATCCCATTTAGCGTAACCCTGTGAGCGTACCCCTGTGAACGTACCCCTGTGAGCGTACCCCTGTGCGTGTACCCCTTTGAGCGTACCCCTGTGAGTGTACACCTGTGAGTGTACTCCTGTGAGTGTACCCCTGTGAACGTATCCCTGTGAGCGTACCCCAGTGAACGTACCCCTGTGAGCGTACACCTGTGAGCGTACCCATATGAGCGTACCCCTGTGAGTGTACCCCTGTGAGCGTACCCTGTGAGCGTACCCCACTGAGCGTACCCCTCTGAGTGTACCCCTGTAAATGTAACCCTGTGAGTGAACCCCTGTGAACGTACCCCAGTGAGTGTACCTCTGTGAGCGTACCCCTGTGAGTGTACCCCTGTGAACATACCCCTGTGAGCGTACTCCTGTGAGTGTACTCCTATGAGCGTACCCCTGTGAACGTACCCCTGTGAGCGTACCTTTGTGAACGTACCCCTGTGAGCGTACCCCTGTGAACATACCCCTGTGAACGCACTCCTGTGAGTGTACCACTGTGAGTGTACCCCTGTGAGTGTACTTCTGTGAATGTGCCCCTGTGAGCGTAGCCCTGTGAGCGTACCCATGTGAACGTACCTCAGTTAGCGTAACCCTGTGAGCGTACCTCTGTGAGCGTACCCCTGTGAACGTACCCCTGTTAGCGTACCCCTGTGAGTGTGCCCCTGTGAGTATACCCCTGTGAGTGTACCCCTTTGAGCGTACCCCTGTGAGTGTACCCCTGTGAGCGTACCCTTGTTAGCGTACCTCTGTGAGCGTACCCCTGTGAGCGTACACCTGTGAACGTACCCCTGTGAGTACCTCTGATAGCGTACACCTGTGAGCGTACCCCTGTTGGTGTACCCTTGTGAGCGTACCCATGTGAGCGTACTCCTGTGAGCGTACTCCTGTGAGCGTGTCCCTGTGAGCGTACCCCTCTGAACGTACCCCTGTGAGTGTAACCCTGTGAGCGTACCCCTGTGAGCATACCCTGGCCCGTCTGAACAGCATTTAGTCCCTCGGAAAAAACAGTGTATTGGTGCCCATATCTACACAACCACTCACAGAACAGGTTAACCACTAAAAAGCATGCTATGCTCAACATACATAGATTAGCATGAGGCCCCTTTGCTCGATAGGTACCCCCCACTCCCGGGAAAATGCCCAGCGTGCCCATGCATTACCACGGCCCTGAACGTACCTATTGTAGGTTATTCCAGAAACCCGAGAATCACATAGAAAAAACCAGAATATATATAAAGAGAGTATGACAAGCATAAATTATTTGACTTTCCCGTCTTTCGCTTTTGAGGGTATCTCATGTAATTTTTCCCAGAAACCTGTCGTCGTGCACACTAAATTAGATATCTATGTTTTTATTACTATCAATGTGTCAATATCTCTGTCAATACCCCGAGGGTATCATCCGCCCAGTAATTGGTCCCCGAGGGTATCATCCGCCCAGTAATTTGTCCCCGAGGGTATCATCCGCCCAGTAATTAGTCCCTGAGGATATCATCCGCCCTGTAATTAGTCCCCGAGGGTATCATCCGCCCAGTAATTAGTCCCCGAGGGTATCATTCGCCCAGTAATTAGTCCCCGAGGGTATCATTCGCCCAGTAATTAGTCCCCGAGGGTATCATTCGCCCAGTAATTAGTCCCCGAGGGTATCATCCGCCCAGTAATTAGTACCCGAGGGTATCATTCGCCCAGTAATTAGTCCCCGAGGGTATCAACCGCCCAGTAATTAGTCTCCGAGGGTATCATTCGCCCAGTAATTATTCCCGGAGGGTATCATCAGCCCACTTATCAGTGTTTCGGCATTGACATGGATTATTAGACATATTTATTATTAAAATTTACAGTTCCTAAATTATATAAATATTATAAAAAACTAATGTTCTCCTCCTCATGTATATCTTAGCTGATTGTGGTGTTCTTACCCCCAAAGGTTTGTAAATGATATGACTTTTATTATGAGTGTACCTAATGAAGATTATTCCAGAAACTCACCATACGCAATACACATGTATATTATATATATCTACCATAATTTTTTTTAACAATCACATCAAGTTTCAGTAAAGATACTTACCTATAATTATATTTTCTTTCAACTATTGACAGAAAAGTATTAAGATATCAAATGTGATATCATTAGTGATAACTTGAAGATGTACAGACAATAAAATAACTAAAAGTAAAAGATGTACAGACAATAAAATAACTAAAAGTAAAAGATGTACAGACAATAAAATAACTAAAAGTAAAAGATGTACAGACAATAAAATAACTAAAAATAAAAGATGTACAGACAATAAAATAACTAAAAGTAAAAGATGTACAGACAATAAAATAACTAAAAGTAAAAGATGTACAGACAATAAAATAACTAAAAGTAAAAGATGTACAGACAATAAAATAACTAAAAGTAAAAGATGTACAGACAATAAAATAACTAAAAATAAAAGATGTACAGACAATAAAATAACTAAAAGTAAAAGATGTACAGACAATAAAATAACTAAAAGTAAAAGATGTACAGACAATAAAATAACTAAAAGTAAAAGATGTACAGACAATACAATAACTAAAAGTAAAAGATGTACAGACAATAAAATAACTAAAAGTAAAAGATGTACAGACAATAAAATAACTAAAAGTAAAAGATGTACAGACAATAAAATAACTAAAAGTAAAAGATGTACAGACAATACAATAACTAAAAGTAAAAGATGTACAGACAATAAAATAACTAAAAGTAAAAGATGTACAGACAATAAAATAACTAAAAGTAAAAGATGTACAGACAATAAAATAACTAAGAGTAAAAGATGTACAGACAATAAAATAACTAAAAGTAAAAGATGTACAGACAATAAAATAACTAAAAGTAAAAGATGTACAGACAATAAAATAACTAAAAGTAAAAGATGTACAGACAATAAAATAACTAAAAGTAAAAGATGTACAGACAATAAAATAACTAAAAGTAAAAGATGTACAGACAATAAAATAACTAAAAGTAAAAGATGTACAGACAATAAAATAACTAAAAGTAAAAGATGTACAGACAATAAAATAACTAAGAGTAAAAGATGTACAGACAATAAAATAACTAAAACTAAAAGATGTACAGACAATAAAATAACTAAAAGTAAAAGGAGAATAGGACAAACAACGATCTACAAAACATTACACAGAAAACTAATGATCGAGCAACGCAGACCTTACTAAACACCGGGAGTGTACTCGTGCGCTCCGGAAGGACAATCAGTTCCTGCTCCACATGAAACATCCGTCGTAATGTAATTCTAGGAGGATATCTAACCTTGAATAACTTTTCTTTTCTTTTCTTTTCAGATTCAAGGTTATGTCAAAGACAACAATATAATATATATTATATATATAGATTATTACATGGCATTTTTCAAATAATACCCTTTATCAGTCCGAGGTCATGATATCAGTCCGAGAGCCGATATGCTCAAGGGATAATACACTTGCTTTATCAGCCCGCTTGTACCATTCTTGTGAAACTGGGTGAAATAAACATGACTTCTCTTATTATTCTAAACACAACTGAAAGTTTTATTACAGGGTAAAATGTTAGCTTTTTCAACTACACGTATATGATAAAGGGTTTTATTGGTTTATTGTATTTTATTATATATGGTTTTATTGGTATATTGTATTTTATTTGTATATGGCTTTATTGGTATATTGTATTTTTATTATATATGGTTTTATTGGTATATTGTATTTTATTATTTATGGTTTTATTTGTATATTGTTTCTTATTTGTATATAGTATTTTATTTGTATATTGTATTGTATTTTATTTGTATATTGTATTTTATTTGTATATTGTTTCTTATTTGTATATAGTATTTTATTTGTATATTGTATTTTATTTGCATATTGTATTTTATTTGTATATTGTATTTTATTTAATAAATATATTTGCATCAATTAACAAATTCAATTATTTGCTTCTGTTTCCACGATATTCCCATTACATTTTATATTTTTTTCCGACAGTGTTTTTTTTCCAACTGTTCCGACCGTATTTATTTTATCTGTTCCCATAGTCTGATATTTTTTTAAACTGTTTCGACAGTGTGGTATTATCTTACTGTTCCGACAGTGTGGTATTTTTTATTTCGAACTGTTACGAGAGTGTAACATTTTTTCTTTCTTCGAGTTGTTCAGACAGTGTGGTATTTAAACTGTCCCGACATTGTGGTATTTTAACTGTCCCGGCAGTGTGGTATTTTAGCTGTCTCGGCAGTGTGGTATTTTAACTGTCCCGTCAGTGTGGTATTTTAACTGTCCCGGCAGTGTGGTATTTTAACTGTCCCGGCAGTGTGGTATTTTAACTGTCCCGGCAGTGTGGTATTTTAACTGTCCCGTCAGTATAGTATTTTAACTGTCCCGGCAGTGTGGTATTTTAACTGTTTCGACAGTGTGGTATTTTAACTGTCCCGGCAGTGTGGTATTTTAACTGTTTCGACAGTGTGGTATTTTAACTGTCCCGGCAGTGTGGTATTTTACCTATCCCGATAGTGTGGTATTTTAACTGTCCCGACAGTGTGGTATTTTAACTGTCCCGACAGTATGGAATGTTTTTACCGTTGCTACAGTGTAGTATTTTAACTGTCCCGTCAGTGTAGTATTTTAACTGTCCCGGCAGTGTGGTATTTTAACTGTCCCGTCAGTGTAGTATTTTAACTGTCCCGGCAGTGTGGTATTTTAACTGTCCCGGCAGTGTGGTATTTTAACTGTCCCGACAGTGTGGTATTTTAACTGTCCCGTCAGTGTGGTATTTTAACTGTTTCTACAGTGTGGTATTTTAACTGTCCCGGCAGTGTGGTATTTTACCTATCCCGACAGTGTGGTATTTTAACTGTCCCTACAGTGTGATATTTCAACTGTCCCGGCAGTGTGGTATTTTAACTGTCCCGACTGTGTGGTATTTTAACTGTCCCGTCAGTGTGGTATTTTAACTGTCCCGGCAGTGTGGTATTTTAACTGTCCCGACAGTGTGGTATTTTAACTGTCCCGTCAGTGTGGTATTTTAACTGTTTCGACAGTGTGGTATTTTAACTGTCCCGGCAGTGTGGTATTTTAACTGTTTCGACAGTGTGGTATTTTAACTGTCCCGGCAGTGTGGTATTTTACCTATCCCGACAGTGTGGTATTTTAACTGTCCCGACAGTGTGGTATTTTAACTGTCCCGACAGTATGGAATGTTTTTACCGTTGCTACAGTGTGGTATTTTTTTTTCTTTTTTCGAACTGTTCCGATAGTGTGGTATTTCTTTTACTGAGTTGTGAACTTTCTATCTATATGTAGCAACATTCCAGCAGCACCTTGATACGGAGTATATATCTCTCAGTTGAAACGATATTCCAGAGCTTGTGGTTGCTAGAATGATTTCCTTGATAGAGGGTTGCAGCTAACAAGGAAGTTACTGAACCAAGGATTCCTCTTGGTTAAGTAGAAGTCATCACTTCGAAGGTTTTACGGTTGCCACCTTGTCTTGGTTGACCGTTATGGAATATCTGTGTCACAAATTACCACGGATATGCTCCCCCCCCCCCCCTTGTCGTTAACACTTGCCGGTCCTTTCCTCATACATGACTTATCACCGGGTTTGTGCATAGATTAACACGACGGGTGCCACTTGTGGAGCAGGAGCTACTCACCATTCCTGGGCACTTGAGTTTTTAGTGTGGTTCATTTTACTCGATCTTCAGTTTTATGCGTATGTTTCGTAGATTGTTGTTTGTCCTTTTGTACTTTTTCTTTTGGCCAGTCTGTTCTTCGATATACGGATTCTGATTGCCCCTTTGGCATCTTCAAGCTCTTCTTATTCAATTTTTTCCCTTTTTGATCTTACCCTCATTTCTATTTCAACATTTATTTGGCATATTATATAAGTTTTTAATATTAGCAGATTCCCTTAACACGTAAGAAGGGGTCGTCGCGATCGTATGATAGATGGATTTACAACTACCTGTGCAATTAGTGTCTATCACCATTGGGAGGTGTACTCGATGCAACTTTATGTGATAAGTGTCAGTGATTTTCGACATATTGGTGCTTTTCTTCGTGTACTCCGGTTTCCTCCACCAATAAAACCGATCGCCACGATATAGCTGGATTATGATTGAAAGTGGTATTAAACACCATAACCCTAACCTTTGGTATGTAAGATCACGTGTGTTCCATATGTATAATATCAGTTTAATAAAAAAAAAGAATGGCGAATGTCTTGACTATAACAAGACCTCTGTAACAATTAAATCATATTCTTGTTTGTACTCCTAAAGTCAAGGTCTCAAACTTTTTATTTCATAGGACCCCTATATGAAGTATATATCTCTCAGATGATACGATATTCAGAGCTTGTGGTTCATATCAGGATTTCCTTGATAGAGGGTTGCTGCTAACAAGGAAGCTACTTAACCAAGGGTTCCTTTTGGTAAAATTGAAGTCATCATTTCGAAAATGTTACCGCCGCCACCATGACTTGGTTGACCGTTTTGGAATATCTTTGTCACAATTGACCACGGATATGTTCCACTTGTCGCAAACACTTCCCGGTTCTTTCCTCATTCACGACTTATTACCGGATGTGTAACTAGATTAACACGACGGATGCCACTAGTGGAGCAGGAACTGCCTACCGTTCCGGAGCACCTGAATTCACCCACGGTTTTTAGTGGGGTTCGTGTTACTCGATATTTAGTTTGATATGTATGTTTTCCCGATCGTTGTTTGTTCTTTTGTGCTTTTTTTTGGTCATTGTGTTGTCTGTTCTTCGATATACGGATTCTGATTGCCCCTTTGGCATCTTCAAGCTCTTCTTATTCAATTTTTTCCCTTTTTGATCTTACCCTCATTTCTATTTCAACATTTATTTGGCATATTATATAAGTTTTTAATATTAGCAGATTCCCTTAACACGTAAGAAGGGGTCGTCGCGATCGTATGATAGATGGATTTACAACTACCTGTGCAATTAGTGTCTATCACCATTGGGAGGTGTACTCGATGCAACTTTATGTGATAAGTGTCAGTGATTTTCGACATATTGGTGCTTTTCTTCGTGTACTCCGGTTTCCTCCACCAATAAAACCGATCGCCACGATATAGCTGGATTATGATTGAAAGTGGTATTAAACACCATAACCCTAACCTTTGGTATGTAAGATCACGTGTGTTCCATATGTATAATATCAGTTTAATAAAAAAAAAGAATGGCGAATGTCTTGACTATAACAAGACCTCTGTAACAATTAAATCATATTCTTGTTTGTACTCCTAAAGTCAAGGTCTCAAACTTTTTATTTCATAGGACCCCTATATGAAGTATATATCTCTCAGATGATACGATATTCAGAGCTTGTGGTTCATATCAGGATTTCCTTGATAGAGGGTTGCTGCTAACAAGGAAGCTACTTAACCAAGGGTTCCTTTTGGTAAAATTGAAGTCATCATTTCGAAAATGTTACCGCCGCCACCATGACTTGGTTGACCGTTTTGGAATATCTTTGTCACAATTGACCACGGATATGTTCCACTTGTCGCAAACACTTCCCGGTTCTTTCCTCATTCACGACTTATTACCGGATGTGTAACTAGATTAACACGACGGATGCCACTAGTGGAGCAGGAACTGCCTACCGTTCCGGAGCACCTGAATTCACCCACGGTTTTTAGTGGGGTTCGTGTTACTCGATATTTAGTTTGATATGTATGTTTTCCCGATCGTTGTTTGTTCTTTTGTGCTTTTTTTTGGTCATTGTGTTGTCTGTTCTTCGATATACGGATTCTGATTGCCCCTTTGGCATCTTCAAGCTCTTCTTATTCAATTTTTTCCCTTTTTGATCTTACCCTCATTTCTATTTCAACATTTATTTGGCATATTATATAAGTTTTTAATATTAGCAGATTCCCTTAACACGTAAGAAGGGGTCGTCGCGATCGTATGATAGATGGATTTACAACTACCTGTGCAATTAGTGTCTATCACCATTGGGAGGTGTACTCGATGCAACTTTATGTGATAAGTGTCAGTGATTTTCGACATATTGGTGCTTTTCTTCGTGTACTCCGGTTTCCTCCACCAATAAAACCGATCGCCACGATATAGCTGGATTATGATTGAAAGTGGTATTAAACACCATAACCCTAACCTTTGGTATGTAAGATCACGTGTGTTCCATATGTATAATATCAGTTTAATAAAAAAAAAGAATGGCGAATGTCTTGACTATAACAAGACCTCTGTAACAATTAAATCATATTCTTGTTTGTACTCCTAAAGTCAAGGTCTCAAACTTTTTATTTCATAGGACCCCTATATGAAGTATATATCTCTCAGATGATACGATATTCAGAGCTTGTGGTTCATATCAGGATTTCCTTGATAGAGGGTTGCTGCTAACAAGGAAGCTACTTAACCAAGGGTTCCTTTTGGTAAAATTGAAGTCATCATTTCGAAAATGTTACCGCCGCCACCATGACTTGGTTGACCGTTTTGGAATATCTTTGTCACAATTGACCACGGATATGTTCCACTTGTCGCAAACACTTCCCGGTTCTTTCCTCATTCACGACTTATTACCGGATGTGTAACTAGATTAACACGACGGATGCCACTAGTGGAGCAGGAACTGCCTACCGTTCCGGAGCACCTGAATTCACCCACGGTTTTTAGTGGGGTTCGTGTTACTCGATATTTAGTTTGATATGTATGTTTTCCCGATCGTTGTTTGTTCTTTTGTGCTTTTTTTTGGTCATTGTGTTGTCTGTTCTTCGATATACGGATTCTGATTGCCCCTTTGGCATCTTCAAGCTCTTCTTATTCAATTTTTTCCCTTTTTGATCTTACCCTCATTTCTATTTCAACATTTATTTGGCATATTATATAAGTTTTTAATATTAGCAGATTCCCTTAACACGTAAGAAGGGGTCGTCGCGATCGTATGATAGATGGATTTACAACTACCTGTGCAATTAGTGTCTATCACCATTGGGAGGTGTACTCGATGCAACTTTATGTGATAAGTGTCAGTGATTTTCGACATATTGGTGCTTTTCTTCGTGTACTCCGGTTTCCTCCACCAATAAAACCGATCGCCACGATATAGCTGGATTATGATTGAAAGTGGTATTAAACACCATAACCCTAACCTTTGGTATGTAAGATCACGTGTGTTCCATATGTATAATATCAGTTTAATAAAAAAAAAGAATGGCGAATGTCTTGACTATAACAAGACCTCTGTAACAATTAAATCATATTCTTGTTTGTACTCCTAAAGTCAAGGTCTCAAACTTTTTATTTCATAGGACCCCTATATGAAGTATATATCTCTCAGATGATACGATATTCAGAGCTTGTGGTTCATATCAGGATTTCCTTGATAGAGGGTTGCTGCTAACAAGGAAGCTACTTAACCAAGGGTTCCTTTTGGTAAAATTGAAGTCATCATTTCGAAAATGTTACCGCCGCCACCATGACTTGGTTGACCGTTTTGGAATATCTTTGTCACAATTGACCACGGATATGTTCCACTTGTCGCAAACACTTCCCGGTTCTTTCCTCATTCACGACTTATTACCGGATGTGTAACTAGATTAACACGACGGATGCCACTAGTGGAGCAGGAACTGCCTACCGTTCCGGAGCACCTGAATTCACCCACGGTTTTTAGTGGGGTTCGTGTTACTCGATATTTAGTTTGATATGTATGTTTTCCCGATCGTTGTTTGTTCTTTTGTGCTTTTTTTTGGTCATTGTGTTGTCTGTTCTTCGATATACGGATTCTGATTGCCCCTTTGGCATCTTCAAGCTCTTCTTATTCAATTTTTTCCCTTTTTGATCTTACCCTCATTTCTATTTCAACATTTATTTGGCATATTATATAAGTTTTTAATATTAGCAGATTCCCTTAACACGTAAGAAGGGGTCGTCGCGATCGTATGATAGATGGATTTACAACTACCTGTGCAATTAGTGTCTATCACTATTGGGAGGTGTACTCGATGCAACTTTATGTGATAAGTGTCAGTGATTTTCGACATATTGGTGCTTTTCTTCGTGTACTCCGGTTTCCTCCACCAATAAAACCGATCGCCACGATATAGCTGGATTATGATTGAAAGTGGTATTAAACACCATAACCCTAACCTTTGGTATGTAAGATCACGTGTGTTCCATATGTATAATATCAGTTTAATAAAAAAAAAGAATGGCGAATGTCTTGACTATAACAAGACCTCTGTAACAATTAAAAAATAGTATTAAACTTAAGATTTATCTCCCCTTTGATATTAGGGATACAATCATGGATATGCAACCTTTGTAAACACATGAGGTTTTTGTACGCCATGTCCTTCATAATGCTGCTTCCAATTAGTTACAAGGTATGGATAACGTAATTTACCATAACGTCTGTCAGCATTGAATCTAATGAATTCATGTTCATAATGATATGGCACCCCTATTGTCAAGGAACCGCCATCTTTTGTTACACACCAAGCTCGTGCTATGGTAATTATATCACCCCATGGATTTAGCATATCCCCAAATCTTCCTAAACCAGAATGTTCTACTGAGCTATAGGTAACAATCACATCGAAAGTGCCTAGCGTGTTATCCAGATAACTGTTTCGGAATTCTAATGGGACCATAGTTTTTAATTGAGGATGTTTAGAATTAATAGCTCCGTACTCCAGAGTTACAATTTCTTTTGCTCCTGCCTCTAAAACACAAGCTTCGACCCATGGAGATGTGGAACCAATCACTAATACACGTGCATTTTTAATTCCAGGTGTATGCTTAAGAGCATCACGTAATTCGTTTGTATCCTTTGCTCCGTATGTTCCTCCCAGCTTTCCCTTTTTAGCTAATCGTATCAGATTGTTAACAGTTTTGACCGTCCATACGGGTATTGACTTTGTCCGTCCTAGATATATGTCACTGTAATATGCTTTAATTAATTGTATTCGACCACCCATGGTGTATTCATCCTTCAGATCTGGTGGCATTGCTTTAGGAGCCCTCGGTTTCCCATGTCCTAAATCAATATAGTCATTTTTAAACAGTGCCAAACAATCGATAGGTGCTGTCACATGATCAAAATATGGTCCCGGTGATCCTTTCCGAGAAGTATTGCACAGTTGACCACAATCTCGTAAAATGGCATTGAGATATATACCTTCATATCTACCAGGATTCAGGGGCCTTTGGTAATCATATTTTGGAGGGCCGTTAATATCATCACGTGGTTTATTCAGAAATGAGAACGAAGATACAATCCACACAATGAAGCACGTGATTAGTAATCCAATACAAATATTAAAGTTCTTTTCCTTGTTCCGAATTTTCACCATTTCTATAATTCTGTGGCAGGATTTTTTCACCACTGAAATAATTAAAATAATATTAATTTCAACGATCACGACGAATGCAAAATCAAAATGACATTGTACACACGATTACCATTTTTATTTTATAATTATTATTATTAATTACAAACTACCCATAAATGGGTTTATCAATACAAATAAGAAACATATAAAACTCACAGTGAAAATTAATCATAATACAGTCACCTTGCCTTAAAGACCACCGGTATTTAACAAACACATTATCCGTTCACACTCTGTTGCATTTTATGTTACTCAAAGACAATTAATGCCTGAACCACAACTTGAAATGATAGACGCAAAACATGTCATTATTTGAAATAAAGGTAGAATCACTAAGCATAGATTACCTATTCAACCTGGAAGATGGCAAACTATCGAAAGAAAAACCATATGAAATGACTCATCTGCGACAAAAATGACATTGGAGATGAATTCCATTATATTTTGCAATGCCCATACTTTGAGCAAACCGTAAACACCTCATCCCATAGCGAAAAAAACCCAGATCTCTTAAGGCAGCGAGAGGCAAAAAGAAAATCAAACAAGCAGACAACTAACAAATAAAGAGGAACAAAAATAAAAAAACAAGCAAACAAACATTAAAGCATAAAACGAAAAACAAAAAGCAAAATTAAAAACAAAAATGCGATATATTGTGTTAATTGCTATAGTAAAATATAATACGGTAATTTATAAAAATAATGTTATTATCGTCATAAATGAATAAAAAAAATATCAATTTAATAAATTATACTTTTTAACATAGATCGTGTTATTGGCAAACGAGTGCGCCTTTGCAAAAATCGCTCGACCGTTCAAGGTCAAACAATAAGAGGTAACTGCTGTACACATGCAATTGGATGACTGACACATATTTGAGGTGGAAACCGATTTCGCTCGTAAATTTGATTTACAAAGTTTTTGTCAGTGATGGAAAGACTGGTCATTTAAGAAAGGTATGTAATAATATGTATACAAATATATTTTTGTAGGCATTCATACACCGATAGACAAACACATTTCGTACAATAACATTGTATCAAATCTGACGCGGAATTTTGACATTTTAAGCTAAGAAACACACATTGAACGTGCGAAATGATATAATATGAACGAAATAAATTGATATCACGCATTTCGGTTTTTTTTTAACGCGTTTTCATTTTTTTATTCTATTTAATACGTTGAGTTAATATACAACTAAATGTGCACTTCTATATATTTTTTCAGATTACTATATACAGCGATGGATCTTTAGCAGATGACATTTGATGAACATTTTAAGAAAGAACGAACTGGACATCTAGAAAAAATATCAAACATGGATTACGATTTTTTTTTTCTTTTATCATTTGAATTGATCAATTTTAAACACAGATCAAGAATCTACAGACCAATGTAAATATTTTGCTGACGATCCAGAGAAATTGTTATATTTTGTTTGAAAGCGAGATTAAATAATTTTCCCGTTTAAATGACCAGGTGAACGATATAAACCTTGTCACAAAAATGGGTCAAATTATTATAATACAGCTACCTGTATCATCGGTCCCTATTAGCGGCCTGCATCATCGGCCTCTATTACCGGCCTGTAAGTGATATTAGAGGCCACATTTACAATAGCTTTGCTGGGGGTATTATTGTACAAGTGGTTTTAATTGACATGGGTACTAATAGTCTTGTTACATCTACTAATAAACCCAAACACCACAATACAACTAAAATATGGCGCTGAAAGTGGCGTTAAACATTTTATCTTATTTTTCAATTGCATGCACACAATACTATTAAGCGAAATATATTCTTAAACTATCCTATGTAATATTCAAGACACACATTTTTTCATCTAAATTTGCTTAAATAAAAACTATATTAGTTTTTAGAAATTCAAATCATATTTATCAGACCATCACGTCACTCTACACACTGCAATAGGAAATGCTTATAGGATAAGTGACAAGTTAATTATACAAATATATTTTAAGATTAAAATTAAATAAAAAAAAATTTAATTTATATATGTTATTTGTTGTGAATCTGATAAGTTTAGTAAGAAATAAGGAAGACCCGTCGAAATAATATTCAACATTTCGTTGATCTAATATACCCTTTACGAGCCTTCCATGTTATTTTTTTATTTTTTATTTTAACAGGTAAATTCACTATATCGATCACCGTCACAGAGTTTGAAGATACATTATTTGACTTGGTAAACTTCAATAATCAAGATCGTACGTTCAGGTAATGATAAATCCGCAAAAAGCATCAATAGAAGAATGAACTATATATTCAGGAGGTGTGTAAACGATACTAAAAATACCTTTTAAAATACCTTTTAATCTATGCCAAGCAAATCTTTCGAAATTTTAAGCCAAAAAAAAGAAAGAAAAAAAACCAACATTTCAGCTATATCATGGTGAGAACAAGTTAATTTTCAATGAGTTGATGACGAGGTCCGCTTTATTGTAGACCAACACGCTGAGTTAGATTTTTATAGTGCTACCTCACTAAAACAACAGTAGACATGTCGCTCCACTCGGACAAATTATTCTGATTCCGAGCCAACCAGTCTTTGCTCTTTCTCCTTAATGTTGCGTGCTTAGCGGAGAAGCAACAGCTATCAATTTTATAGTCTTTGGTTTGGCTCGAATCCACGATCTACCGTACTCGAAAAGAACACGCTAACCATTACGCCAGCGACGTGGTTTTGATTTTGAGAAGCTTAGCATTCTCAGGCATGCATGCTAAATATTCACTAGAGAAAACCAAAAGAGCAATAAACAATGGACAATCCAGAGCAACAGGCAACTTTGTCACACAAGACACAGGATGAAGTCAAACAAAACAAAAAACACAACATAGAAAACTAAACAAATGAGCAACACAAACACCACAAGGTCCTTGTGATGGGAAAGCAATCTCAGCCTCTTATAATACACCCTCCATGTTCCTCGTGATGGGACAGCAATCTCAGCCTCTTATAATACACCCTCCATGTTCCTCGTGATGGGACAACAATCTCAACCTCTTATAATACACCCTCCATGTTCCTCGTGATGGGACAGCAATTTCAGCCTCTTATAATAGACTCTCCATGTTCCTCGTGATGGGACAGCAATCTCAGCCTCTTATAAGACAACTTCCATGTTACTCGTGATGGGACAGCAATCCCAGCCTCTTATAATACACCCTCCATGTTCCTCGTGATGGGACAGCAATCCCAACCTCTTATAAGACACCCTCCATGTTACTCGTGATGGGAATTCAATCCCAGCCTCTTATAAGACACCCTCTATGTTACTCGTGATGGGAAAGCAATCCCAGCCTCTTATAATACACCCTCCATGTTACTCGTGATGGGAAAGCCCTCCCTGTCTCTTACAAGACACCCTCCATGTTACTCGTGATGGGAATTCAATCCCAGCCTCTTATAAGACACCCTCTATGTTACTCGTGATGGGAAAGCAGTCCCAGCCTCTTATAATACACCCTCCATGTTACTCGTGATGGGAAAGCCCTCCCTGTCTCTTACAAGACACCCTCCATGTTACTCGTGATGGGAAAGCAATCCCAGCCTCTTATAAGACACCCTTCATGTTACTCGTGATGGGAAAGCAATCCCAGCCTCTTATAAGACACCCTTCATGTTACTCGTGATGGGAAAGCAATCCCAGTCTCTTACTAGACACCCTCCATGTTACTCGTGATGGGAAAGCAATCCCAGCCTCTTATAATACACCCTCCATGTTACTCGTGATGGGAAAGCAATCCCAGTCTCTTATAAGACACCCTCCATGTTACTCGTGATGGGAATTCAATCCCAGCCTCTTATGAGACACCCTCCATGTTACTCGTGATGGGAAAGCAATCCCAGCCTCTTATAAGACACCTTCCATGTTACTCTTGATGGGAAAGCAATCCTAGTCTCTTACAAGACACCCTCCATGTTACTCGTGATGGGAAAGCAATCCCAGCCTCTTATAAGACACCCTTCATGTTACTCGTGATGGGAAAGTAGTCCCAGCCTCTTATAAGACACCCTTCATGTTACTCGTGATGGGAAAGCAATCCTAGCCTCTTATAAGACACCCTCCATGTTACTCGTGATGGGAAAGCAATCCCAGTCTTTTACAAGACACCCTCCATGTTACTCGTGATGGGAAAGCAATCGCAGCCTCTTATAAGACACCCTCCATGTTACTCGTGATGGGAAAGCAATCCCAGCCTCTTATAAGACACCCTCCATGTTACTCGTGATGGGAAAGCAATCATAGTCTCTTACAAGACACCCTCCATGTTACTCGTGATGGGAAAGCAATCCCAGCCTCTCACAAGACACCCTCCATGTTACTCGTGATGGGAAAGCAATCCCAGCCTCTTATAAGACACTCTTCATGTTACTCGTGATGGGAAAGCAATTCCAGCCACTTATAAGACACTCTTCATGTTACTCGTGATGGGAAAGCAATCCCAGCCTCTTATAAGACACTCTTCATGTTACTCGTGATGGGAAAGCACTCCCAGCCTCTTATTAGTCACTCTTCATGTTACTCGTGATGGGAAAGCAATCCCAGCTTCTTATAAGACACTCTTCATGTTACTTGTGATGGGAAAGCAATTCCATCCTCTTATAAGACACACTCCATGTTACTCGTGATGGGAAAGAAATTCAAGCCTCTTATAAGACACACTCCATGTTACTCGTGATGGGAAAGCAATCCCAGCCTCGTATAAGACACCCTTCATGTTACTCGTGATGCGAAGGCAATCCCAGTCTCTTATAAGACACCCTCCATGTTACTCGTGATGGAAAAGCAATCCCAGCCTCTTATAAGACACCCTCCATGTTCCTCGCGATGGGAAACCAATCCCAGTCTCTTATAAGACATACTCCATGTTACTCGTGATGGGAAAGCAATCCCAACCTCTTATAAGACACCCTCCATGTGCCGCGTGATGGGAAGCCAATCCCAGTCTCCTATAAGACACCCTCCATGTTACTCGTGATGAGAAAGCAATCCCAGCCTCTTATAAGACAACATCCATGTTACTCGTGATGGGAAGACAATCCCAGCCTCTTATAAGACAACATCCATGTTACTCGTGATGGGAAAGCAATCCCAGCCTCTTATAAGACACCTTCCATGTTACTCGTGATGGGAAAGCAATCCCAGCCTCTTATAAGACAACATCCATGTTACACGTGATGGGAAGGCAATCCTAGCCTCTTATAAGACACCCTCCATCTTACTCATAGAATAAATACGTGTTAGACACCACTATGCACACAAACAAGCACTAATAGCAATATAGAACATGGGCCCTCCTACAAACAAATGGGGGGGGGGGAGGGGGTGTACAAACGAATCTATCATCGTTATTATGCGGAAATCGTAGCGGACATAACACCACGTAACTAAGAACGTAAAGACATATGATAGGACAACATGTCAAATTATTGTGATACATAAAGTGTGCTGCTACATGTGATACAAGACGGGGGTTCAATCAACATGTTGACGTTGATCAAGATCAAAACTGTGCACGTTTCCAAACTCAAGCTTCTATAGGGTGGTGCATCACATGACTGATAATATTGACTGCGGGCATCAAGTCTGAACTAGAATCATTCTTGGTTTGGTTTCATAGCTCGATAGTAACGTGTAAATCTATGGTTAAATTATTTAATTTGATACTGGATAATGGAAACTATCCTTCATGGAGGAAATAATGTATTATTCCCATCCATAAATCTGGAAATAAACATGATTTAAATAATTATTGGGGAATCTCGTTACAAAATTGTATAGCTAAATTATTCAGTTCTGCTTTAAATAACAGATTGGTATCCTTTTTTTGACAACCTGTTTGCAAAACATCAATTTGGTTTTCGAACAAACCATAGAAACACTCATTACCAAAAATATTTTTAAGAAATTTTTTAAATATATGCATGTTTTGTAGATCTTCGTATAGCCTTTGACACTGTTTAGCATAGTGGCTTTCAGTATAAATTAATGAAAAATAATGTTGGAAGCAAGTTATTTAACATCATAAAAGATATGTATGACATTTGTCAGTCTGTTGTAAATATTAGCAACAGACATTCAGAATATTTCAATGTTGAAATGGGAGTAAAACAAACTGGGAGTAAAACAAAGGGATAGTTGGAGCCTCACTCTATTTAATTATTATATATTAATGATACACATGACATTTGTGATGGGTCATGTGACCCCCTACAACTTGATAGTACTTATATATCTAGTCTTAGTATTACTGATGATCTAATCATTTTTTCAGACTCTGATACAGGGTTACAAAATGCTTTAAATAATTTGAAAAAAATATTGTTATGACTGGCAATTAACAGTTAACGTAAATAAAACAAAAAATCTCACTTTTCAAAAAGTTTTACCCCTACCCCAGCTGTTTTTTATGAAAACAAACCTCTTAAGGAAGTAAAAGAATATAATTACTTGGGCAATACTATTGACTCTAAAGGAAATTTTAAAAGATATATACAGGAAATTGCCAAAAAGGGTCTAAAAGTTTTATTTTCTCTGTCAACCTTTCGTGTAAACTATTTGACGCTCTTATTAGACCAATCTTACAATATAACTGTGAAGTATGATACATGGACGATTATCTACCTCTATATAGAGCCATTCTTATGGCTGAGAAAAATTATAAAACTTGTGACAAGTTATCTTTTGATTACAAAACGTCATATGAAAAAAATCATACTAAATGTTGTAAAATCATGTTGGGACTTAAAAAACCCGCAAGTAATATTGCCTCAAACTCAGAGCTAGGTCGTTTCCCATTATCTTCCATTATTAAAACTCAAGTAATGGTGTATTTCTCCAGGTTAAACACGAATAATATTAATCCACTTGTTGCAGAGGCCTTAAAAGTAAACAAAAATTTACATGAAGAAGATATTTACTCATGGTATACTTTTGCAAATAATATATTTAAAAAGTTTGATTTGAATATTGAAAACTACTCGAATATAGATAAATCATTTGAAAAAGTAAAATGTTCCATAAAAACACAGTTAAGACAAGTCGTTACAGAAAAGTATAAACATAAATTTAAAGCAAATCTTTCATCATAATTTGACGAATCAAAATTATTTTTATATAGTAGACTAAAATCTAGTATCGGTCTTGAAAAATATTTATCCGAATTAACAAGTTTTAAATATAGACAAATTTTAGCAAAATTTCGCACCAGTGATCATTGTTTACAAATAGAAACTGGTCGTTGTAAAAATATTCTCCGTCAACAAAGAGTATGTAACATTTGTAAAGTTGTTGAAGATGAGTGTCACTTTCTCTTAAACTGTAAATTAAGCGAACAAGAAGAGAAGAATTATTAGAAATCATAAAGTTAGACTTCCCAGACTTCGAACATGATACCTCTTTTCAGAAAGTTCATGTTCTCCTTAACCCGAACTCAACCCTTTTACCGGTAGTTTGTATCTTTTACCGGTAGTTTGTACCTTATACCGGTAGTTTGTACCTTTTACCGGTAGTTTGTACCTTTTACCGGTAGTTTGTATCTTTTACCGGTAGTTTGTACCTTATACCGGTAGTTTGTACCTTTTACCGGTAGTTTGTACCTTTTACCGGTAGTTTGTACCTTTTACCGGTAGTTTGTATCTTTTACCGGTAGTTTGTACCTTATACCGGTAGTTTGTACCTTTTACCGGTAGTTTGTACCTTTTACCGGTAGTTTGTATCTTTTACCGGTAGTTTGTACCTTTTGCCGGTAGTTTGTACCTTTTACCGGTAGTTTGTACCTTTTACCGGTAGTTTGTACCTTTTACCGGTAGTTTGTATCTTTTACCGGTAGTTTGTACCTTTTACCGGTAGTTTGTACCTTTTACCGGTAGTTTGTACCTTTTACCGGTAGTTTGTATCTTTTACCGGTAGTTTGTACCTTATACCGGTAGTTTGTACCTTTTACCGGTAGTTTGTACCTTTTACCGGTAGTTTTTTGAAACAACATGTAGCATTGATATAGGGTTCACGCCGGTCAGAGAGTCATCTTTTTACTTGTTGAAATAATTCAATATATGATGTTGTATGTTTATAATGTATGTATGCTTAGTTGTTCTTGCTATTGCTTGATCCTGAAGGGTGTACTTTGCAATAAAGTATTATTATTAAATTCATATTTATAGTAATGGCCAAAATATGGCAAGGGAGAATACTCTAGATACACTTTGCAAAGAACAGTAGGCGATTCACTGAAGGAATATAACTCCCACCCCAATTTTACTTATCTGTTGTCATTTATTTGCTTCTATATCATAAATTGTTATACACTTATTATCCGTCATCCTCTCTGTCAGACCTATGTTTGTATGATAGTCGAGATAACTTCATATAAGTTGTAAAACTTGTGTTCAATCCTATGGTATATATTTGACAATAAAATATGCTTAAATCAAATGTACTATATGAACAAAATATGTAAACAATTTCAATTCTTACCATTTGTGGAGCGTGTTTAAGAGGCCAGGAAATAATGACACAGGTTTATAGAAAAAGGTTTGAAGATACCAAAGGGATAATCAGAGTTCGTACATCTAAGAACAGACAATACAATGGCCAAAAGAAAAAGTACAAAAGAACAAACAACGATCTACAAAGCATACACATAAAACTAATGATCGAGTAATACGAACCCTTCTAAAATCCGGGAGTGAACTCAGGTGCTTTTCGTGTTAATCTAGTTACAAACCCGGTGATAAGTCATGAATGAGGAAAGGACCGGAAAGTGTTTATGACTAATTGAATATATCCGTAGTCATTTGTGACACAGATATTCCATAACGGTCAACCAGGTCATGGTGGCAATCTACTCTTATATATTACACCAGTTAGTCCTGCAAACCAAAATCACACAATTATAATAAAAGTACTGAACGCAAATACAAGTATATTCATTTATCAAATGAACTTTAATGATTAAAAATTACAAAATATAAATCCTTGGCAAATATTAATTTTAATAATAATTTTATTTATAAGAATATCAAAATACTATATTAAATATGAATTAAATAATGGATGAAAATGTCGCTTTTCTGCACATATATATGTACATATTCTCAACAATAATAAAATAAAACCCATAGTAAATAATGTACAACAATATTCTGGAAATTAATGTAATATTGAAACATTTAAAATTATCAATAAGGAAAGCCCTCACTATCTGTATGATCTTGTGTCTTTTAAATAGTATGCTTCAAAAACTTGAAATGAGCTGCAAGACCACTTCAAGAAAGAAACATCTTTCAATCAATTTAAAAGTTTAATAAACGCATGGAATGGCAGCTCATGTCACGACAGCTTCTGTGCATGATTTTGAAATTATTTTCATACTTTTTGCTTTGTCTTTTAAAATTGTAGATAGATGAATGTGCTTTTAAAATTGATAATTATAGATTTTATAAGTTTCTATATCTTATTTATATCCATACTTTCTGTTTACTCAGATCAATATATATGTGCTTTTCAATTATGCAAGTGCTAGGTCTGTCATTTGTTTTGTTGCTTTCCTATTGTTAACAAGGTTATAGACTTCATGGATGGATTTTTTTAAATTTCACAATGCTTTTACATTTATTGTGTGCATGCTTTGTTTAGTGTTTGTTTATGTATATTCTTATGTCAGATTTAACAGCACACTAGAGATTGTGTTATGATTGGAATTTGCTTGCTTCATTCTGACTCGAAATAAATTGGTATAATCTACAAACAATACATATGAAAGTAAATATGGAACATGTAATACAAACACTATCCATAAAAGTAGATATTTAACATGTAACACGTGTACACATTCTTAAAAGTAGATATCTAACATGTAACACGTGCCCAGATTCTCAACAAACAAACAAAATTATATCAATCGTAAATAATTTATTATAATATTATGGAAATAAATGCAGAGCATTCGATTTTCAAATATTATGACAACAATTCCTAGCATTCACTTTTCAAAATTATCGTGACAAGACGACATGTTAAGTGAGAGAAATATCAAAATAGTTTATTGTAGTTTAATGACTATTGTAATTATACCACGTACGATCCCCTACCTAAGGTCTTATGAACCGTGGTAGGTTCAGGAAGACATTATAATATACATATTTCTTTTGAAAAAAAAATGAAAAAAAAATAAAGAAAACATCAAGAAAACATCGTAAGGATATTAATCTTACCTGAAAAATATGTAAGTCTGAATGTGAATTCCTGACGGAGTAGTTTCTGAAGGCTCAATTCTATATGGTATGGATCGATTGGTAAAATGTAGGTGGGGTTCATGAATGGTAATTAAAAAAGGCTGAATGAATTACACGAATGAATATTAATCTTATTTATTGAAAACAGAGAAGGGAGTAATGAAGAAATAAATTACATACTATGACTTATGGCTTGTTTATACAACCATGTGCCCGGGGAAACCGGGGTATTGTTATTTATTTTTTAATATGGGCCAGTATTGTGAAATCCGAATTGCATCCTGGGTAATTCTTTCCAAATTAAGACCAAAGAAGACGATGTTGTTGATACAGATACAGAAACAATTTGGGAAGAACCTGGTTTTAATCTATTGACATCCCTATTTGAATGTTCAGAATTTTGTATTATTTTGTTTGAAATATGCATTTGAAATGCTAACTATTTAATTTAATTGTTTTATGTGGGAATTTTGATTATTTTACAGATAAATATTAACAACATATGTCATGTCACCAGGAATGACTAATTTATTGTATACAACTGAAAGATAATTACTCCGACCACGAAAGGGTATTAAAGGAGGTCCCAAAGGCGCTAAAAACAAACAACTATTTGCAGTCAATCAACAGTATCCAACCGAAATTGGCAATAGTCGTAGAGCTCTATATCCAGATCTAAAATATTGACAGCGACAGGGTGTGGGAGCAAAGCTTGTATATGATCAGATTTATGTAAATGGTAGATCGTACGAACGTCTTCCACCCCGAACTGCACCTCAACGAGACAACAACACTGAACCCATCACCCATGAATAGGACTACTTATACACGACCGAATAATACACATCTGATTTTTTTTATAAATAAACTGAATGTCACATATTTAAATGTTTGTGGACTAAGATCCAAGTTATTAACCCCAGACATTTTTGTTGAAGCTAAACTTGACGAACTTGATGTTATTAACTTACCTGATGGTTATTCTTATCATTGTAAAAATTGAAAAAAATGTAAAAAGAAGTCTGGTGGTATAATTATTATTTACAAAACTTCACTTTCCAGATATATTAATTTTTTAGAAAATGATTCAGTATTTGTACAGTGGGTTGAATTAGATGTAAAATCTCTTGAGTCAAAATTTTTTTAGGGTGTGTTTACATACCACCTGAAAATACACGATATGCATCTGAGATTTGTTTTACTGAAATAGAAAATGACATTATTCATTTTTCACAAAAATTCAAATGTGTTGCTTTGGTCGGCGACTTTAATGCAAGAACTGCAAAGTTGTCAGATTATATAATACCAGATGAAAATTTACTGCATGATATACTTGATATTACTGATGATGAAATGAATGAAAATATGTATACTTACCAAATTTTAGAGCAGCTAAATATTCCACTGGAAAGAAATAATGAGGATGAAGGTAGAACAAATCCTTATGGTATGAAATTGTTAGATTGATGTAGACGGTGTTCACTTGTTATTCCAAATAGTACACTACATAACGATAAGTATATTGGTCGCACTACTTGTAAATATATTAGCACTGTATATTACTTAATTATGTATCCATGGTTATTTCAATATGTCAATGAATTTACAGTATACGATTTTAATCCTATGTTCTCTGATGTTCACAATGGAATACACTTTACAATAGAGACACAAGTTGAAACTCGTGAAAAGCATGCCAAGGTCGATTGTGATAGAAAATATGTAAAATGGAATCAGGCTAAAAGTCAACAATTTGTTAATGATTTATTTTCTAATGAAAATGGCCGGGTTAAAAATTTAGATGAAAAACTTGATGTAATTGTGAGTAATAATGATGATGACTGCATCGACGATATTGTTTCGGATCTTCAAAAGATTTTTGTTAACACGGCCAAATCTACTGTCGGTTACATGTCAAATGAACAAAGATCAACTGATCATAATAACAATGCTTGGTTTGACAATACTTGTAAAGAAAAGAGAGATGAGTTCCACATAGTTAGAAATAGATATAGATTTGATAAATTTGATAGAACGAAGGAAGAGTTAAATTTAAAGGCAAAAGCGTTGAGAGGGCAAATGAATAGTAGTTTTAAGAAATTTCAAGAAAATAACGCCGCCAACCTTCGTGAGGCCTCAAAAAATTATACAAAGGAAATGTGGAAAATATTAAATAATATGAATGGTTGTAAAAAAGAAAATGTAGACATTCCTGTTGATACTTTGTATGAATATTTTAAAACATTGAATGAAAATGATGAAAATGATGATGAAGCGGGCACTTTCCTTGATAACATTTGCGATAATCAGATATATGATGATATTTTAAATGGCGATATTACTGAAGACGAAGTGTTGAATGCTATTAAGAACTTGAAAAACGGCAAGGCTGCTGGAATAGACGACTTTGTAAATGAATATTTTAAATATTCGTCACTACAGCTGGTAAATATTTATTGCAAATTATTTAACCTTGCAGTTAACTCTGGTAACTACTGATACTATATTCATTATGCATGCCTTGGTATCATTGTATTTTTCTTTCGGTAAAAAATTATATTGCACATTTATAGATTTCAGAAAGACATTCGATACTGTCTGGCGAATAGGTTTTTGGAAAACATTACACATTTATGGTATCAAAGGAAAGTGTTTCCGAATAATGTACCATATGTATGACAATATTAAGTCTTGTATTAAGCATAATAATTACAAGTCTGATTTATTTCCTTGTATGCAAGGTGTGCGCTAAGCGGAAAACATATCCCATTTTTGTTTTCTATTTTCCTAAACGATTTAGAAGATTATTTTGAAGAACTAAACGCCTTACCTCTTGGTACTATCACAGAAAAGATACAAAACACACTTCAAAATTTTTGCTTTATTATATGCTGATGACACCGTTATGTTTTCTGAATCTTTAGAGGGGATGCACAAAAGCCTTAGATATTTTTCAAGAATATTGTAATTTATGGAAATTATCAGTGAACTAAAGTAATTGTTTTAGTAAAAGAAAAGGTAGACAAGGTTATATTGTCAAACTAAATGGCGCAGAATTAGAAATTGTTGATTCTCTCACATACCTTGGTATAGTTTTTAAATATAACGGAAATGTTTTTGATGCGAGAAAGAAATTAGTAGAACAGTCACAAAAGTCATTGTTCGCTATTTACAAGAAAATACGAAACCAAAATATATCGATCGATGTTCGGCTGAAATTGTTCGACTCTTTAGTTGAACCGATACTACTTTATGGATCTGAGGTTTGAGGTTATGAGAATCTTGTGACTTTAGAACGAGTACACCTGCAATTCTGCAAACGAATTCTGAATCTAAGATTGTCTACGCCAAACTTTATGGTCTATGGAGAGTTAGGCCGCCAATCTTTGCAGTATTCACAACAAATTTAATTATTTACTTTTATCATGTTTTTTTCTTATTAATGTTAAATATGCATATTATATTCAACTGATTAATATTCAATAATGGGAACAGGTTATATATTAACTAAATAGTCCTTTCTACTACCATGTAAAATGTTGAAAGTAATTCTCGCTGGGAAGGACCCTGGAACCACATGGGGTCCTACATGGTAGGTAAGATCCAAGCTCGATATATTCAAAACATCGATTGCCTGTTACTCTTAATCTTAGAGAAAACCCTGTATGTTAAATAGGTTAATTAATTATGCAAACATGAAAACACAATGATAAAATAAATAACTATGGCAGTGAACGTATTGAGTTTTGTAAGAAATCTTTCGTCCGTATAATAAATGTTCGACCAGATAGATTTATTGGAAATGCTTCTTACAGGATGCAAGTCTTGTTGATTAATTTATTTTTATCCTCATATATATTTGATATTGTCTCAAAAATTGAATTTGATTTTTATCGGATGTGTATAATCGTTTACACTTTTTATTTCAGTTATTTCAATTGCCCGCACATACACCCACAAACACACAATATGAACAAAGGTAGTACTTACGTCTAATAGAAAATCCAGATATCTAATCAATTTAACTGGTTGCTAGTTGACGACACAGGTAAGGTATTACAACAGGTAAACAGTCTTAGTCGATAGCTTCAATACTGGTTTTGGTACGCCTGGCAGTGCATGCTATGCTATTATATATATCATTCCTGCTGTAATCTTTGATTCACAATAACAATGAAACCGGGAAAACCAGGTACATGTAACAATAAAAATGAAACCGGAAAAACCAGGTACATGTAACAATAAAAATGAAACCGGAAAAACCAGGTACATGTAACAATAGAAATGAAAGCGGGAAAACCAGGTACATGTAACAATACAACAAGCTTAACGATACCAAAGTGGCAATCAGAAGCCGTAAATCGTAGAAGAAAAGACAATACAATGGACAGAGGAAAATAAAAGACAAAGAACAAACAGTGATCTTCAGAAACACTACAAACCATGGCTCACAAGAGAAAGTAACATATAATGAGGCACTTTTCACAGTGAGGGATACATTTAAAAACAGAAAAAGTGATGTAAATATAAACACGATATAGCTAAGGATTACAGGAATGTATTAAATATTAGCTATAGCTCATATTGAAAGAAGGAATTCGATCTTTTTTAAAATCAGACACGAAAACCTTCTGGAAACATTACGAAAAGAAAGCTTAAACAGTGATCGTCATCAATTCTACCAATATCAATAAAACAATGGAAAGTTAAAACAATGATGCTCATCAATTCTACCAATATGAACAAAACAATAGAAAGATAAAACTGTGATGGTCAACAATTCTACCAGTATCAACAAAACAAAGAAATCTTAAACAGTGACGGTTATCAATTCTACAAATATCAACAAAACAAAACAAAGTTTAAACAGAGATTGGTCAAAAATTCTACCAATATCAACAAAACAAAAGAAAATTTAAACAGTGAGAGTAATGAATTCTACCAATATCAGCAAATCAAAAGAAAGTATAAACAGTGATGGTCAACAATTCTACCAATATCAGGCAACAATTCTACCAATATCAGCAACACAAAAGAAAGTTTAAACAGTGATGGTCAACAATTCCATCATTATCAACAAAACAAAAGAAAGTTTAAACAGTGAGAGTAATGAATTCTACCAATATCAGCAAATCAAAAGAAAGTATAAACAGTGATGGTCAACAATTCTACCAATATCAGGCAACAATTCTACCAATATCAGCAACACAAAAGAAAGTTTAAACAGTGATGGTCAACAATTCCATCATTATCAACAAAACAAAAGAAAGTTTAAACAGTGAGAGTAATGAATTCTACCAATATCAGCAAATCAAAAGAAAGTATAAACAGTGATGGTCAACAATTCTACCAATATCAGGCAACAATTCTACCAATCTCAGCAACACAAAAGAAAGTTTAAATAGTGATTGGTCAAAAGAAAGTTTAAACAGTGATGGTCAACAATTCCACCAATATCAACAAAACAAATAAGGGTAATAACAAAACTACCGAACTCCGAACAATCTTACAAAGGGAAAGTTTAAACAGCGATTGGTCAACAATCCTACCAATATTAACAACACAAAAGAAAATTTACGCTGTGATGGTCATCAATTCTACCAATATCAACAAAACAAAACAAAGCTTAAATAGTGATTGGTCAAAAGAAAGTTTAAACAGTGATGGTCAACAATTCTACCAATATCAACAAAACAGAAGAAAGTTTAAACAGTGATAGTAATCAATTCTAGCAATATCAACAAATCAAAAGAAAGCTTAAGCAGTGATGGTCAACAATTCTACCAATATCAGGCAACGATTCTACCAATATCAACAAAGCAAAAGAAAGTCTAAGCAGTGATTGTCAACAATTCTACCAATATCTCCAAAATGAACAATACAATTTAAACAGTAATGGTCAACAATTCTACCAGTATCAACAAAACTAAGAAAGCTTAAACAGTGAGAGTAATCAATTCTACCAATATCAGCACATCAAAAGAAAG
Source organism: Bathymodiolus septemdierum (assembly GCA_963383655.1). Lineage (NCBI taxonomy): Eukaryota > Metazoa > Mollusca > Bivalvia > Mytilida > Modiolidae > Bathymodiolus > Bathymodiolus septemdierum. Next base: position 2,689,975 of record OY726528.1, read on the forward strand.
TTTAAACAGTGATGGTCAACAATTCTACCAAAATCAGGCAACAATTCTACCAATATCAACAAAACAAAACAAAGCTTAAACAATGATGGTCAACAATTCTAACAATATCAGCAAAACCAAAGAAAGTTTAATCAGTGATTGTCAACAATTCCATCGTTATCAACAAAACAAAAGAAAGTTTAAACAGTGATGGTCAACAATTCCACCAATATCAACAAAACAAATAAGGGTAATAACAAAACTACCGAACTACGAACAATCTTACAAAGGGAAAGTTTAAACAGTCATTGGGTCAGCAATTCTACCAATATTGACAAAACAAAAGAAAATCTAAGCAGTGATGGTCAACAATTCTACCAATATCAAAACAACAAAAGAAAGTTTAAACAGTGATGGTCATCAATTCTACCAATATCACCAAAACAAAACAAAGCTTAAATAGTGATTGGTTACACATTCTAGCAATATCAACAAAGCAAAAGAAAGTTTAAACAATGATGGTCAACAATTCCACCAATGTCAACAAAGCAAAAGAAAGTTTAAGCAGTGATAGTAATCAATACTATCAATATCAACAAATCAAAAGAAAGTTTAAACAGTGATGGTCAACAATTCTATCAATATCAACAAATCAAAAGAAAGTTTAAGCAGTGATAGTAATCAATACTATCAATATCAACAAATCAAAAGAAAGTTTAAACAGTGATGGTCAACAATTCTACCAATATCAACCAAACAAATAAGGGTAATAACAAAACTACCGAACTCCGAACAATCTTACAAAGGGAAAGTTTAAACAGCGATTGGTCAACAATTTTACCAATATCAACAAAACAAAAGAAAGCTAAAACAGTGCTGGTCAACAATTCTAACAATATCAGCAAAGCCAAAGAGAGTTTAATCAGTGATTGTCAACAATTCCATCATTATCAACAAAACAAAAGAAAGTTTAAACAGTGATGGTCAACAATTCCACCAATATCAACAAAACAAATAAGGGTAATAGCAAAACTACCGAACTACGAACAATCTTACAAAGGAAAAGTTTAAACAGTGATTGGTCAACAATTCTACCAATATTAACAAAACAAAAGAAAATCTAAGCAGTGACATAAATTAGGTAAGTAATAACTCTGTCTCTGAAAAAATAGAAAATAACAAAGGAAACCACACTGTTGGAACAGTTCTATAGCAGTAGAAAGAGACACAATTCGATACGCTTAGCACATATACATGACCGATCACTTTCCTGGCTTGGCACAGGCACTTCAATAGCATGTGGTGTGGATAAAACAAATCTAGTTTTATGAGAACCTGAGTACATCCTACTCCTGGTGTATGTTGCTCAATCTTTTGGTTTCTATGTAGTGTTTGGTAGATCATTGTTTGTCGCTTTAGTGGTTGGTTTTGTTTAGTCTAGTTATATTGTCTCTCCTCCCATTCTTACTTCTTTGTTAGCTGCCAGTTAATCTAAATTTTTTAGCACAAATGTGTTAAAATCCAGACTTAATTAGAAATAAATATCTGAATATAGTTTACAAACACAAAATGCATCGAAGTCATTAAAAAGAGTAAAGAAGCCAACAGTGCAGAACGGACACATGTTCTCATTCGCTCTGCTCATTGGAGCAGAAACTATTATTGATATACTTGACTGAAACATTAAAGAATTGTACGAATTGAAACCACACCTAACAGTTTTAATCTAATGTGAATAAATAATAACATTTATCTAACATTATGTAAGTTTTCCTTTAATATTTAACAAAGTAACCTGTCTTATTGAAGAAGAGTTTGAAGATACCAAAGAGTGTTTGATACAATATGTTGTATCATCACACTATGGTGATAAGATACTGGCGTGACGTTGCATGAGATATTCAGGGACAGACTACTATTTCATGGGCTCATAGCATTGGAATGCGAGACGAACACCGTGTACACACATATAATGTTAAATACTTATTAATTCTACTGATTAATTCATCGCGAATTCACGAACTCACGATTGACATAGTATTAATATTGTCGGCAACAGTACTGTACGGCACAGTACATAAATATTTATTACACGTTTCTCAAAAAGAAGTGTAGACTTTGTATCAGTTCGAGCTTGTCGTGTGAACCAATACAGTCAAACCTGTCTTATATGACCTTCCAAGGGAACAGTGAAATATGGTCACATAAGACAGGTGGTCACTTAATACAGGCTTAATTGATATGAAATGCACTGCGACGGGAAATGAAAATCAAGATCGCACAATACAAGTTATTGCTCAATCGGTCACCTTTATCAAAGCGTTATTTCTGTAAACAGACTATATTTAGTCTTCCCGGCGCTACTTGTTGTACGCACAGACAACAAAGACTAACTACCTTTTTCAGCAGAAATGAAATTTACATCAAGAAGATAAAATATGGAAATGCACATGTAAAAAGTCATTTATTTTCTTGAAACAAATTGCAATTTTCTCAAATGAAATAATATTTCATGTATTTTTTTTACACAATTTCACGTTGAGCAATACATATGTTGTACCTGTGTATTTTATCGAGATCTTGTGCAAATTTGGAAAATGTCCGTCTCGTATTGACAGAGCGCCGACCTTTTAACCGAACATAGTTCGCTCGCAAATTAACACAAATCTACGTCCAAAAATACCTACAACGTGGACATGTAACGTTACCCGTAATACCCCATTTCCATTTCGCAAAGTTGAATATTTCTGTCGTTAATTAATTTCCAGTGTGGAAAGAAATGTTGCCGAGTGCCGATACAATTGATCAACATGGAATTTGATTTTAATTAGGTTCGGAAAATAATTATTTCTAACATTCTAAATGGTCATTTGTAAAGTTTGTCAGGCAGGTAAGCGGTTTTCTGCAGTTACTCCTGTCATTTGTATAGTTTGTCAGGCAGGTAAGAGGTTTTCTGCAGTTACTCCTGTCATTTGTAAAGTTTGTCAGGCAGGTAAGCGGTTTTCTGCAGTTACTCCTGTCATTTGTAAAGTTTGCATGGCAGGTAAGAGGTTTTCTGCAGTTACTCCTGTCATTTGTAATATTTTTGCAGGCAGGTAAGCGATTTTATACAGGTATTCCGGCCCCAATGATTTCGCTGCCTGTCTGAACGGTATAACTGAATAATTGTAGAAAGTGATTATACACAGCCGTAAACCAAATAAACAAAACGAAAGCAATTTTGCATATAATTTAATTTTAATACATTTTTTTTCTAAAACACCATCTGTTTCGTTCCTCTATTGTTATATATAAATAACTATCCACTTTGTCAATAATACCAGGGGAAGATGTCAGCTGAATAATGATATTATATTAATAATAAAATAATAATAACAAAGTACATTACTGTGAAGTCATTGAAATTCGTTGATACAGATTTTCGTTGTTCGAGGAAAAATCGTACATTCGTGGATTCGTAAATTCGCATAGTTTCTACTCTAGTCAGTACATATAATATGGTAGCAAATATTCGCTGAATTTTTATATTCGTGATCAAATAATATCCAAGGAATTCACGAAAATGAGTACACCACGAATATTAATGACTTGACAGTATAACTCAATGGATTTTCTTTCTTTCAAACTGTTAACGTTATATGTAATTCGACTTTGCAAACACATTAACACGTTGTACTCCCCAACCTATGTGATATTGTTTCCAGTTTGTAGTCAGGTATGTATAACGGATTTTCCCATAACCTCTGTCCGCATTAAATCTGATATATTCATTGTCAAAATCGTATGGCACCGCTATTGTCAAATATCCGACATCTTTTGTTGCACACCAAGCTGGTGCTATGGTAATTATATCACCCCATGGATATAGCATATACCCAAATCTTCCTAAACCAGAATGTTCTACTGAACTGAATGTAACGACGGCATCAAATTTTTCCTGTTTATTTCACAGAAAACCTCTACGGAATTCTAATGGGACCATAGTTTTTAATTGAGGATGTTTAGAATTAATGGCATCGTACTCTAGAGTTACAATTGCACGTGCTCCTACTTCTAAGACACAAGCTTCGACCCATGGATTTCTAGAACCGATCACTAATACGCGTCCATTAATAATTCCTGGTGTATGTTTAAAACCATCACGTAATGAATTTGTATGATTTCGTCCATATGTTCCTTCCTTTATCCCCTGCTTAGCTAAATGTATCATTTTATTAACAGTCTCAACCGTCCATACGGGCATTGATTGTTTCTGTCCTAGGAATTGTTCATTAAAATATAATGTTCCTGTACGTATTCGACCACCCATTGTGTACGCATCTACAAGTTCTGTTGGTATTTCTTTAGGAGCAACTGATTGGCCATGTCCTAAATCAATATAGTCATTTTTAAACAGTGCCATGCAATCGACAGGTGATGTCACATGATCAAAATATGGCCCCGGTGATCCTTTTCGCGAAGTATCGCACAATTGTCCACAATCTCGTAAAATAGCATTGAGCTTTATTCCTTTTTCCCCTAAAGGTTTTGGAGGTCTTTGGTTGTCAGACATTGCAGTGGGTTTGACGATCCATACGATGAAGCACGTGATTAGTAACCCAATGCAGATATTGATAGTCTGTTCCTTGTATCAAATTTTCAGCATTTCTACAGTTTTGTTCCAGGATGTTCACCACTGAAATATTACATTAAACAATCATTAAATATCAATTCTTGTCACGCATGCAAATTAATAACAAATTTTACATATTATTAGATTATTATTAACCTGCTTAACAACCCCCTTTATTAAGCACACATACTCAGTTCTCACTCTAGTGCATTCTATGTAATTTTATTGGTTTGATTAATAGTGTTTAACGCCACTTTCACCAATATTTCAGTTATACTGTGGCGGTCATTTCCGTTGGTGGAGAAAACCGGAATATCTGGAGAAAACCATCGATCTGTCGCAAGTCACTGACAAACTGTATCACATAATGTTGCATCGAATTCACCTCACCATACGCGAGATTCGAACTAGCTACTTAAGTGGTGATATGAACTGATTGCATATGTAGTTGTAAATCCAACGACCATACTATCACGACCATCACGGCCCTCCGAATCACAAAGGAAGACTACATGATCATTATATACGTCAGATTAACACTGTACAAGAAGGTAACATTCGTAACAATTTATATTCAGAATAGTGTCCAGCAAATACTTGTACTACAAACAATTGGAAACAATTGTCTGTAAGCACGTGTAATACCAAATCATTGTCCTCTGTAAAACGCCAGCTGTCAGAATAAAAAAGTACCTATCTGTTATTAATAATGGAAGCAGATTTGATCCAATTTTACAACAACGTCTCAGGTTGAAATGTAGTTCTCTTAATGAACATATTTTGTCTTAAAAATGGTGTAGAATCACTTCAGCTCTAAGCCACATCAGGGTCCGTTGTTTAACTTGTGATTAGACTAATCATATGATTAGCCCTAATTACATGTGTAATTCCTAATCACATACATAACTATTGCAATGATCAAATTATGCTGCTTTGTATATCTTTATTCTCATAAAACATGTTGTTACAAAAGGTCTAGAGATACATAAATAATAAATAATCATATTCATATACAATGTTGTTACAAAGGTATAGAGATACATAAATAATAAATAATGATAATCATATACCATGTTGTTACAAAGGTATAGAGATACATAAATAATAAATAATGATAATCATATACGATGTTGTTACAAAGGTATAGAGATACATAAATAATAAATAATGATAATCATATACAATGTTGTTACAAAGGTATAGAGATACATAAATAATAAATAATGGAAATCATATACAATGTTGTTACAAAGGTATAGAGATACATAAAAAATAAATAATGATAATCATATACCATGTTGTTACAAAGGTATAGAGATACATAAATAACAAATAATGATAATCATATACGATGTTGTTACAAAGGTATAGAGATACATAAATAACAAATAATGATAATCATATACCATGTTGTTACAAAGGTATAGAGATACATAAATAATAAATAAAGAAAATCATATACAATGTTGTTACAAAGGTATAGAGATACATAAATAATAAATAATGATAATCATATACCATGTTGTTACAAAGGTATAGAGATACATAAATAATAAATAATGATACTCATATACCATGTTGTTACAAAGGTATAGAGATACATAAATAATAAATAATGATAATCATATACCATGTTGTTACAAAGGTATAGAGATACATGAATAATAAATAATGATAATCATATACCATGTTGTTACAAAGGAATAGAGATACATAAATAATAAATAATGATAATCATATACGATGTTGTTACAAAGGTATAGAGATACATAAATAATAAATAATGATAATCATATACCATGTTGTTACAAAGGTATAGAGATACATAAATAATAAATAATGATAATCATATACAATGCAAGCAGCAAGAAGTAAGAAAGGACAAATAAGAAACATTATTTACGTATATAATAAAAATATCAATATCATACAAATGTATATTACTAATGTTAATTAGGATAATAAATATCTTTAGACATGGAATGATATAATGATTAAAAACAGGGTGGATAAGAATTTCGCTATATGTTTAGTCCGGGGCGCATACAGCTTTATTGATAATTTTGATAAATCTGCAAATTTTGTTAAGTTTAATTTTTTTTCCCATTAAATGGCCGAATTTTATTGCACTTGGACGCTTTATAAAGTAAGTGTCAATATAGTCTTTTCGAATAGTGTTAAACAATTTGCATTCCAAAATATAGTGACATTCATCCCCAATTTCATTTTTATTACATAGATTACAAAAACGCATGTTTCTCGCTATATTATGCCATCTTCCATATTCTATTGGTAATTTATGATTTAAAGTTCTAAATTTACAAAATTCAAATAAACAATTGTCATCAAGAGTGTGCAGATAATTTTAATTTTCGAATTGTTCTTTGAAGATCCTATAGTTAAGAGCTTTTGGAGAATTTTGAATTAAAGATGACCAAAGCTGTATAAATTGATCTATCAGGGTTTGTTTTATATTTAACTTAAGTCATTCAGTATTCTGGAATGTCTGAGTGTTCCATATGTAGGTTAGGCCACATTCTTTTAAAATACATTTAACAGAAGATAACCATATACAGTTCTTTCCTTCTATGTTCGAGAGAGCAAGACATAATCTATATAAAATATTAGAAAGCTTTGATTGTTTACCATCAATAAATGTTGCCCAATATGAAACCATGCGTATTTTGATATCAATTGCCAAAGGATATCAACCGAGCTCGCCATAAACCATGAAAAAGGGTGTAGGAGATTGTATTTGTAGTAACATTTTAAAGAAACTTAAGTCGACACGTTCTATAATATCACAATTTCCATAACCCCATAATTCACATCCGTACAATAAAACAGGCTTGACCATTTTGTCAAATACATTTTTTTAGTTCGTTATTGGCATCGTTCGTTATAAGAGAAACAATTTAGAATTACCACCCCTTTTGAAAATCGTACAGTAGAATTCGCTGGCTCGAACTCGAAGGGACTGTCAAAATCTGTTCTAGCTATCGGTAGTTCGAGCCACCGAGGTCACGTAATTGTAGAGAGAAATAAATCTGGTTCTGACCCGGGCAGCTTCATTGCGCTATGACAACTGGACAGTAAAGTGGGCCTTTATCGTAAAAAAACAGTTATTCCTTTAGACAGTTCTCAAAGACTACGGCTTCTGAATACCTCTTTGGTATCTTCAAATGTTCCTTAGAAACATTTGTTTCAACTTTGTTCACGATCTATTTTATAAACAGGAAATATGAGGTCGGGTATTAACACTTGGATCGATATCGGTATAATGCTGATATATTTTTAATGGCCAATTGTAGTCATTTTCCTTTTTTTTTTTTGGAATCTGAATAATAATTGTTTCTTTTTGGTATTATATACACATAAGGGACCGACCATTTAACTTGAAGGGGAGGGTTATGGTTTTTTGTTTCGTTCAGAAAAATTATTTCGGACAACACAAGATTTAGAATATTTATTTTTTTTGTCGCGCAAAGCGCAATTTTTTTCCCAGAATTTAACATTAGGTTATATGACAAAAACTCTGAATCAGATTATTATTTTTTTCCTCCACCAAAATCACAATATTTTTTTCAGCAACATTGGGAATCACAATATTTTTTTAGATAAAAAACAAGTGCACTTGACCATTTTAATATGTGATCGTCCGTGCGTAACGGAAGACAGGTAAACAATTTGTTTGTTCAGCAATTTTCTTTGTTATATCATGTCAATTTTGAGTATTACAAACGTTGTTTGGGTTTAAGATTCTCTTCGTTATAAAAAAATTGTAATAGTCCTTCACAAATGCATTGCTTAAATAGCAATGGGACCGGGAATTTATCTTTACTTCGCTATAAGCCTGATTTCGTTACAAACTTGTTCGCTATAAACGAACTCTATACTGTACATCTAATTGGCAATGCATAGTTAAATTATGAAATCGGCCTAGTTTAAGAACGTCATACATAGCTTTAAAACATTGTATCTGCTATTGATTTTTTTGCTAGATTAAAATTACCAGTTTTTGATAGAATGATTCCTAAATATGTAAAGCTATTAACAACTTCTAATTCTAACCCATTTAAAGAAAATGTCAATTTTTGTGGTTGTCGCCCTCTTGAAAAAAATCACGATTTCAGTTTTATCAACATTCACTTTCAATTTCCAAATTGTGCAATAATCATCTAATGCGTCCAGAAGCATTTGTAGTTCCTCGAGAGATTCTGCCATCAAAACGGTGTCATCAGCATATAAAGGATCACAAGTTTTAGGTAGATATCAAATTTGTCTTCATTATCCCGAGAAATACTCTAGACCCTTTAGGTTACATGTTCCCAGGAAAGACTCCAAATCATTCAAATATAAGGCAGAAAGGAAAGGGGACATATTATCAACCTGTCTTACCCGATTATTACAATAAAAGAAATTTGAATTTACATTATTATATACAATACAAGACTTACTATCTTTATACATGTTTAAAATAACAATATGCATATTACAATTGATATTGTTCAACAGCAACTTATACCACACTTCATCTCTCCATACTTTATCGAACGCTTTTTCGAAATCTATAAAACAACAATACATTTTTTTTCTAAAATGGAATGTACAATAAACGAGTTATCTATTGTTGAATAACCTTTTTCGGAAACCCGTTTTATTTTGCCTTTCATTTAGGATGGCTGTGAATAATTTACTTACACAACTTACAATCGTAGTAGGTTTGATTTTTTTTGGGTTAAGTTTATCTCTTATTTTTGTAGATAAGTTTAATGTAGCCTACTAACGAGCTATCAGGTATAATTCCTGTTTCAAAAATAATATTAAAGAGTTCTATATACACGTCAATCATTTTGTCGGATGTAGATTTTATATATTCATTTATCATGGTCATCACCGTGCGCTTTATTTTTTTCAATCTTTTAATGCAGTCTAAAATTTCTTTTTGTGTAATTTTCTTATTCAAATTTTCGTTAACACAATTCTAATCAAATGGATCTATATTTGATTTGGGAAAGAAAACGCCTGATCCTATGTTTAAAATTTTCCAGTATTCTTTTGAGTTGCTCTTTCTAAGATTGCGTAATTCTAATGACATTTTTTCCGAATAAGTCTCATATTTTTGTCCCGTCTATTTTTATATTTTTTATCAAATAATTTCATTTCTTCATGGTTTGCAGATGTTCGATTATTTTTAAACTTTCGTTTTCTTTTTCTTAAGTTTTTTCTTGCTAACTGACATTCATACTTAAACCATGGAATGGAATTACGAAATTTGTTTTCGATAGTATTATTTTTTGTTTTTGCAAAGTTTAGTTCCAAAAGTAGTTTTCGCAGACTCAATAAAAATTTGACAGAGATCATCTGCGAGTGAATTTATGTCACTCTTGCTCTTTACCATTTGATTAACTCCGAGAATTTTGTTCTTCAGCTTATTAATTTTATCCGATTCAATATTTGTTCTACATTCTGCATATTTCTCATTGTGCCACCTATTTCTTTTTATCTTTTTCAATGTCGGAGAGAAATGGCATTCACTTCTACCAGGATTTCATCTAATTTTGAAAGTTTATTTTCGATTTTCTGCACTCTGTTGTCTACTGATTTTGTTGACTGATTTTGTCTGTTTATATAAATATGAGTTTTGACTTTCCCTTTGTAAGATTGTTCGGAGTTTGGTAATTTTGTTATTACCCTTATTGTCTACAGTAGTTACTACATTAAGGATTAACTTCAGAAGATATGTAACGTCATTAGATTCCTTTCCCTGGTCTACTATTTACCTACTTTCGCTAAGTAATTTTGCGGTTTCTGCTGAACTGTTTTAATCAATGTATTAACTAATCATATTTAATCCGCCCTGTTGCTTAAATCTGTTGAAAGGGTGGGAAATGAAAACTACTTACCGCGTTGTGTCGAATTATAGTGCATCTGAGATCTACAAATAACCGGAGTAACTGCAGAAAACCGCTTACCTGCCTGACAAAATTTATAAATGACCGGAATGATGGCAGACAACTGCTTACTTGCCTGACAAACTTTGCAAATGATTGGAGTAACTAGAGAAAACTTTACACACAACCAAAGTAATTGCAGAAAACCGCTTACTTGTTTGAAAAAAAACATTACCAATTACCGGAGGAACAGCAGAAAATTGCGTACTTGCCTGACAAATTTTACAAATGATGGAATACCTGCAGAAAACTGCTTACCTGTCTGACATACTATACAAATGACCGGAGTACCAGCATAAAACTGCTTACCTGTCTGACAAACTGTACAAATGACCGGATTAACTGCAGAAAACTGCCTACATGCCTGATAAACTTTACAAATGACCGGAGTAACAGCAGAAAACCGCTTACCTGCCTGACAAACTTTACAAATGACAGGAGTAGCTGCAGAAAACCGCTTACCTGCCTTGCAAACTTTACAAAATACTGGATAAACTGCAGAAAACTGCTTAACTGTCTGACAATCTTGACAAATGACCGGATAAACTGCAGAAAACTGCTTATCTGCCTGACAAACTTTAGAAATTACCGGAGTAACAACAGAATACCGCTTACCTGCCTGACAACCTATACAAATTATCGGAATAACTGCACAAAATCCCTTACCTGCCTGACAAACTTTACAAATGACCGGAGTACCTGCAAAAAACCTACTTACCTGTCTGAAAAACTGCACAAATGACAGAATTAACTGCAGAAAACTGCCTACATGTCTGACAAACTTTACCAATGACCAGAGTAACTGCAGAAAGCCGCTTACTTCCCTGAAAAACTCTACTAGTAACCGGAGTAACTACAGAAGACCGCTTAACTGCCTGACAAACTTTACAAATGACCATCCTTCCATTGTATTGTCTGTCATCCCTCCATTGGTTTGTCTGTCATCCCTCCATTGTTTTGTCTGTCATCCCTCCATTGTTTTGTCTGTCATCCCTCCATTGTATTGTCTGTCATCCCTCCATTGTATTGTCTGTCATCCTTCCATTGTATTGTCTGTCATCCCTCCATTGTTTTGTCTGTCATCCCTCCATTGTTTTGTCTGTCATCCCTCCATTGTATTGTCTGTCATCCCTCCATTGTATTGTCTGTCATCCTTCCATTGTATTGTCTGTCATCCCTCCATTGTTTTGTCTGTCATCCCTCCATTGTATTGTCTGTCATCCCTCCATTGTTTTGTCTGTCATCCCTCCATTGTATTTTCTGTCATTTTTCTATATGTGACTTTCGATTACGCTTTTGGTATGTTCACGCATTTCTCAGAAAAGCGCACAGCTATGACAAAGTAATATTAAACAGTGACGCTCATCAGCACAACTAATATCAACGACACGTGTCTCACCTTCACTGAGCTCACTGAAAACAAAAACCACCACGACATATGACGTTGAAAATCCAGAATCTGCCTTGGAACAGGCATTAAATGTGGCAGGGATTCACCAGTTAATGGGAATTATGGGATCCCAAGCCTCGCACCTTGAAAACTTTTCAAATTAGGTGGCCATCTTGGATGGAGGTCAGGGTCACCGGACATAATTTTGAAAATTGACCACTTAAGAACCATCCATGCCATGTTTGCTTTAAATTGGCTTACTGGTTTCAGAGGAGAAGATTTTTTAACATATTTCCCATAGGTTCTGTTACTAGAATATTCTAGAAAAAACAATACGTAACAACAATGTCACTTCCTCATTCATCAATTATCACCGGTTTGTAACTAGATTACCACGACGGGTGCCGCTACTGCTTACCCTTCCGGAACATCCGAGTTCATCCGCATACGTTTTAGAGGTTCTTGTTTTTCTATCTTAGTGTTATGTTTTTATGTTTTGTAGATCGTTGTTTGTCCTTTTGTACTTGTTGTTTTGGCCATTTTGTTGTCTGTTCTTCTTCGATATACAGATTCGGATTACCCTTTGGCATCTTCAAACTCTTATCAAAGTTCAAAGGTCAATGTTTGATATATATGATTTCCGGTATTATGAGACTCTTCCATTGTATTGTCTGTCATACTTCCATTGTATTGTCTGTCATCCCTCCATTGTATCAACAGAGAGAAATCAAAGATTGAAAATTGTTCGGGGAATGGCGATAGATCTTCCATCAATTTTTTTGACCGACCAAAAATTAATGATTCTACAGGTTTGATCACTCTGAGTGAATTTGTTACCTGTTCTGCTATTTCATATAACAATGATAATCAGCACATGTTACCTAGAAAATGGTATCAAGGTCAAAGATCATTCGAGACCTTGAGCCTTGACCCATAGACAGCTGTCATATACACATAGAAACATATTAGGGACTCAAATTAGTTTTCTATTGACTGAAAAGATACGATGATTCATAAAGCGTCAGTACGCCAATGGTAGGGTTAAATAAAGCGCACTAAGTTAAACATTTACGTTGTATAAAAACAGAAAAAAACAAGTATTAGACGCATGGGTTGCTCACTAATCACCACCAGTGACCTAGAATGATATAGACATTTGACGAACAACATTGTTACCATCGAAACTCGGAAACAGTAATAGAATAAAGGCCAAATAAAAATAAAACAATGTCTGGGACCAGATGACGTAAATTTGTTCTGAAAGGAAATTATGACTCCCCAAGGGAATATGTCACATGCCTGTCAATCAGAAAGTGCTTAGTTTTGTTAGAAAGAATCAACCATGTTTATTTTTAATTTCAGGACAAAATAATCTTTTACATGGTTAAATTTTAATTGAAATATGGCACTTTCTGTTTTGTAAAGTGATTTGCGGCTGAAAACGTACATGGCAACCGCCATTCTTTTGGATAAATCACAGCATAATAGTACCTTTATTTTTTTATCTGGCGTTCCTAATTGTGGTTGTTTCATGTTTTCTTGATTTTTGTCATAGTGACTATTCTCGTTTTGTTTCCATTTAACCTATAATTGTGACTGTTTCAATATAAGAAGAGTTTGAAGATACCAAAGGGGCAATCATAATCCGTATATCGAAGAAGAACAGACAACACAATGGCCAAAAGAAAAAGTACAAAAGTGCGTCTTGCTCTTGTGATTTATTGCGTCATGCAGGGGAGCAGTACCAGAAACCACTTTTATCGTCTTTAGTATTAATCAGACCAGGCATCGCCCCACGATCATATACACTGAACATGCAAGCTATTATATTACTGAGGAGGTAGCGTGAAGGTAACAAAGGAGTAGTCAATAGTCGTAACTCGAATTAGGACAGACAACACATTGGCCAACGGAAAAAGGAAAATCTACAAAACACTACACAGAAATCTAACGATGGAGGAAAACGAACCCAACTAAAATCCAGCGGTGAACTCGTGTGTTCTACAAGGGTTAGCAGTTCCTGCTCCACACGTGTTTCTTTTCTTACAACCGCGATGCTAATTCATCAATGAGAAACGGACCGGATAGTGATTAGGACAAACTGAACATATCCGTGGCCATTTGTAAAGTTTGTGAAGCAAAATAACGGTTTTCTACAGGTCAGACAAGTAAGCGGTTTTATGCATAACTTAATTATTGTAGAACGTGATTATACACAGCCGAAAACAAAATAAACAAAACCAAAGCAATGTTACATAATATTTATTTTTTATACATTTCTTTTTCTAAAACACCATCTGTTTCTAAATAATTGGATCTCCAACAGCAATGCATATGCAATGTATAAACAAACGTAATAAAAACCAATAACGATTCACTTCCACTCATAAAGACCACATACTATCACAAAAATGAATGAAAACATAATCATGGACAGTACAATATCATGGTTAAGGAATGCTAGTATTTAACCTTCCATAAAGTATAATCTGTTAATTTTTTGAAAAAATTCCCACTTTTTATTTGTTTTTACTATTTTCTACTGTCAAGTGTTAGAGAATACCGGAAGGGCAATCAAAAAAGAACAATTCAGAGAAACCGGCAACACAGGGCATAAAAGACGAAGAAAAACACAACGCAACATGTGTCGGACACCACCACACCCAAACAAACACAAGCAAGGCAAATAAGTAAGTGTCGGACACCACCACACCCAAACACTCATCATCCTACACACAACTGGAGGTAAAGACGAACCAAACACCGTTTGCATATGGAAACATTTACGGACATTACAATACTGAACTCCTAACAAAAAGACACATAATAGGACATTGTAAAAAACTAAAAAAATGAGGAACACGGACCCACGAAAAACCGGAGAGTTACCTCAGGTGCACACGAAGGTTAAGCAGTTCCTGCTTCTTATAAGACACATGTCGTGTTAATAGTAAACTAGTAATAACAAACTACAATACTCTCAATTCACTTAAAGTCGTGAATACAACTTTTCTTTGTTCGGGAAGGGCCCGTGTGCCTCAATGAGTTAGATAGTTGGATTGCCTAACAACTCATACAAACCTATCACCAATACGGCGTGGGTTCGTTCCCGGCTTTGTAAATTACAAAAAGGGTGCACTCCACTCGGAATCGCAAGTGATAAAGCTTACCAGTTGCTTGCTCATGGTCGGTGGTTCTCTCCGGATACTCCGTTTCTTCCACCACTAAAACTGGTGGCCATGATATAGATGAAATATTGCTGAAAGTGGCGTTAAACACCAAAAATCAAATCAAATCAAATCATTGTTCGAGGAATAATTGTGGATTCGGATATTCGTGGTCTTCTACTCTAGTCAGTACATATCTATAGTAACGGATATTTGCTGAATTCTTAAATTTGTGGTCAAATAATATTCATATATCCACGAAAATCAATCTTGTTTGTAAGGCAGGTAAGCGGTTATCTACAGTTACTCAGGTCCTTTGTAAAGCTTGTCAGACAGGTAAACAGTTTTCTGTAGTTACTCCAGTCATTTGTAATATTTGTCAGGCATGTAAGCAGTTTTCTGCAATCATTCCGCTCATTTGTAAAGTTTGTCAGACAGGTAAGAAGTTTTCTGCAGTTACTCCGGTCCTTTGTAAAGTTTGTCAGAAAGGTAAGCAGTTTTCTGCAGTTACTCCTGTCATTTGTAAAGTTTGTCAGGCAGGTTAGCGGTTATCTGCAGTTACTCAGGTCCTTTGTAAAGCCTGTCAGACAGGCAAACAGTTTTCTGCAGTTACTCCAGTCATTTGTAATGTTTGTCAGGCAAGTAAGCAGTTTTCTGCAGTACTCCAGTCATTTGTAATGTTTGTCAGGCAAGTAAGCAGTTTTCTGCAGTTACTCCAGTCATTTGTAATGTTTGTCAGGCAAGTAAGCAGTTTTCTGCAATCATTCCGCTCATTTGTAAAGTTTGTCAGACAGGTAAGCCGTTTTCTGCAGTTTCTCCGGTCATTGGTAAAGTTTGTCTGGCATAAAATGGCGATACCGACAACAACAACATTTGTCATTTAAGCGTTTATTTTGGTGGCTGACAGTTTTCTGCAGTTAATCCAGTCATTTGTAAAGTTTGTCAGGCAGGTAAGCAGTTTTCTGTAGTTACTCCGGTCATTGGTAAAGTTTGTCAGACAGGTAAGCGGTTACATGCAGTTACTCCGGTCATTTGTAAAGCTTGTCAGACAGGTAAGCAGTTATATGCAGTTACTTCGGTCATTTGTAAAGTTTGTCAAACAGGTAAGCGGTTATATGCAGTTACTCCGGTCATTTGTAAAGTTTGTCAGACAGGTAAGCAGTTTTCTGCAGTTACTCTGGTTATTTGTAATCTTTATCAGGCAAGTAAGAGTTTTATGCGGTTACTCCGGTCATTTGTGAGGTATCTCAGGCAAGTAAGTGGTTTTCTGCAATCATTCCGATCATTTGTATAGTTTGTCAGGCAGTTAAGCAGATTTCTGCAGCTACTCCGGTTATTTGTAAAGTTTGTCAGATAGGTAAGTGGTTATATGCAGTTACTCACGTCATTTGTAAACTTTGTCAGACAGGTAAGCAGTTTTCTGCAGTTACTCCGGTCATTTATAAAGTTTGTCAGGCAGTTATGCGGTTTTCTGCAGTTACTCTGGTTATTAGTTGAGTTTTTCAGGGAAGTAAGCGGCTTTCTGCAGTTAGTCCGGTCATTTGTAGAATGTGTCAGACAGATAAGTGGTTATCTGCAGTTACTCAGGTCCTTTGTAAAGTTTGTCAGGCAAGTAAGCGGTCTTTTGCAGTTACTCTGGTTATAGTTTGAGTTTTTCAGGGAAGTGAGCGGCTTTCTGCAGTTACACCGGTCATTTGTAAAGCTTGTCAGGCAGGTGAGCGGATTTCTGCAGTTACTCAGGTCATTTGTAAAGTTTGTCAGGCAAGCAAGCAGTTTTCTGCAGTTACTCTGGTAATTTGTAAAGTTTGTCATGCAAGTAAGCAGTTTTCTGCTGTTACTCCGGTCATTTGTAAAGTTTGTCAGGCAAGTAAGCAGTTTTCTGCAGTTACTGGTCATTTGTAAAGTTTATCAGGCATGTAAGCGGTTATCTGAATGTTAGTCAGGTCCTTTGTATAGCTTGTCAGACAGGTAAACAGTTTTCTGCAGTTACTCCAGTCATTTGTAATGTTTGTTAGGCAAGTAAGCAGGTTTCTGCAATAATTCTGCTCATTTGTAAAGTTGGTCAGACAGGTAAGCAGTTTTCTGCAGTTACTACGGTCATTGGTAAAGTTTGTCTGGCATAACATGGCGATACCTACAACAACAAAATATGTCATTTAAACGTTTATTTTGGTGGCTGGCAGTTTTCTGCAGTTAATCCAGTCATTTGTAATGTTTGTCAGGCAAGTAAGCAATTTTCTGCAATCATTCCGGTCATTTTAAAAGTTTGTCTGGCAGGTAAGCAGTTTTCTGCAGTTACTCCGGTCATTTGTAAAGTTTGTCAGACAGGTAAGCGCTATATGCAGTTACTCCGGTCATTTGTAAAGTTTGTAATCTTTATCAGGCAAGTAAGATTTTTCTGTGGTTACTGCGGTCATTTGTGAGGAATCTCAGGCAAGTAAGCGGTTTTCTGCAATCATTCCGGTCATTTGTAAAGTTTGTCAGGCAGGTAAGCAGATTTCAGCAGCTACTCCGGTCATTTGTATAGTTTGTCAGACAGGGAAGCTGTTATATGCAGTTACTCCCGTCACGAACTTGTACAGTTTCTACGGAAATGTAATGAAAAAATCAGTGGTAACAAGAATGAGATGTAGAGACGGATCTTTTAAAAAGCCGGTCAGATGAAAATTAAAAAATGAGCTGCTATTTACAGTTCATTAGAGACTTTAACTTTTATAAAGAAAATTATATACACGACATTGCCTTTTATTAAACTTCTATAGAAAAAAGTTATTTACATATTTAACATATTTTTCTCTGGATTTGTAACATTTTTGTACAAATAACTCAAAATCTGTATTTTCATAATACCAATGAACATGTTACATAATTAACTTTCTGAAATGTTTTGGATGATTGTCACCAGAATTTTCTGCAAAACGGAAATACTGCGCGATTTTCCTTGTACACTGAAAGCGGGAATATTTTCTTTAAACAAGTTTATCTCCTTTCATTAAAAAGCATATTTGATTTTTTTCATTACACTCGAGCGGTCGAAGACAAGGCAAGATAAATTTGAAAGCATTTTAGAAATAATAGAATCTGTTGTTTCTTCACCTTTTGTAAAAGCAGAAGCGAATTTGGTAGAATATGTTGTACTGTGTTTGAAACGGTATGTGCATCTTCATTAGCAATGTGCGCTTATCAGATAGGTGAACACCTGCATCTAACATTTGCCGACCATCTCGACTTGTACAGTCAACAAGCAAATCCTAATTTTCGGCTTCCGTCAGAGCAGATCCCCCTTTTTTATGAATGAATAATGTCCCTTGTCTGGAATATTTTGAATAGGAAATAAAACGATCACGTACGTTTTTTTTTTCTGTTTTCAATATATCAAGAACAAGTAATCGGTCTATCGTTTAAAAAAATGATGTATTTGGAGATAACACCTCTGTCCATTCAAACTTATCTGTCATATTAAAGATGCATTTTTAGACATATGCACTTCTCGACCGCTACTCATGATTTCAGATACCGTCTAAGTACTGACGACAAATAGGTTATTTTGCAATAAATGCATTTATAGTCTCATAATCGTACAGCCAAAAATGCCGTTCTGAAGCTAAGCTTAACAATGTAGACAAACAAAAGAACTGATGGGATTCGAACCAGCTTCTAGAACTATCCATTCCATCACAAGGCAGCGCCAATACGATCATGACTACTGTGCTCCCGCATTTAATCAAGTACATTTATTTCTTATAGTAGTGATGGGGTAAAATGCGAATTAGTATACATAGCAGACGACTTGATTTCTCAACTGCAGATTTAAGAAAATAACTACCAAGCACAAAGCAAATATAAAAAAGGCTCTGATGGTTTGATTCCGATTAAAACGATATGTGCTAAATTGCTTTATTTTTAGTGATTATGACAGCTTAGAGATCGTCTCAAAATGTGACAGTATGCATGTCATGATAAAGGGTCTATCTATGAATCTTTATCCTTTCAAAATCACAGACACTTGATTTTATCTAAGTGTACATATAATTCAACAAACATACTGTACCAATAAAATGATATTTATAGATTAATATTGACATATCTGTAATGTGCATTCTTATAATAAATGCAAAGTTCTGGATCACTTATTTATTTTTTATGGAGCAGTGCATGCATCTTGTATATCATGAAATCCATTTAAAACCCTTTCTATACAAGTGAACCATGAAACGATCCAAGAATCGAAAACATTATTTCTTTTAACTTGCAAAATAAGACCGTTGCTTTTCGTTGCGTGTGCTATTTAGTTGTACCGCAAACAGGAAGCCAGAACTGTGTACATCCATTACTTATTCAGTAGCCCGCGGTTCTATGGTACCACGGTAGTTAATGTTTTACCAGAAATAAATAAAAACTGTTATATACCCGAGTGAAAATATAATTTTTATTACTTCAGCAGATCCCTTCCTTCATATCCAATGCATTATTGTTGACCATAGTATGTTTTCGAATCTATAATCGGTAATCACAACAGCGTCCATTGTATGGGTCAAGAAAAGAGAGTCCTATGGTAGCGGGGTAGTTCCGAAAATCAGTCTATGGAGTGCTGACCCGTATTAAACATTAACAGCGGAAATCTGATAAATTATTGTCCAACATGATTAAACAAGAAAGCGTCCTTAAAATCATTTGTTATTGATTTGTTCCAACTGTAAACACTCTGTCTGTTTGCATATGTTGAAAACGAGGCCAAATGTAATTCCATTCCATCTATAAATATATTCCCGCCGGTAGAAATAAAAGATACAGACATCTTTAAGATTTTGACAGATGATTGTAAACCATTCTCTATCCAGAGTTGGCGTTCCCGCAACGCTCCACTCTATCTCTCTAAACGCTCATTTCACAAGATGTTTGTAAAATTTAGAAAGAGGAAAAAAATGTATTTAAAATTGTAAATATCAATAAAGATGAAAAAAAATCACTCATTTCAAATCAATTCTCTCTTAAAAATAACTCCCCCCCCCCCACACACACACTTCTTGGGAAGCTATTTTGCGGAGGTAAACATTAAAAACGATCACAAATCATTTTTAATGAGAGAATTGATTTGAAATGAGTGATTTCTTTTCATCTGTATTGATATTTACAATAATTAAAAATATTTTAAATACATTTTTTTACTGTTTCTAAATTTTACAAAAATCTTGTATAATGAGCGTTGACAGAGATAGAGTGGAGCGTCGTAGCGGGAACGACAACTCTGGATAGAGAATGGATCGTAAGCGTGTAGATTGGGACTCCACTATACCAAAATAGATCTGCTACCAGGTGGTGCTGCAATTGCGCAATCGTGTAAAACGTAAATACCGTGGTATTATAGAACCCTCGGTACCATAGGAAGTGAGTATACTAAAGAAACAGTACAATATACAGACTCGAAAGAAATTAAAACGATGTTCCATTCAATTTTATGCCGTTTTATAAGTGCATTTTTAAAGATTTATTGACAAATCTCAATGTGCAATTTTTTTTTTTTTCAAACGTGACAGCTGAAAACCACCCACCTACCAAACGAAACTAACTTCGTTTGAAAAAACTGTCACATATTGCGACGATGTCTTACGTAATGTTCGAAAAAAAAACACACAAAAAAACGACAGAATAGTTAATTATGAAAAAGAAACATATGAAATTAACAGCTTGCACGTATATTCGTGTTATGATTTCATATGTAAGGAAATATTTGCTTTGCGGCTTTCGAAAAATCAATGCAAGTCTACTGTACACTCACAATTCTTATAATATGTAAAAATAAAAACCAAAAAAAAACCATAATATAAATATTGCCTCCATTTTTATCACGTTAACCGAAATTAATAACGAAACACATTATGTTGCCTTAAAAAAAAAAAAAAGAACTCTCAGTGTAAATCTTCACGGGTCGCGAAGCAGCGACTATACGATCACGACTATGGTAAAATTATCAAATTTGTAAGTTTTCTTCTTTCTTTGTGGTATATAAGGTGTACCTGATGTAAATTGGTGCAACTCTATAATAAAGGAAACGAAGCCTATATTTCATAAAATCATGTTTAAGCATATTTTCCATAAAAGGAAAAGTCTGTATATGTTACCAAAGGGAAAATGTATATACATGTTAAACAGGAAGTTTTGTGTTGCAAGTTTTTGATTTTTAACAATTGTAATTTTGCTTGTTTTCGTGTTTTTCTCCTTTACACCAGCATTAAAAGCACTTGCATATGCAAAAGTTTCAATTTTTCCCCTTAAGATCAGAGTCAAATCTTCATTTTCCCCATTCAGCTTTTGGAAGGAGTAGATGTCGGTTGTCTAACTCTACGGTCATATTTCTACCCGACGTCTCTGACGTTTGGAAATGGCCAAATCCGGTAAAAACCATAAATGTTCCTTTTTTATTACAAAATCCGCACTGGAACCACAGAATGAATAGTCATGAACCATGTATATAACTAAAGGTAATCTGCATTGATCTCTTGAAAAAAATTAAATAAAAATAAATATCATGCAAAAATAGACATCTTTATGATTGCCCCTTTGGTATCTTCAAACTCTTCTTACTTTTGATCATTGTGTTGTCTGTTCTTCTTCGATATACGGATTATGATTGTCCCTTTGGTATCTTCAAACTCTTCTTATGTTGAAACAGTCACAATTATAAGTTAAATGGAAACAAAACAAGAACAGTCACAATTACAAAAATCAAGAAAACATGAAGCAATCACAATTAGGAATGCCAGATAACAAAAATAAAGGCACTATTATGATGTGATTAATCCAAAAGAATGGCGGTTGCCATGTACGTTTTCAGCCTCCAGTCACTTTACAAAACAGAAAGTGCCATATTTCAATTAAAATTTAACCATGTAAAAGATTATTTTTTCCTGAAATTAAAAAGAAACATGGTTGATTCTTTCTAACAAAACTAAACACTTTTGGAATGACAAGCATGTGAAATATTCCCCTTGAGGAGTCATAATTTCCTTTCAGAACAAATTTACGTCATTTGGTCCCAGGCACTGTTTTATTTTTATTTGGCCTTTATTCTATTACTGTTACCTAGTTTCGATGGTAACAATTTTGTTCGTTAAATATTTATATCATTCTAGGTCACTGGTGGTGATTAGTGAGCAACCCATGCGTCTAATACTTATGTTTTTCTTCCGTTTTTAAAAAACGTAAATATTTAACTTAGTGCGCTTTATTTAGCCCTACCATTGGCGTACTGACGCTTTATGAATCATCGTATCTGTTTCTGTCAACTGAAAACAAATTTGAGTCCCTAATATGTTTCCATGTTTATGTGACAGCAGTCTATGGGTAAAGGGTAAAGGTCCCGAAAGATCTTTGACCTTCATGC
Organism: Bathymodiolus septemdierum; assembly: GCA_963383655.1. Classification (NCBI taxonomy): domain Eukaryota; kingdom Metazoa; phylum Mollusca; class Bivalvia; order Mytilida; family Modiolidae; genus Bathymodiolus; species Bathymodiolus septemdierum. The sequence goes on from OY726528.1 coordinate 2,712,461, forward strand.
AATTTTCTAGGTAACATTTGCTGATTATCATTGTTATATGAAATTGCAGAACAGGTAACAAATTCACTCAGAGTGATCAACCTGTAGAATCATTAAATTTGGTCGGTGAAAAAAAAATGATGGAAGATCTATCGCTATTCCCCGAACAATTTTCAATCTTTGATTTCTCTCTGTTGATGTAATGTAGCGATAGCTAGGTTTGCGGTGTTTTGAGATATTGATAGTTGATAGTGAACTGTTTTTACCCTAGGGGACATCGGTTGTTTTCTCCGTTTTGTCATAGGGTGTGACGTAAGGTTGTGTTGATATCCATCGTATTTCTCTGATTTGATTTCAGGACCACTTGTTCTTGGTGTTCGCCCTAATCACAAAGTTGATGGTGTGGCAGTGATCCTAGGAAATGCCCTATCTTTGAATAAAATGGTTGCTGAACCAATTGTTGTCAGTTTGTTGTCATGATGTGTCCAAATACATGTAATGCACTTAATCTTGTTGATAAGCCAAACCAGAAAAATAAAGGCAGCATCACTTCTACAAATTCCAGCGTTTGATGAGCTTGTAAGTCTAGTTCTAAATTATTTTTGGACAATAATGTGAAAAGTTTTCAAGATGCGAGGCTTGGGATCCCATACTTCCTATTAACTGGTGAATCACCTCACAGTTAATGCCTGTTCCAAGCCAGATCCTGGATTTTCAACGTCATACTTCGTGGTCTTGTTTGTGTTCAGTGAGTTCAGTGAAGGTAAAACACGTGTCGTTGATATTAGTTGTGTTGATGAGCGTCACTGTTTAATATTATTGTGTCATAGCTGTGCGCTTTCCTGAGAAATGCGTGAACATACCAAAAGCGCATTCGAAAGTCACATATTGAAGGATGACAGAAAATACAATGGAAGGATGACTGACAATACAATGGAGGGATGACAGACAATACAATGGAAGAATGACAGACAATACAATGGCAGAGTCTCATAATACAGGAAGTCATTTCTATCAATCTTTGACCTTTGAACTTTGAGATGAGTTTGAAGATCCCAAAAGAGTAATCAGATTCTGTATATCGAAGAAGAACAGACAACAAAATGGCCAAACAACAAGTACAAAAGGACAAACAACGATCTACAAAGCATAAAAACATAACACTAAGATCGAATAACAAGAACCTCTAAAAAATATGGGGGTGAACTCGGGTGTTCCGGAAGGGTAGACAGTAGCGGCACCCGTCGTGGTAATCTAGTTACAAACCGGTGATAAGTGATGAATAAGGAAGTGACCGGGAAACATTGTTGCTACGTAATGTTTTTCTAGAATATAATAGTAACAGAAAGATACAACCAAAAATCAATAAAATTTCTATTCTTTAATATAATAACAAAATATATACTATTATACAATTACAAATATCAAATTAATAAATTAAAATTGGACTGTCTGTCAGTGTTAATTTTTTTTATTTTGCTTTAGAATAAATGTTATTGTCCTTTCTGGTATATTAGTTCAATCCTTTCTTATGAAAATTAATTCCTGTTTAATTACATATCCTTAAATTCTAATCCTCAAAGATTCCAAATATTGTCCGTTGAAATTGTTAATAGTTCAATGTTCAAGTCACGTGACTATGCTAAGTAAATATATCCAAAATACAATGCTATATATTCCAGCTATTATATAAATTCCAAATTTCAGACTGGCTCTCTTAAATTTACTGCTCCTTATATAGTATTTTCTGTAAGTTATAGAATATTCAGAAATAAACATTTTTGCTAGCAATATGCAGAAATATCTAGAACATATCAAAAGTCAAGTTCAAAATTAAAAACTTCTAAACAACTTGACCTATTTTGATTACCTATTTCACTGATGATGTAATATTATCAACAGCAAACAATATTGTTATGAACAAAATAAAATATCATATTTATTATGTATACACAACATTACGAAAAGTGGAGCATATCCGTGGTCATTGGTGACACTTATTCCATAACGGTCAACCAAGTCATTGTGATGAAATATGATACGAATCGCTTGCTTTAATTAAAAATGTTAGGTATAATGGTGTTATGTTCCGGCTGCTTTCCGCTGGTGATAGGCTATTAACGAATTCAGTGAATTTGTGCTGGATTATACTGCTAGAAGACATTTAAAATCAGTAAAAGAAAATTAGCGTGATGGACACACTGCCTTGGATTTTGTAGATTATCTACCTGGTATTAAGGGAAAATTATGCACTGCTTGTAAAATTTAATAGAAAAAAAAATGTTCAAAATAGATTAATGTGTGCGCAAGACAGACATATTGATCTGAATATAAAATGCCAGTATTTTTACCAATTCCTGCGAATCTTTTGGTCTAGATGATCTCTTGGTTTCTATATATAATACAGATCATTCTTTAACCTTAGTATTTTACTATGTATATGTAATATAAAGAAAACATTTTTACTTGTTCCTATCATCTGAAGAAAATCACCGCTAATGAAATGTTGACTGCCAACAATTTTTTTTAATTGTTGACAGCCTAGTGGAATGTCATTGGCTACCGAGGCCACGTGATAACCTGCTATAAGTAAATGACAATGCAAAGTCAATTTTCAGTATCATTGTCTTGTGCTTAATGAATGTATTTGTCTTTCATGTGAGTAGAAACAAATATAATGATTGGTTATCATGATTTAATACAAGTGTTTTAGCATAACGAGTTTTACAATATATATTCGCAAAACAGAATTAGAAGTTGTATATAGATATCGCAACATTATTTATCTGTATGTAAGAAAACGTCATTATAGCAAAACTGTTAGAGTCTAGGTTCTCCAACAACTATAGGAATCATTCACCGCTTCTCCCGTTTGGTGACGCTACTTTTCCATAAGTGGTTAATTGTGCGCTTGAATCACAAAGACTCTTGTATCTTAACGTTAACCTAATGACGGCCCTGAATTATATTTAACTTGGATGGTGCAAACATTGAAGCTTAACTAGTACAGCGCGGGTGGTATTACCTGTTATAATGTATAGATTTAGTTGACGAGTATTCCCTCTTTACGGAAAATTGAGTTATCGTTTGTAATTTGAATAATCGTCCTTGACAGTGGGTATATAGCATTTTCAGTTGCAAAAGTTTTCCTGGCGGTTTTTAATACATTGATTGAATAAATAATAAGTGTGAAAAAATATGAAATAAATTGACGTAGATTCCAAGGTAACACTTGAAGACTTCCTAACTTTAAAAAAAGAATGAACTTGTACAGTTTCTACGGAAATGTAATGAAAAAATCAGTGGTAACAAGATTGAGCTTCCGCCTCGAAAAAGATGTAGAGACGTATCTTTTAAAAAGCAGGTCAGATGACAATGACAAGATGAGCTGCTATAGACAGTTCATTAGAAGCTTTAACTTTTATAAAGAAAATTATATACAAGACATTCCCTTTTATTAAACTTCTATAGCAAAAAGTTATTTACTTATTTAACATATTTTTCTCTGGATTTGTAACATTTTTGTACAAATAGCTCAAAATCTGTATTTTCATAATTCCAATGAACATGTTACATAATTAACTTTCTGAAATGTTTTGGATGATTGTCACCATATTTTTCTGCAAAACGGAAATACTGCGCGATTTTCCTTGTACACTGAAAGCGGGAATATTTTCTTTAAATAAGGTTTTCTCTCCTTCATTAACAAGCGTATTTGATTTTGTCATTACACTCGAGCGGTCGAAGACAAGGCAAGATAAATTTGAAAGCATTTTAGAAATAATAGAATCTGTTGTTTCTTCACTATTTGTAAAAGCAGACGCGGATGCGGTAGAATATTTTGTACTGTGTTTGAAACGGTATGCGCGTCTTCATTGGCAATGTGCGCTTATCAGATAGGTGAACACCTGCATCTAACATTTGCCGACCATCTCGACTTGTACAGTCAACAAGCAAATCCCAATTTTCGGTATCGGTCAGAACAGATCCGACTTGTATCTGAATGAATAATGTCCCTCGTCTGGAATATTTTGAATAGGAAATAAAACGATCACGAACGCGGCTTTTTCTGTTTTCAATATATCAAGAACAAGCAATCGGTCTATCGTTTAAAAAACAATGGTGTATTTGGAGATAGCACGTCTGTCCATTGAAACTTATCTGTCATATTAAAGATGTATTTTTAGACATATGCACTTCTAGACCGCTACCCATGATTTCGGATACTGTCTAAGTACTGACGACAAATAGGTTATTTTGCAATAAATGCATTTACAGTCTCATAATCTTCCAGCCAAACATGCCGTTCTGAAGATAAGCTTTACAATGTAGACAAACAAACAAAAGGACTGATGGGATTCGAACCAGCTTCTAGAACTATCCATTCCATCACAAGGCAGCGCCAATACGATCATGACCACTGTGCTCCCGCATTTAGTCAAATAAATGTATTACTTATAGTAGTGATGGGGTAAAATGCGAATTAGTATACATAGCAGACGATTTGATTTCTCAACTGCAGATTTAAGAAAATAATTACCAAGCACAAAGCAAAATATAAAAAAGGCTCTGATGGTTTGCTTCCGATTAAAACGACATGTGCTGAATTGCCTTATTTTAGTGATGATGACAACTTACGTGATGTTCGACAAAAAAAAAACAACAAAAAAACCACCACAGAATAGTTAATATTGATAAAGAAAAATATGAAATTAACAGCTTGCTTGTATATTCGTGTTATGATTTCATATGTTAAGAAATATTCGTTGTGCGGCTTTCGAAAAATCGATTCAAATCTACTGTACAATCACAATTATTATAATATGTAAAAAAAAAAAAATAATAATATAAATATAGCCTCCATTTTCATGACTTTAACCGAAATTAATAAGGAAGAACATTATGTTGGTAAAAAAAAAAAAAAAACAAAACAAAAAAAAAACAAAAAAAACAAAAAAAACCCAACTATTCAAACCTGCTCCGATAGGATTCGCACTCTCAGTGTAAGTCTGGTGGGGTCGCGAAGCAGCGACTATGCGATCACGGCTATGATACAATGATCAAATTTGTAAGTTGGTGCAACTCTATAATAAAGCAGACGATGCCTATATTTCATAAAATTATATTTAAGCATATTTTCCATCAAAGGAAAAGTATTTATATGTAACCAAAGGGAAAATGTATATGCATGTAAAAAAGGAAGTTTTGTGTTGCAAGTTTTTGATTTTAAGCAATTCTAATTTTGTTTGTTTTCGTGATTTTCTCCTTTACACCAGCATTGAAAGCACTTGTATCTGTAAAAGGTTCCATTTTTTGTTCTTTAGATCAAGAGTCAAATCTTCATTTTCCCCATCCAGATTTTGGAAGGAGCGGATGCCGGCTGTCTAACTCTACGGTCATATTTCTACCGGACGTCTCTAACGTTTCGAGATGGCCAAATCCGGTAAAAACCCTAAATGTTCATTTTTTATTACAAAGTCCGCAGTGGAACCAAAGAATGAATAGTCATGAACCATATATATAACTATAGGTAAAATATTCAATTTCATGAATGGAGCCTGTGGGAATTTTCATGGGAATCTGCATTGATCTCTTGAAAAAAAGAAGACAAAGCTAAATATCATGCAAAAATAGACATCTTTTTAATAGACTCCGAGTATATAAAATATCTTGAACATTTCAAGATTAAGATAATCCCCTGTAAAAGAAAATAAAACAAAAGATTCTACTGCGAAAATCAGAATGAATGTTGCATACATCGCTTAATCAGTAATCCATTGGAAATTTGAAATCGGCTCACTCGAAAGTAACCACACACAAAATAATGGTAATTATAAAAAAGTGCAACACATTAGTTATATATCGTATACAGAACTACGTATATAGATAACTGCAAATTAAAGAAAACAAGAAACAGACTCATGGTATGCAGCGTAAAAAATTAAAGAAATATTTATTTACATCTTATATTTTATTATGAATATTTTTATCAAAGGTTTGCTATATATTAGTATTGAAAATAGTTGTACACAACATTTTTTTATTTTTCTAATAATTGCGTTGACACTTAGGACATAGTTAAGACATCCTCAGTTAGGATAGTCTTAAGACAGCTTCGAGATCACTCCTAGGATATGTCCTAAGATGGTCCTAAGACCATCCTAAAAATTGTCCAAAGACATATCTTATATATATTAGGACAAATCTTAGGATACTTTCGAGAATACGGCCCCAGATTGTTCACCGTTATATTGTACACATTATTTTATATTATCATACATGTTATATACAACAGTGAATATATTTCCTTTTATACCACTGTTTATCATTATCTTCCACAAGACTGTTCGCCATACTGTGTCAAACGCCTTGCGGAAGTCAATGAAACCACAAACAAGTTTTTTCCAAAAGACTGAAGTAAAAATAAATGATCTGTGGTAGAATTCCCTTTTCGAAAAACGTTGTGATTAAAAGATATCAATGCAATTTCATTGTTAGAAAAACGTCAATCTTTCGTGAAGAATGGAAGTGAATAATTTTCCCAAACAGCTGATTAACGTGATCGCTCTGAAATTGTCTAGGTCTAAATTATTACCTTTGTTCTTATACACGGGTTAATATAAATGATTAACACCACTTTCAACAATATTTCAGTTATATCGTGCGGTCGTGTGGTGGATGACATCGGAGTACCCGGAGAAAACCACCAAACTGGTGGCAAGTCACTGACAAACTTTATTACATAATGTTGTACACATCGCCCTGCTTGATATTCGAACTCACAACATCAGTGGTGTTTTTTTTTTTATAGATTTGTGAGAATTGACCAAAACGCGAGTAAGCCATCCGTCATATCCAAGCATAGATTCAACAGAAGCAATATCAAAACAAATAATAAGAAAAAAGAAAGGTTTCTTGCATTTATTTCATTATTTCTTATTTCTATTTTTGGAGGAATTCGCATCGTTCCTCGTTTAAGCGAGATTGCTTTGATGAAATGAACTTTCCATCTCATCAAGAAGTTCAGAGGGAAATTTTATTGATAAGCAATCCGATATCTAAATAATAATGGATGCGTATAGTCCTAGCTCACTGAAACTACAGCCCTCGGGTAGAACTGCCAATCCACTCGGACACATCATTCTGATTCCGAGTCAACCAGTAGTTTGCTCTTTCTCAATAAAGATACGTGCTTAGCAGAGAAGCAACAAATACCAATTGCATAGTCTTTGGTTTGACCCGAACGAGACTCGAACCTATGCACTCGAGGCGAGCACGCTAGCCATTACGCCACCGATGCGGCTCTATAAATTCAGAAAGTACCATTACTGTTTCACTAATATATTATGTACCCTAGTATATAACTTTGTATTATACCTCATTTATTAACTACCATAAATATATTAATTTGATTGGACAATGGGTAAACATCAGAACACAGCACACAAATCATATTCCGTGAAATAAAAATCGTATTCCACCCCCTCGGACGCCTCGTGGGTTTTCCCGTCAGAGCTATCGTTCTTTGACAGGAAAACGTCAGAGGCAATCGGAACGCATCATTTGGATATGATTTTTAAATATCCGAGACAACGTTCCAATGGACTTCAAATATGCTTGCCAGCAGTATTTTACATATATGTGTGTTCTTGGTTTCATTCAGTATAATAAAATAGTTATAGCATGCGGGTACAGGAAATAGGAAAATTTATTTACTCACGAATATCATATTCACCTCGAACATTGTCCTCGGGGAATATGATACTCCTGGGTGAATCAATTTTCATATTTCCCTCACCAGCATGCAATGCATGTATTATATGAAATCACAGATATCAGAATAGCATTCACTTGTACTGCCAACCAGTATGATCATATTCTAAAATAAGGGAGATAACAATTGTCATAACTGTAACGTATGTTATGGAACGTAGGTTAAATAATGAACTTATTTGCACCTGTACATGGTGCAATGTAATTAAATTTGTTGCAGTTTCTCGCTTTTACGCCAATTATGTTTGTACTTTGTTAATATAAACCCCGATAGATGTCAAATACACTGTTATCAACAAAATATTTAGACACGTTGGTTCCTTGGTTGACCTTTATGGAATATCTGTGTCACAAATGACCACGTATATGTTCCACTTGTCGTAAACATTTCTCGGTCCTTTCCTCATTCATGACTTATCACCGGGTTTGTTACTAGATTTACACGACGGGTGTCACTATTAGAGCAGGAACTGCTTACCGTTTCGGATCACTCGAATTCTCCTCGGTTTTTAGTGGGGTTCGTTCGTGGTACTCAATCTTTTAGCTTTATGCGTATGCTTTGCAGATCGTTGTTTTTCCTTTTGTACCATTGTGTTGTCTGTTCTTCTTCAATATACTGTTTCTGATTATTCCTTTGATATCTTCAAGATCTTCTTACAAGTTCAAAAGCTTACGGAGGTGAATTGTTTATTGCTAGGATTTTCATCCGTTATGAAGATTACTTAATTATTGTGATTATAATTACATATTATATGGAATAAACCATGATTTTACTCATCATGCAATTATATCATTTCCGTTTATGGAAAATCCGCTACTACTAGGATAGAATGTCAACATAACGTTGGTTACTTAACAATGGCGAGATGTAATAAATTGCCATCAGTTATTTATGATGCGGCCCAAACATAGGAATTACTTATTGAAAGTACATAATTATCACATTATGTTCACATACTGGTTTGAAATTTCTCTAATGATGTTGGATTTCTTAAGTTGATTTCCAAAGCAAATATAAATTTAAGTGGCGACACGCGTTTTTTTTTAAATCTTGTTGTAATCTTATTAAGGAAATATGGGATGTATTACTTAAGGATTGAATGTTAAGTAGTTCAGTTAATGTAAGTAGACCCTTTTTTTAAACATTTTTGATGTGTTTATGTTTTGTTAGTGCATTGCGGAATAACCATTAGTTAATTGATAGATCTTTGAACATTTCCAACTTTGATTCTAAAATTAGACATTTCAGTTTGTGAGTGATTGTTGTTTAACGCCAATTCAACAATTCGTCAGCCATATCATGGCGAGAACAAGTTGAGATGATGATGAGGTTCGCTTTGTATTAGACCAACACATTGAGTTGGATTTGTATAGCGCTAGCTCATTGAAACAACAGTCCGCGGGTAGACATATTGCTCCACTCGGACACATTATCCTGATTCCGAAACAACCAGTCTTTGCTCTTTCTCATTAATGCTGCGTGCTTAGCGGAGAAGCAACAAATACCAATTTTATAGTCTTTAGTTTGACCAGACCGTAACTCGAACCCACGATCTACCGCATTCTAGGTGAACACCATTACGACACCGATGCGGTTTATACATTTCACATGAACTCTTTATATTTACTGCGGGAAAAAAGATACTTTCACTCTTAGTGCAAAGTTCACTGAAAATAACATATTATATATACTAGTCAGAAAAAGAAACATTACACCTCTTTCTATTTGTATAACATATTTAATACAAACAATATTTTATGATGAATTATTGTATTCAAGTCTTTATGTCGTTATGAACATAGACATGTGCACAAAATTCATTTCAGTTAAACTGTAAGGGAGCGAAACAAAACGGAACACCCTAAACACGTTAATAACAGTTTAATAGCGTGTGTGTTTTCCTCTTGCATTGATAACAACTAGACACCTATGGCGCCTAGACCCTATCAGACGCATGACAAATGCCTGTGGAATGTTGTTCCACTCATCCGTGAGTGCCCTTTGAAGCTGATCAATAGATTCAGGGGTTTAACTCGTCTATGGACGCGTCTTCCAAATTCATCCCACAAATGTTTGATGGGATTTAAGTCTGGTGATAATGCCGACCAAGGTAGAGTGCGAATGTGGTTTTTATTAAGGAAGTTCATGGCAACACGTGAAATATGGCATCTAGCGCTATCTTGCTGAAAAACATGATTGAAGTGATGTGTTCGAATAAACGGGAGTACAATTGGAGCCAAGATTTCGTCACAGTAACGAATGCCATTTAAATTCCAACCACTCTTTTAAATTTAGTTTTTCCGACATGAGTAATTCCACCCCATACTATTACACCACCGCCTCCAAATCGGTCGGTTTCCTTTACACAACCATCAGCGAAACGTTCCCTACGGCGGCTATAAATACGCACTCTTCCGTCGCTAAATTTCAAATTAAACTTGGATTCATCAGAAAACAAAATGTTTTGCCAAGTGTGTCCACTCCATCGAAGACGTGCACGTGCCCATTGAAGCCTAGCAATCATGTGTAGACGTTTTAACTCCATACCTTTGAGAGGGCGACGTGAACAGAGACCAGATTGACGCAACCGATTATGAGCTGTTTGGTCAGTAATTCTGTTGTTACGTATAACAGGGGTTCGCCTTGTTGTGTCCACAGCAGAAAGAAAGCGATTACGTAGGTGAATTAGTGTGATGTGTCTATCTTGACGTAGCGTCGTTTCTCGAGGTCTACCACTCCGTCGACGATCAAATGTTGTGCCGGTGCTACAGAGCAATTTTTTCCACCATAGCCACCCCCCCCCCCCCCCCCCCCCCCCGGAAAAATGGCTATATAGCCATATTTCCCCCTTACCTGGATAGACGGGAAAATGGCTATATAGTAGATTTCCCCCTTTGGCAAATAGGGGAAATGGATATATAGTAGTTTTTTCCCCCAATTTATGAAGTAATCACTTCCAAAGGGTGCATTAATGTTGAAAAAAACATGTAACAGATTATCAGTGACCCCCCATGTAACCTCCGAAAACGACCAATTGGCTTACGAAAATACAAATATCAGGTTCATGATGAATTTATTGTTCACTCATTATATATACATGTATATTGAAATAACCACATTCAATTTACACATAAATTTCACATCAATTGGATCTAAATTAGGAACGCTGAATAGTGCAATATTTGTGAAAAAATAATAGAAAACATAAAACATCATACATCAATTGAAAAGCCAGATAATAAATTCAAATTTACTAATTCACAATAATTTTAAACTTTATACTGACAAACTACAATAAACTGATTATCTCCCTTTCTAGATATTACAATAAATAAAATTATTCCCAATCAAAGTATGAATTAAGAGAAAGTCTTCAAAAGTAATAAACATTTGTTGATGAATAAATAATCATGTTTCAATTAGTAATATCAAAAATTAACTACTCATTATCATAATATCAATCAAGTGATACAAACATTACAATTTAATATACATACCCTAAATAAGGAAATGGTAGACAACATTCACAGCCAAAACAACATCTTTCTGATTGGAATAACACATAGATCTATCTGTGAACAATATTGACTTAATTGGAACCTTTCATAATTGAAATATAAAATACAGCTTTCATAATATAAACTTTTCTCAAAAATCTTTATCAACTGTTACAATAAATCAAAACTTCAAATTTGATAATAACATTAAATTAATGGTCCATGTTGTAAACATAATCTTTGCATTTACAAAACTTTAAAAAGTTCAACTGAAGATAATGTTGTATAATAATTACATGTGCAAATCATATTTTTGTTATTTTTCCTTCCATATTCTATGGAACACTTATATAAAACCATCATATCAAAATCATAATAAATACAACAAATAAACTAACCTTATTTCTTTCCAAAATAATTCTTATTCAAATCTCTTTGTCCAAAAAATGCGGAGACACAAATACATGTACACCTGTCTCAGTTGTTAATCAAATAGTGAATTTATAGTGAGTACTTTTTACCTGTAATTACTATGTGTATAATGAAGTGAATGATATCTTAATATAAAAAGAGAGATAACTCAAAAATAAGTTAATGGAAAGTGTTGACATGTTACACCCACGTAGTGGCGAACACCCTATACTGATTGCTCTGTCCGTCCGTTCGAAACACATTCGTGTCCGCTTCATAACTTTATAACCAATCAATTCTCTATTCTATAGTAGATGGATGAAACTTTGCATGATTGTTAACTACTATTAGAAGGTGCGTCGCATATCATATTCTTGTTTGTACTCCTAAAGTCAAGGTCTCAAACTTTTTATTTCATGGGACCCCTATATGAAGTATATATCTCTCAGATGATACGATATTCAGAGCTTGTGGTTCATATCAGGATTTCCTTGATAGAGGGTTGCTGCTAACAAGGAAGCTACTTAACCAAGGGTTCCTTTTGGTAAAATTGAAGTCATCATTTCGAAAATGTTACCGCCGCCACCATGACTTGGTTGACCGTTTTGGAATATCTTTGTCACAATTGACCACGGATATGTTCCACTTGTCGCAAACACTTCCCGGTTCTTTCCTCATTCACGACTTATTACCGGATTTGTAACTAGATTAACACGACGGATGCCACTAGTGGAGCAGGAACTGCCTACCGTTCCGGAGCACCTGAATTCCCCCACGGTTTTTAGTGGGGTTCGTGTTACTCGATATTTAGTTTGATATGTATGTTTTCCCGATCGTTGTTTGTTCTTTTGTGCTATTTTTTTTGGTCATTGTGTTGTCTGTTCTTCGATATACGGTTTCTGATTGCCCCTTTGGTATCTTCAAACTCTTCTTGTGAACTACAGAAAATCGTGTCCCCTTTAATTATTGTAGAGGGATGCTATTTTGTGATTGATAACCACTGTGAGAAGGTCTTACTTAATTCATTTTTGTCCTTCAAAGGTCAAGGTCTCAAACTTAGAGTTTTTCATGGGATGATAATTATGGTACCCCAACAGATTCTTTAGATTTTGACTTTATTTTGCAACGGCGATAGTTTCCATCTCCATGTCATCTTGTTATTATTATTATTATTATTATTATTATGATTATTAATATTAGTATTATCTTATATTAGGGGTGATATTGGTCAAGGCTTGACATAGCATGTGGTATACATTTGATCATGTATAACTCTTCAAATAGCACCCGAGTAGGGATGCGATATAGGGTAGGTGATACATGTCTTACAAAGCCATACATCATGCATAATAAAATGTATATGTATTTTACTCTTAGTATATAACTAATAATGATAATAATAATAGTGATCATAATAATAATAATAATAATATTAATAATAGTGATAGTGATAATAATTATAATACACCCCCCCCCCCCTTTCCTCCTGATAAAGAAGGGGGAAATATGGCTATATAGCCAAAGTTCCGGGGGAAAGATGGCTATATAGCCAATGTTCCGGAGGTAAGATGGTTATATAGCCATTTTTCGGGGAGGGGGGGGGGGGGGTGGCTAGGGGAGAAAATGGCTCTAGAACATTTACACCTGTTACTCTTACTGGAACGAGCAATCTGTAAATTGTCATTTTTGAGCAATTAAAATGGTTTGCTATCTCTGTTTATGTCATTGCGGCTTGAAACATTCCAACGGCACGTTCCCTCTCATTTTGTTGTAAGCGGGGCATAGACGTTTGTGTAGAAAAAATGTTTGTTGAAGTGACCTTTTGTTTATAATTGCAAATGACACAGTTTATGACATTTAATTCTAATCGAGCACACCTGCATACATTTTAAATTATCGAAATGCTGAATAATAATGCCGGAATCGATAGGCTAGTAACCTAATGTTTATATTAATTAATTAATTACATATGTATGGAGCACCTGCTGAACAAAAAATATGAAAAACTGATGTAACGTTTCTTTCTTTGACTAGTAAATATATCACCCATAATCATTTTAATGTAACACACGGATAATTTTCTATTGACTACAAACTTGTCTTCTGATTTTTTTTTAAAGCCGGTTCAAATATCTACAAATGATGAGATAATCATACTCAGATTCGTTGTCCTTTCCTGGATACCATTTTGCCCGTCGTACGGAAAATAACGCATATAAAAAGGTATAAAATCGCATATTATTTGATTTATTTGATTTTTGGTGCTCAATGCCACTTTCAGCAATATTTCAGCTATATCATGGCGACCAGTTTTAGTGGTGGAAGAAGCCGGAATATCCGAAGAAAACCCACGACTATGGGCAAGCAACTGGTAAACTGTATCACTTGCGACTACAAGTCCAATGCACCTTTTTTGTAATTCACAAAGCCGGGCGCTAACCCACGCCGTATTGGTGATAGGCTTGTATGAGTTGCTAGGTAATCCAACTACTTAACTCATTGAGCCACCGGAGCCCCGTATAATATTTGAATGAAATCGGGAATGGGCAAAGGTCTATTTAATAAATAATTCATGGAAGCTATTCTGTGTTGTAAGCTTTAACATGGATTGGTGGATATTAGTCTTTCATCCCGAGCGGTAGCGAGGTATATCATTTACTAATATCCTGCCAACCCATGTTTGATTCAATAATTATGTTCTGTTCACTGTTGTTTTCTATTGAACCATAATTTACTTGTATATTTAAATTGCATTGTGTTTTGGTAATATTTCTTCAAATGCTCTCATGTCCCGAAACGGAATACGTCCGGATTCGGACTCATTGTAATATTTTGACTGAAATATATTGATGGCAAATATATGTATATATTATAATTTACGTTTTTATTTTCCCTATTTGTCTTTGTTAGCGCAGCCGGTCACTATTTTCCTATATGGACCGATAGTATATGGACCGGCCGGGTACCTGCATTATTTTAGATAAAAAGTATAATATAGCAAATAGTTGATGTCATTTCGGGTCATATGGCAGAATATGGACCAGTCCGTCACCAAAAAAATATTATATGGACCTCGTCACCAAAAAAATAGTATATGGACCTCAGAAACTTCGGTCCAAATAATATTTTGTTGGTGACGTACCGGTCAATATGCTGCCAAATGACCCTCAGTGCCATGAACTATCTGCTATATATATGCATGTAGGCATATATCAATTATATCAAATGAGATTGAAATAAAAAAAAATTAATGTTTGTTTACTTGTTTGTTTGTTTGTCTTTTTAAGCATTATTTTTTTAACTAATCGAGAAAGAAATATATCCGCGTGTTTTTTAAATTATTTTTATAAACTCACTCGGTCAAATAATTTTTGATAATTAGCTTTAATCACGGATGAAATCTCGTACTGTACGAGGAAGTCGGGATTCCAAATATGACGTCCCGAAGCAGAATGACGCAAATAACTTTTATTCAAACTGTCGTACTGTTCGAGAACGCCTGGATTCCGAATCAGAACGTCCGAAGCGGAAATCCATATCGGGAAGTGGCAATAATAAAGAAACAGAGTTTCAACACACTTCCGGTTTAGAGCTAAAGGCTCTGTCGATCGGGCGACTACCAATTGATTACATCTACAATACTAATTTGATAGTCTTTTGTTTGACACAACCTGAGCTCGAACCCTCGATCTATCGTACTTGAGATGAGCATGCTAGCCAATACACTACCGATACGGTTGTAGGCCATTTGAAAAAAAAAACAATCATGAATAATTCATCTCGAATTTGATTGGTTCCGTGACGTTTGCAGAATGGGTATTATTTGTGCTTACAGTGCATTCTGCTAAACCAGAAAAAAAACGAAGTGCTAAATAGCCGAAATATATACATTTTGTATATTGTACAGAGTTAGTTTCTTCCACATAATGAGCTCATTTTCTCACAATTTCTTTTAGATATGGTATCCATTAGTTATGTATTTGATGCGCTTACTTTGTGTCATGACATTCGTCAAATGTGTTCAAAGTTCAGAGTTACCAGTAAATGAAATGACACCAGAAGCAGAAGAACCAACGCAGCCTGCTGATGAGATAGGTATAAAGCTGAATCCCGAAGGTACATCTGAAGACCTGGACATAATCTTAAAACGACATTACATGGCCACTCACTCTCTTTGTACCCCTAAATCACATACTATTTTACATGACCGCTCACTGTCTTTGTACCCCTAAAACACATATTATTATACATGACCATTCACTGTCTTTGTACCCATAAAACACATACCTTTATACATGACCGTTCACTGCCTTTATACCCCTAAAACACATACTATTATACATGACCGTTCACTGTCTTTGCACCCCTAAAACACATACCATTATACATGACCGTTCACTGTCTTTGTACCCCTAAAACACATACCACTATACATGACCGCTCACTCTCTGTGTACCCCTAAAACACATACTATTATATATGACCGCTCACTGTCTTTGTACCCGTAAACACATACTAGTATACATGGTCGCTGACTCTCTTTGTGCCCCTAAACCGCATACTATTATGCATGACCGCTCACTGTCTTTGTACCCATAAAACACATACTATTACAAATAACTGCTTATTGTCTTTGTTCCCCTAAAACACATACTATTATACATGACCGCTCAATGTCTTTGTACCCATAAAACACATGCTATTATACATGACCGCTTGGTACCCCTAAGACACATACAATTATACGTGAGAGCTCATTGGCTTTTTACCTCTAAAACACATACTATTATACATGACTGCTCACTCTCTTTGTACCCTAAAACACTTACTATTATACATGACCTCTCACTGTCTGTGTACCCCTAAAACACATACTAGTATACATGACCACTCATTGTCTTTGTACCCCTAAATCACATACTATTATGCATGACCGGTCACTGTCTTTGCATCCCAAACACACATACTAGTATACATGACCACTCACTGTTTTGAACCCCTAAAACACATACTATTATACTTGACCCTTGACTGTCTTTGTACCCTAAACCACATCCTATTATACATGAACGCTCATTGTCTTTGTACCCCTAAAGCACATACTATTATACCTGACCGCTCACTCTCTTTGTGCCACTAAAACGCATTCTATTATGCATGACCACTCACTCCCTTTGTACCCCTGAAACACATAGTATTATATATGACCTCTCACTCTCTTTGTACCCCTAACAAACATGCTATTATAAATGACCGCTCACTGTTTTTGTAATCCTAAAACACATACCATTATACATGTCCGCTCACTCTCTTTGTAACTCTAATCACATACAATTATACATGACCACTCACTGTCTTTGTAGCCCTAAAATACATACAATTGTACATGACCGCTCACTGTCGTTGTACCCCTATAACACATACCATTGTTCATGACCGCTCTCTGTCTTTGCACCCCTATATCACATACTATTATATGTGACCACTCACTCCCTTTGTAACCCTAAAACCCATACTATTATGCATGACCGCTCACTCTCTTTGTACCCCTAAAACATATACTATTATACATGACCGCTCACTGTTTTTGTATTCCTAAAGCACATGCTATTATACATGACCGCTCACTGTCTTCACACCCCTAACAAATATACTATTATAAATGACCGCTCACTGTTTTTGTACCCTTAAAGCACACTATTATACATGACCGCTCACTGTTTTTGTAATCCTAAAACACATAGTATTATACATGACCGCTCACTCTCTTTTTACCTCTAATCACATACAATCATACATGACCACTCACTGTCTTTGTACCCCTAAAACACATACTATTATGCATGACCGCTCACTGTCTTTTTATTCCTAAAACAAATACTATTGTGCATGACCACTCACTGTCTTCGTACCCGTAAACACATACTATTATACATGGTCGTTGACTGTCTTTGTGCCCCTAAACGCATACTATTATGCATGACCGCTCACTGTCTTTGTACCCATAAAACACATACTATTACAAATATCTGCTTATTGTCTTTGTTCCCCTAAAACACATACTATTATACATGACCACTCAATGTCTTTGTACCCATAAAACACATGTTATTATACATGACCGCTTTGTACCCCAAAGACAAATACAATTATGCATGAGAGCTCATTGGCTTTTTTCCCCTAAAACACATACTATTATACATGACTGCTCACTCTCTTTGTACCCTAAAACACATACTATTATACATGACCACTCACTGTCTGTGTACCCCTAACACACATACTAGTATACATGACGCTCACTGTCTTTGTACCCCTAAATCACATACTATTATACATGACCGGTCACTGTCTTTGTACCCCTAAAGCACATACTATTATACCTGACCGCTCACTGTCTTTGTGCCACTAAAACGCATTCTATTATACATGACCACTCACTCCCGTTGTACCCCTGAAACACACACTATTATACATGACCGCTCACACTCTTTGTACCCCTATAACATATACTATTATACATGACCGCTCAATGTTTTTGTAATCCTAAAAGACATACAATTATAAATGACCGCTCACTGTCTTTGTACCCCTAACGAACATATTATTATAAATGACCGCTCACTGTTTTTTTTCCCTTAAAACACACTATTATAAATGACCGCTCACTCTTTTTGTAATCCTAATACACATACTATTATACATGACCGCTCACTGTCTGTGTACCCCTAAAACACATACAATTGTACATGACCGCTCACTATCGTTGTAACCCTATAACACATACCATTGTTCATGACCGCTCACTGTCTTTGCACCCCTATATCACGTACTATTATATGTGACCGCTCACTTTCTTTATACCCCTAAAACACAAACTATTATGCATGACCGCACACTGTCTGTTTATCCCTAAAACAAATACTATTGTGCATGGCCACTCACTGTCTTCGTACCCCTAAAACACATACTATTATAAATTACCGCTCACTGTCTCTGTACCCTTAATACACATACCATTATACATGACCGCTCACTATCCTTGCATCCCTAAAGCACATACTATTATACATGACCGCTCACTGTCTTTGTACCCCTAAGCACATACTATTATACATGACCGCTCACTATCTTTGTACCCCTAAAACACATACTATTATACATGACCGTTGACTGTCTTTGTACCTCTAAACACATACTATTATACATGATCGCTCACTGTCTTTTTGCCCCTAATACACATACCATTATACATGACCACTCACTCTCTTTGAACCCCTAAAACACATACTATTATACTTGACCCTTGACTGACTTTGTACCCTAAACCACATCCTATTATACATGACCGCTCACTGTCTTTGTACCCCTAAAACACATAATATTATACATGACCGCTCACTCTCTTTTGATATATTTTTTAGTGAAGTCTCAGTGGTATTTACGGCCTTGGTATTACGTTACAAGTTTCTATTTATTTGTATTCTCCTATTCAGCGTCATTAGTAATTCCGCCACATTTTTGTGACTATTCCAAGTCAAGATATGGATTTCCATCGACATATGTCGTGGTCTTTTTACTTTCTATGTTCAATGAGTTGAGGTTAGAGGAGATTGTTCGTTTTGTTGATATTGGTGGAATTATTGACCATCACAGTTTAAGCTGTCTTTAGTTTTGTTGATATTGGTGGAATTATTGACCATCACTGTTTAAACTTTCTTTGTTTTGTTGATATTGGTGGAATTATTGACCATCACTGTTTAAATTGTCCTTGCTTTGTTGATATTGGTGGAATTATTGACCATCAGTGTTTAAGCTTTCTTTTGTTTTGTTGATATTGGTGGAATTATTACCCATCACTATTTAAACTTTCTTTTGTTTTGTTGATATTGGTGGAATTATTGACCATCACTGTTTAAACCTTCTTTTGTTTTGTTGATATTGGTGGAATTATTGACCATCACTGTTTAAGCTGTCTTTGTTTTGTTGATATTGGTGGAATTATTGACCATCACTGTTTAAGCTGTCTTTGGTTTGTTGATATTGGTGGAATTATTGACCATCACTGCTTAAGCTGTCTTTGGTTTGTTGATATTGGTGGAATTATTGACCATCACTGTTTAAACTTTCTTTGTTTTGTTGATATTGGTGGAATTATTGACCATCACTGCTTAAGCTGTCTTTTATATGATTGCCAGATACTTGCATTTCACAGCTATATATATAATTTCAGGTGTACAAAGTTCGCCACCTCTCTTATCCGATGAAGAGATAAGGTTAGTATAGTATATTACATGTGTCATTAACAACCACAGACTATACGGACTACATTTATCCCAATTTTAGTGAATTTTCAGCCGTAATAAGTTGGTAATACTGTAAGTTGACTTCTGAACCACGGGGGTCACACTAAGGCAGAAAACCTTGTCTAAATTATCGGTTCCTCGGTGCCTAATTTAGATGGAATGAGACTATAGGCTATTATAAGTGTGTGATCCTTCTAAATTTCCCACCCCCATGACTAGAGGAGGGTGGACAGATGTTTTAAGCAATTTTAATTTAGAGAGTACGGTGCGTTATGACATCATATGTCAGAAAGGCCTATGACAGTGTCAAAATTATCAGGCACCGTGTCACTATGCCGATACTTATTAATCGATTACCGTGACAAAGGGATTGAGTGAATAAAGTGTTCTTTAGATATAACGCCAAGTGAGCGTTGCTTTGCTTTATCCTGCACTGGTTCTATTGGAACAGTCAAATTGTATAGACTGGATCAAATTTTGTTATTTAAGGATTGATCGCAATTTTTGTTCGGTTCATGAAGAAATAACCTCAATCAGGTTGTACACACCGGGTAGCCCGCTTAGCGGGTTATGAAAGGGTGTGTACAACCTAATTGAGGTTATTTCGAATGAACCGAACAAATAATTTCGATCAATCCTTATAAATCAACTGAAACTTTTTTTGTAATGATATTGAAAAATATATTTATTTTTTCAAAATAAGGCAAATAATAGGAAATAAATTTAAATAACCCCAAAAGTGCCTCATTTATAGAAAATCAACTGATGACAATGGCAAGCGACGCCTTGAGAACGACGTCTATTTCCATTCATTGACAAATAACCTCAACTTTTTAAACCAATCAAAACACGTATTAAATGGCATGTGACTCTAAGATTAATGTATATGCAGTTATATTTTCTGGTACCTGATTCATGTTGATTAACTGTAAGAAACGGTAACAATATATGCGTGCACTTCACAGAGGACACCATCAACAACTCAAAAACGATTTAAACGATGCTTGTTTCTGCTCTTTTTAGAATATTTTACAGTTGTTTTGGGCTTTTTGACATTACATGATGAATGCAATATGCGAAACCGAGCAGAAAAGTTCGTTAAAGTCTATCTTTTCTACACGTTTCTTTTAAAGGTCGTACAAATAAATTTCATATTTTCAGACAATGTACGTATATTGTATATATCCATGATGACGAGACAAAAATATTTTTGGATGAGATACAGATGAAAACACATGCATTCTATTAGACCGACAATTATAGCTAATTCACTGTGTATATCAGCCCTGAGATGGTTTATTAGATACATGTATATTTATTTTTGAAATGTACAATCCCTAGATAATGTAAATATCAATGCTCTCTTCCCACAAGGAAAGGTGATCTTATTCGATTTTGCCAACCATGTTTATGCCTTTTGGTTTTCTTGCTCCCTTGGAAAGACTTTTAAATTATGTTGCTTTCCAGTCTTTAAATTATGAGCGTACCAGGTGAAATTTATTGCTAAAACACATTGTGAGCACTGAATTAGATATCCATGTTTTTATAGCACAAGCAAGTAATATACTCTCTTATTCCATGGAACACTCCTAACATATATTTCATTTTGACGGACATTAAAAGAATGTTTTAAATATGCGCACATAACACTGACTAGTTTTTGATTATTTTTTTTGTCAAATAACAAGTGTGGACACAGAAATGTGCTGTCCAAAAGGCAAGTGTGGATGTCAATATTTCATATTACTAACTTAAAAAAAAAATCATTAACACAGAGGTCTTGGATTTTTTTAATAAAAAAATAATCCTGGATTATTATTTTTGCTTAAAGTCCGTCCTGTGTTTTTATTTTAAATGTTCATCATAGCCCCCCTCCTTCTCCCAATGGATATACAATTGTATCATTAATAATAAATTAATAAATAATAAATTCAGATTTTCTATTTAAAATAAATCTCATTTACAAATCCACTGATATTTGTTCAATTTTTAACGCTGATTTAAGCTTTAGTCGCAGCAAATTTTTATTTTTCTCTTTAAACTGTCGAAAAATAACATTTATTTAACTGTAAAATTCACAAATAAAATTCAACCCCCCCCCCTTTTTCCCTTTTTTTTTTTAAATCAATGATCAACAATATTCCAGAATCAAACAAATGAATAAATATAACATAGATTTCTTTTACATGCATCTTTTTACCATGCGGAGTCAGTGTGTTTTAAATCGGTCATCCAATCAGGACGCTCATTATTCTTGTCCAAGATAAAAATACATCGCTAAAATTACCTGTGGGTGTTTCACCGCTTCAACTCGTAAATTTACATAGAAATCGGAGATATTTCGTCATAAAACTTCGCACATGGTTTTGTCTATCATATTTCTTGAAGACAAACATAAAATGTTATTGCATTTATCAA
Source organism: Bathymodiolus septemdierum (assembly GCA_963383655.1). Lineage (NCBI taxonomy): Eukaryota > Metazoa > Mollusca > Bivalvia > Mytilida > Modiolidae > Bathymodiolus > Bathymodiolus septemdierum. Next base: position 2,734,846 of record OY726528.1, read on the forward strand.
TATTGTATGAGTACCAACAGTTTTTTGAACATCGTATCTGTTTCTCGATACAGCCGCCCGATTACAGTGACCCGTGACCCACTTTAGCACGTTCTCCTATTTTTTTTCTAATTTTTTTTTTTTAATGTTGTTTAAAAACCTCGATATCTAATGTATTGCACACGACGCGTTTCTGGAACACCATTCATCAGGTACGATCGTAGAAAAACGATTGTAAACCTAAAGCCAAATAATGCAATAGTCGCTGGGAACTAATAATCCACAGGGACTCAGCAAGACAGCCAAAATCGGCTAAGGTAACATATATGCCCGAATAAACCTTTTTCAATCTTCGAGTGCATTTTTTTGCAATTAATTACGTCATAATGTCACGTGATGACGGTTATTGTTTGAAATTTGCACCGATAAAACAATGACGTCAGCTTTGAAGAAATGCATTATCACTTGTATTCACAGCTGGCAAAATCGCAGACGAACTGTTATTCTGTATTTATAGTATACAATTGTACTAAATGCTGGTAGCCATGAATGGAATGCACTCTTGGTCTTTTGATGTTCAATGATGTGAGGTGACAGGTGCTTGTTCGTTTTGTTGATATTGATGGTATTGTTAACCATCACTGTTTAAACTTTCTTGGTCATTGAGATCATCCGTTATCAATCACCCGTGATAGTATCGATATCCGTCACGGTTGAACACGCATTATGAGAAGAAGATAATGACATATGATTTGAATTATACACTGTGTCACATGAACCCTTTGCCCCTAAATATGGTACTTATTCTTATATGCTTATTCCTTACCCTTTTATTATACTATTCTCCATTACAAGGTAAATGGTCCGTGTTTTATATCCCCTATCAGACCAAATGCACCCAGGTTACAATTCCTCCATAAACAATGGCCGAAAAATCCACTTATATCTTCTATGTTTTGCGAATAAACACGTAATTTTCTTACAGAAGATGAAACTGCGACATATTGTTTTCTTTCAACAGCACCCTTCCAACGCCATGTAATAAAAAGTCATGTATATCGTATATCATTTAAACAATTTGGTATTTTTTATGTCGATATTAATTTTGCGGACGAATAACATTTTAAAGATACCAAAAGGCTAGTCATAGTCGTAACTCGAGAAAGAACAGACAATACAATGGCCAAAAGGAAAAGGAAGAGATGACAAACAATGATCTACATAACACTAAGCGAAAACTAAAGATCGAGCAACACGAACCTCACTAAAGACCGGGGGTGAACAAGGTGCTCCGGAAGGGTAGAGCAGTTCATTCTCCACTAGTGGCACCCGTCGATTTTACTGTTGAAACTCTTTTCCATTCCTTTACACAAATATCATGACATGATTCATAGCCTGATATAAGAAAATGTATACTCAATATGTACATGTCACAATGCTATTTATTGCTTATTTCAGACAGCTCTCGCCTGAACTCCAGGTTAAATTTGTGTTGCCATCTCACTCACTTCATCTTCGTCGTGCTCGTGTGAGATTCTACCATTGGTATGTTGATCGTTCCGGGCGTTGCTATGGCAGCCGTCCTAGCTGGCCATATATATCAGTTGATGCCACAACGACAGTCAGTGGCCTTGCGTTCAACAAGGTGAGATATATACAAATGGAAAAAAGAAACTGTGCATTCTAAGAATTAACATATATTTTTTAATGACCGGGTATTTAATTGTTTATTAGTCATGACTAGTTGAAATATTTATTTTTATGCTATCGACCAGTCACGGGAAACTTGCACGGACTTTGACACGCTCTATGAGTACACCTCGTGTATTTGACCTTCTTTTGTTTATCATTCCCGTTTAACGATTTGTGACTGTTTGAGGTTTACTAAGGGTTGTTTTGCCCCTACACATCAGAAAAACAGTTTCGTTTGAATGACATTAATTCCAGTGTTATGCCACGTCTCGACGAAAATCAGCGTCTTCGTGCTATTGGTATGCTCCAAGCTGGACTTGCACAGAACGTTATCGCTAGACATTTTGGCTATCATCGCAACACGATACTGTCATTATGGAGACGAATTAGACAATCTGGCAACACCAGAAACCACAGACGTTCAGTTCGTCCACGTGTAACGTCACGTCGTCAAGATAACCACATAAGGCTGGTACATCTGCGAAATCGATTCCAGACGTCAAATCTCACTGCAAGAAGCATCCCCGGATTAAGACCGATCAGCTCTAAAACAGTCCGAAATAGACTTCGTGAACATAACATCAGGGCAAGACGTCCCGCAGTCCGTCCAATTTTGCTGCCTAGACACCGTGCAGCTAGGCTAACATGGTGTAGACGTTATTTAAGATTCAGAATACAGGAATGGGCCAACATCCTGTTTACAGGTGAATCCCGATTTCACCTAGACAGCAGTCATGGCCGTTCTCGTGTTTACCGCCGTGTAGGAAAACGATATGCAGACGTCTGCGTCATTCAACTTCAATCGTTTGGTGATGGCAGTGTTATGGTGTGGGGAGGCATAACAGCACATGGCAGAACACCCTTGGTTGTTATCGCCGGAAATCTGACCGGTATACGCTATCGGGATGAAATTGTTCAGCCTTATGTCATTCCGTTCATCCATGCTCAGGCCAACAACTTCACTTTTCAGCAGGACAACGCTCGACCACATGTTGCGCGAGTAGTGCGTGACTATCTGACACAGTAAAATGTTGATGTGTTACCATGGCCAGCAGTTTCACCCGATCTTTCACCCATTGAGCATGTTTGGTATGAAATGGAACGACGGTTACGCCATTTGCCAAATCAGCCAGTGACGTTAGCGGAAATGGGTTTGGCATTGATCCGCATTTGGAACAATATCCCACAAGCATTTTTCAACAACTTAGTTAGATCAACGCGTCGCCGTTGCCAAGCATGCATTAATGCAAATGGTGGGCACACACGCTACTGAATTTGGTAATGTCTAAAGAGGTGTGTGTTGTTTAAAACGCTTACCAAATGAATTCAAGTGACGTTAAATGTTATTGGTCTGATAGCTTGGTGAAAAATGCATTATTCGACAATATACTGTACACAATTAATAGAATAACAGACAACACAATGGCCAAAAGAAAAAGTAAAAAAGGACAAACAACGATTTTCAAAACATGCACATAAAACAAAAGATCGAGTAACACGAACCCCAATAAGAACTCGGGTGCTCCGGAAGGGTAAATAGTTCCTGATCCACTAGTGGAATTTATCTACGCCTTGCTAAGAATGTTTTAATGGTTTTTTTGATACTGCTGTCTGATATTTTGCTTTATTTCAGGCATGTATTATCATTGGCTTAATGGTCTGACATATGTGCTCCGGAAGGTTAAACAGTTCCTTATCCACTAGTAGAATTTCTCTACGCCTTCCTAAGAATGTTTTAATAGTTTCTCTAATACTACAGTATTGTATTTTGATTTATTTCAGGCATGTAAAATCATAGGATTAATGGTCAGATATATGTCATCAACAATATTCAAATATATATCTAGAGGTCACGGAGTTGGTATATTTACCAAAGCACAGGGCATGGGTGTTTATCCTGAAAATTATTACCTCAGGGATACACCAGCTTGTAGAGGTAAGCCAAGACGTTGATATAAGAATACCTTTATATGTTCATATTGTCTTTAAATATCGAGTTATATGGGTCAATACAAATATATTGGTTCACCTTCCGAAATGCCATGTGCGTTTTTGTCAAAAGGAAAGTTTGACGATACAATACGGGGTTATCATAAGCTGTAAATCGAAAGGGAGGCAAACCAATGGAATAGAAGGGACACAAAAAAGACAAACTATGGTCCCTTCAAACACTACACAAAACAAAATATTGTATGACCATCCGTTGATATGGAAATCGCATTGAATACCAGAATACGTAAATAAATAGAAATATAATGTCACATTAAATAAAGCATGAAACGATGACAACACAAATCTGAGTAAAGGAGAATCGAACATGGTTTTTACGTGGATATACGAGATGTGGCTAAAAATGTGAAAACATGTAGGTAGACAAAATAAGCAATACGAACCCCACTGATATCAGAGGGCAAATTCATGTGCTCGGGAAGGGAAAGAACTTCCTGATTCAATAGAGGTATCCATCGTATTACTCATTCACAATCCGTGTCACCTCATGAACGAAGATAGTACGAGAGTTGACAACGGCAAACAAAAAATATCCATGGACATCTGTGAAACTTATATTCTGTAAGGGTTAATGACTTCATGATGACGACCATAGCCAATTTTGAAGTGGTGACTTCAAATTTACCAATAGGAAACCTTGGTACTGGAGCTTTTTTTATTGGCAGCAACAATCTTTCTAACAAGGAAATGGCTATAGGAAACACAAGCTCTTGAATAGTGTATCAACTGAGAGATGTATATGCCATATGTAAGCGTTATTGGGATGTTGCTACATATAAATGGGATGTTCACAATGGGAAAATTGACAGCATATATCTTGTCGTAAAACGTACTCACACAATTTGTCCAACAAAGTATCAACCTTCACCTATAGAGTTAATTTTGCTCCGAGTAAATAAGACGGAATATTGATATTTATATAATAAAAACATATATAAACAACATAAAATAAACACACGAATATTCAAACATATTGGACAGTCTGTGCTAATACATTTGTTTTGTCTATAGTCACAGAATGTGTACGCGTAATTCCTCCTACATTTAAAATGGTGTTTCGCAAACCTTTGCATGCTTGATTATTACCACATGACGATTTGAATTTGATTGAAGATTCATGAAGGAATTATTACAGTTTTTAGCAACCACAATATCGTTCATAAAGTTTGTACACAAACAACCTCCATTTAAAATATAATAAATGTGGGGGAAAGTGGGCATTGGTTTTGTTGTTGAATTGCTAAAGCTAAAAGTTAATTATGTAATTGAATTATGAATATATATTTACATAGGTCGATGTAGCGGTTCATGTGCACACACGTGCACATTAGACGGCAGAAAGTATGACTCACTTGCTGGTCTGTCTAATAGCAGGTCTGTTGTGCTCGACGATAACGTACTCTGTAACTCACGTGACCCTTATAGACATCAAGAAAATATTTTAGTCCACGAATTTGCTCATCAGGTCCACAGATATATGCCAACTGCTTACAAAAACTGGGTATGGTTTTAAATTTGTGAAAGATCTATTTTATGGCAAGCTGTTTTAATATTAATTACCACTAAAATGAAAAACAAGAAATACCACAATTAGAAAGTCAAATGATCAAAATCGCAGAAAGAGGAAAAATCTACTAACGCACAAATGCATGTCCGCTCACTTTGCTGGTTGGTTCAGGTATTTCAACAAATAGTGGCGGGATGAAATTAGTTGTATGGGCCCAAACCTCCACTCTAAGTGAAATCATGCGGTTATACAAGTCCTTTCCACATATGAACAAAATGTCACTCCTCACATATAAACGGACAAACAACGTTATTATCAATCAAATAACTTTGCTATTAAACATATATAAACATGTCTGTGACAAATACAAGCAAACAAACAATTGTGTGTATGAGAAAGAACAAACATAATGAGTTAAATATGTCACAATAAGACTTCTGTCCTCAGTTTTAATAACCGTTTCAAATAGAAGCCAATAACTCTAACATATCGCACACATAAAGAACAACATAATCTTAATTGCATTAATACATATTTGACTTTCGCATTTAAACATGATAACTGGTGTCGTATTATATTTAGGTTCGAATTAACCAATCAATCATACTCCATTTCTTTTATTCAGCTGGAATACATTTTTAATTATGCTAAATCGCATCACGTCTGGTACACTGGCTATGGTACCACCAATTCTGCTGAATACTGGGCTGTAGCCACAGAAGCTTACTTTATGACTATAACACGTCATGGAAATGCAAATCCTGCTGTCGGCATGAACGAGTAAGTCTTTATAATACTTCCCACAGTTAATATAAAATCAAACGTCTTCTTCTTCTTGATAACTTTCTCCAATGTCTGGAGCACCTAGCTAAACAAGCCAGTCAACTGATGTTGCATTTATATTTTCTTAATTTTGAGCATGTGAGGATCCATGAGCAAAGATTACTGGTGAATGTATATAAAACTAAGGTAGTTTGTCTGAGTGGGTCTCGAACAGGATTATGTGATACGTAGCACAACACCGACTTTATGAAGTACGGAGCCAAATCCTCATTTTTTGTAAAGCCTGCAGTGTGTTGTTGTGTGTACTTGAACAGCCGAGAGTAAGCAACTCCAGCGCGGGATCCCTTATCAGCGGGGCCCAATAGGGAGCATAGCAGTACCACATCACATGCGATATGTCTGATAAAATAAACCACACGACGATATCATCCTTAATAGTTTATGAAAGACACAATGACATAGCATCCTGTTTAAGACGTACAAAATCAACCACATGGGAACAGCAGAGTAATAAATAGGACATAGTTTCTCCGCTGCAGGGTATCATTATGACATGGGAGATCGCTAGTTGTGATGGATGTAATAACATTCAACTTGTCCATATAAGGACTGGTTGTAAATATGAACGCCTCTTGTTTGGACAGTGTCAGTCTCCTTGCATTAAATAAAAACGTATATGATACATTCAAAACTCATTTATTGCGTTCAGAATTCCTCTATTACATTAAATTCTCCTCTGTTATATTATAATATCCTATATTTCTTTAAAATCTCTTTTATCACATTCAAACCATCATCGGTTAGCATGAAAATAAGCTTGAAGACATCAAAGGTGTAATCAGAAACAAACAATCGAAGGACATGCAATACAATGGCCAAAGCAAAAGTAATAAAAAAAGAAAGAAAATGATCCACAAAACACTACTCAGAAAACTAAAAATTTAGCAAACTTAACCTTATTATACACCGGGATTATCGCAAGTGATCCGGATATATTAGTAGTTCATGCCCCACCAGTGACACCCATCATGCATTTATAGTAAAAATATATTTAACTACAATGCCGGCATATGATGTAAAAAAAGGCAAAAGCTTGAAATGGAATAGCAATGAAGCATTCATTATCGGAACACTATTACATTACTGACCAGCCGCAAGTGACTGACACATTACATTGCATAGCATCATATCGACCACACCCTGACAAGGGAGAGAATCGAGCTGGCTGTTTGTAGGAAGAAGAGTTGGAAGATACCAAAGGGGTAATCAGAATGAGCATGCAGTCAGCACAATGACAAAAAGAAAAAGTACAGACGGACAAACAACGATCTACAAAACATTCATATAAATCAAAAGATCGAGTAGCACGAACCCCACTAAAAACCGGGATGAACTCATCTGCTCCGGAAGGGTAAGCAGTTCCTTCTCCACTAGACACTGATTGCATTCCAATATGGTATTTATGTCTTCTCAGGCTAATCATTGCATTATTTTGTAGATGTAACTTCGGGCGAGTATGTGCCAATGAAATGGCCGCTAGGCAGTGGCTTAAGACCCATGATGTATGGCTTTACTATCTTCTAACCGCGATTTACACAAACAACAGACCAAGTATACCAAGTGGACTTAGAGTATGTCAATAAAATGTTGATAAACTAGAGTGTGTAGTCTCTTTGAGTGGAAACTAATTCGTGCAGACTTATGGTGTTGTCTGGATTGCCGATTGTGATCCATTCGTCAAGAGGGGGTGTGTTTGGATTTCACTAACTGGTCCAACCCCGACACATTTTTATGCCTGTCTCAAGGCAGGGTATGGTGGTTCTTGTCGTGAATTGTTGTGTTCAATGATCAAATTAAATTGTTGAACATCACTGTTTAAACTTTACATTCAAAATATATGTAATTACTAGATGTAGTCCAATAAGTTGACACGCCATATTAGTTACTCCCTACTAGATTACTTCAAGGTTTTGTGTTGTACTATATGTGTTTTTACGGTCTGAGTTCCGTGTTGTGATGTCCAATACGATTTCCGCATAAACACAATGTTCGGTTATTCATAACCTTCAGATGTTTTTAGGAGGATCCATGTCTTATTTACGTTATTTGTCTTTGTTTGTGTATAGTGGTGTCCAACACATATTGTGTAGTGTTTTTGTTTTCTTTTTCTTCGTCTTATGTACAATATAGTGCCAGTTTCTCTGTATTATACCTTTTTGATTGCCCCTTCGGTATTCTCTGACGTGTATTTACTGTGTGAGGAAAACGGCATGCTATGTCATGCATAGCAAAAGTTATAAACCTAGGGTTGTAGAGATAAAATGTAAAGCAAACAATACCACACTGTCAGAACAATCCCACACTGTCAGAACAATACCACACTGTCAGAACAATACCACACTGTCAGAACAATCCCACATTGTCAGAACAATCCCACACTGGCAGAACAATCCCACACTGTCAAAACAATCTCACACCGTCAGAACAATCCCACACTGTCAGAGCAATATCACACTGTCAGAACAATCCCACACTGTCAGACCAATCCCACACTGTCAGAACAATACCACACTGTCATAACAATCCCACACTGTCAGAACAATCCCACATTGTCAGAACAATACCACCCTGTCAGAACAACACCATTGTGTCAGAACAATCCCACACTGTCAGAACAATCCCACATTGTCAGAACAATACCACACTGTCAGAACAATTCCACACTGTCAGAACAATCCCACATTGACAGAGCAATGCCACACTGCCAGAACAATCCCACACTGTGAGAGCAATCCTACACTGTCAGAACAATACCACAATGTCAGAACAATACCACACTGTTAGAACAATCCCACACTGTCAGAACAATCCCACACTGTCAGAACAATCCCACACTGTCAGAACAATCCCACACTGGCAGAACAATCCCACACTGTCAGAACAATCCCACACTGTCAGAGCAATACCACACTGTCAGAACAATCCCGCACTGTCAGAACAATCCCACACTGTCAGAACAATCCCACACTGGCAGAACAATCCCACCCTGTCAGAGCAATCCCACACTGTCAGAACAATCCCACACTGACAGAACAATACCACACTGTCAGAACAATCCCACATTGTCAGAACAATCCCACACTGGCAGAACAATCCCACACTGTCAAAACAATCTCACACCGTCAGAACAATCCCACACTGTCAGAGCAATATCACACTGTCAGAACAATCCCACACTGTCAGACCAATCCCACACTGTCAGAACAATACCACACTGTCATAACAATCCCACACTGTCAGAACAATCCCACATTGTCAGAACAATACCACCCTGTCAGAACAACACCATTGTGTCAGAACAATCCCACACTGTCAGAACAATCCCACATTGTCAGAACAATACCACACTGTCAGAACAATTCCACACTGTCAGAACAATCCCACATTGACAGAGCAATGCCACACTGCCAGAACAATCCCACACTGTGAGAGCAATCCTACACTGTCAGAACAATACCACAATGTCAGAACAATACCACACTGTTAGAACAATCCCACACTGTCAGAACAATCCCACACTGTCAGAACAATCCCACACTGTCAGAACAATCCCACACTGGCAGAACAATCCCACACTGTCAGAACAATCCCACACTGTCAGAGCAATACCACACTGTCAGAACAATCCCGCACTGTCAGAACAATCCCACACTGTCAGAACAATCCCACACTGGCAGAACAATCCCACCCTGTCAGAGCAATCCCACACTGTCAGAACAATCCCACACTGACAGAACAATACCACACTGTCAGAACAATCCCACACTGTCAGAACAATCCCACACTGTCAGAACAATCCCAAAATCAAATAAAACAATCATAGAAACAGAGGCAAAATAAGCATCCCTTACACACATATACATGAACGCTCATGTACCTGACTTGGCAAATGTACTTCAATAAAAAGGGGAGGGATTAAAAAAAATTGGAAGATATCACAAAGGTGAACAGATGCCATAAGTCGAAGAAGGACAAAACTCGGGTGCTCCGGAAGGATGAGCAGTTCCTGTCTCGCATTTGGCCCCAAACATACCCTATCTGTAAAAATGATACACGCATACACGTTTGAGTAATCTACGTTAAAGAAAACCGAATGGGTAATCCAGATGTGACAGTTCAGAGATTCCGGTAATAAAGTTATAGGTTTCGTTGGATTTTGTTTCGTCAATAATTGCACGGTCGGGGCTGCATTTAATTTTTCCATGCAAATGCGGTTTTGGTTGTTTAGTGCCTCTTTTGACAACATTTATATTGTATCGGAGGAGAAAACCCGAATGCATGGGAAAATCAGCCTACCTGCCTTTAAGTGTCGAAAATACACGGAACAATCAATCCGAGTTCATTTGTCATAATCCTTTGATATATATCGTTCAATGAACAAATGTAAAGTAGCTCATTCTCAACAATATGATACCTATTTCATGTAATGAAGGAATGCCAGGTATATTATATTAATGCAAGACATTATGATACCTATATCATGTAATGAAGGAATGCCAGGTATATTATATTAATGGAAGACATTATGATACATATATTATGTAATGAAGGAATGTCAGGTAGATTATTTTCATGGAAAACATTATGATACATATATCATGCAAGGAAGGAATGCCAGGTATATTATATTAATGGAAGACATTATGATACATATATTATGTAATGAAGGAATGTCAGGTAGATTATTTTCATGGAAAACATTATGATACATATATCATGCAAGGAAGGAATGCCAGGTATATTATATTAATGGAAGACATTATGATACATATATTATGTAATGAAGGAATGTCAGGTAGATTATTTTCATGGAAAACATTATGATACATATATCATGCAAAGAAGGAATGTCAGGTAGATTATATTCATGGAAGACATTATGATACATTTATCATGCAATGAAGGAATGTCAGGTGGATTATTTTCATGGAAAACATTATGATACATATATCATGTAATGAAGGAATGTCAGGTAGATTATTTTCATGGCAGACATTATGAAACCTATATCATGTAATGAAGGAATGTTAGGTAGATTATTTTCATGGCAGACATTATGATACCTGTCATGTAATGAAGGAATGTCAGGTAGATTATTTTCATGGCAGACATTATGATACCAATATCATGTAATGAAGGAATGTCAGGTAGATTATTTTCATGGCAGACATTATGATACCTATATCATGTAATGAAGGAATGCCAGGTAGATTATTTTCATGGCAGATATTATGATACCAATATCATGTAATGAAGGAATGTCAGGTAGATTATTTTCATGGCAGACATTATGATACCTATATCATGTAATGAAGGAATGCCAGGTAGATTATTTTCATGGCAGACATTATGATACCTATATCATGTAATGAAGGAATGTCAGGTAGATTATTTTCATGGCAGACATTATGATACCTATATCATGTAATGAAGGAATGCCAGGTAGATTATTTTCATGGCAGACATTATGATACCTATATCATGTAATGAAGGAATGTCAGGTAGATTATTTCCATGGCAGACATTATGATACCTATATCATGTAATGAAAGAATGTCAGGTAGATTATTTTCATGGAAAACATTATGATACATATATCGTGCAATGAACTCATGCAAGGTAGCCCATTTTCATGGAAGACATTATGATACCTATATCATGTAATTAAGGAATGTCAGGCAGTTTATTTTCATGGACATCCATTTGATGCCAATATCAAAATTCAGTGATATAAGGTAGGTTGTGCTTATGAAACACAGACTGGTGTGACGTAAGGTAGTTTATTGTTATAGAAAACCTTCTGATACACATGCCACATTATTGAGAGATGTAAGGTAGCTTGGAAGATTGACAGAAAAACTCTACCACAAACGCGATGACTTCACTATTCCCATAGTAAACTTCCTCTTCATCAGTACAATGTAACATTATGGCAGCATCACCAGCTTATGGAGTTACATTTCACACCTCATACGTCATTCTAGAGCCTGTGCCTCAGTACAGTGATTTTCTGGACAGAGCTCAGCTGCTAACTCAAAAGCTACCTAACCAAGGCTAAGTTGCTCCTAGGATGAAATCATCGCTATAAAGATTTTACGATGGTCATCACAATCTGTTTGACCGTTACGAAATATCCACATCTCAAATGACAATGAATCGCTTACTTTTTATGGAGATGTTTTCTCTCCTCTATCACTGCGACGAATTTCCGTGCTGTGGTGTTCGTCACGATGTTGTGCTGTGTTTTTTTTTAATATATATTGCATTGTATTGTCTGACCATCTTCAATATATTGTATTGTATTGTCCGATCATCTTCAATGCATTGTATTGTCCGACCATCTTCAATATATTGCATTGTAATGTCTGACCAACTTCAATACATTGTATTGTCCGACCATCTTCAATACATTGTATTGTCCGACCATCTTCAATATATTGTATTGTATTGTCTGACCATCTTCAATATATTGCATTGTCCGACCATCTTCAATATATTGCATTGTATTGTCTGACCATCTTCAATATATTGTATTGTATTGTCCGACCATCTTCAATATATTATTGTATTGTCTGACTATCTTCAATATATTGTATTGTATTGTCTGACCATCTTCAATACATTGCATTGTATTGTCTGACCATCTTCAATATATTGTATTGTATTGTCTGATCATCTTCAATACAATGTATTGTATTGTCTGACCATCTTCAATGCATTGTATTATCCGACCATCTTCAATATATTGCATTGTCCGACAATCTTCAATATATAGTATTGTATTGTCTGACCATCTTCAAGATATTGTATTGTATTGTCTGACCATCTTCAATATATTGTATTGTATTGTCTAACCATCTTCAATACATTGTATTGTCCGACCATCTTCAATACATTGCATTGTATTGTCTGACCATCTTCAATATATTGTATTGTATTGTCCGATCATCTTCAATACATTGTATTGTCCGACCATCTTCAATATATTGCATTGTATTGTCTGACCATCTTCAATACATTGTATTGTCCGACCATCTTCAATACATTGTATTGCCCGACCATCTTCAATGTATTGTATTGTATTGTCTGACCATCTTCAATATATTGCATTGTCCGACCATCTTCAATATATTGCATGGTATTGTCTGGCCATCTTCAATATATTGTATTGTATTGTCCGACCATCTTCAATATATTATTGTATTGTCTGACTATCTTTAATATATTGTATTGTATTGTCTGACCATCTTCAATACATTGCATTGTATTGTCTGACCATCTTCAATATATTGTATTGTATTGTCTGACCATCTTCAATATATTGCATTGTCCGACCATCTTCAATATATTGCATTGTATTGTCTGACCATCTTCAATATATTGTATTGTATTGTCCGACCATCTTCAATATATTATTGTATTGTCTGACTATCTTCAATATATTGTATTGTATTGTCTGACCATCTTCAATACATTGCATTGTATTGTCTGACCATCTTCAATATATTGTATTGTATTGTCTGATCATCTTCAATACAATGTATTGTATTGTCTGACCATCTTCAATGCATTGTATTATCCGACCATCTTCAATATATTGCATTGTCCGACAATCTTCAATATATAGTATTGTATTGTCTGACCATCTTCAAGATATTGTATTGTATTGTCTGACCATCTTCAATATATTGTATTGTATTGTCTAACCATCTTCAATACATTGTATTGTCCGACCATCTTCAATACATTGCATTGTATTGTCTGACCATCTTCAATATATTGTATTGTATTGTCCGATCATCTTCAATACATTGTATTGTCCGACCATCTTCAATATATTGCATTGTATTGTCTGACCATCTTCAATACATTGTATTGTCCGACCATCTTCAATACATTGTATTGCCCGACCATCTTCAATGTATTGTATTGTATTGTCTGACCATCTTCAATATATTGCATTGTCCGACCATCTTCAATATATTGCATGGTATTGTCTGGTCATCTTCAATATATTGTATTGTATTGTCCGACCATCTTCAATATATTATTGTATTGTCTGACTATCTTTAATATATTGTATTGTATTGTCTGACCATCTTCAATACATTGCATTGTATTGTCTGACCATCTTCAATATATTGTATTGTATTGTCTGACCATCTTCAATATATTGCATTGTCCGACCATCTTCAATATATTGCATTGTATTGTCTGACCATCTTCAATATATTGTATTGTATTGTCCGACCATCTTCAATATATTATTGTATTGTCTGACTATCTTCAATATATTGTATTGTATTGTCTGACCATCTTCAATACATTGCATTGTATTGTCTGACCATCTTCAATATATTGTATTGTATTGTCTGATCATTTTCAATGCAATGTATTGTCCGACCATCTTCAATACATTGTATTGCCCGACCATCTTCAATGTATTGTATTGTATTGTCTGACCATCTTCAATATATTGTATTGTATTGTCCGACCATCTTCAATATATTATTGTATTGTCTGATTATCTTCAATATATTGTATTGTATTGTCTGACCATCTTCAATACATTGCATTGTATTGTCTGACCATCTTCAATATATTGTATTGTATTGTCTGATCATCTTCAATACAATGTATTGTATTGTCTGACCATCTTCAATGCATTGTATTGTCCGACCATCTTCAATATATTGTATTGTCCGACAATCTTCAATATATAGTATTGTATTGTCTGACCATCTTCAAGATATTGTATTGTATTGTCTGACCATCTTCAATATATTGTATTGTATTGTCTGACCATCTTCAATACATTGTATTGTCCGACCATCTTCAATACATTGCATTGTATTGTCTGACCATCTTCAATATATTGCATTGTATTGTCCGATCATCTTCAATACATTGTATTGTCCGACCATCTTCAATATATTGCATTGTATTGTCTGACCATCTTCAATACATTGTATTGTCCGACCATCTTCAATACATTGTATTGTCAGACCATCTTCAATATATTGCATTGTATTGTCTGACCATCTTCAATATATTATTGTATTGTCTGACTATCTTCAATACATGGCATTGTATTGTCTGACCATCTTCAATATATTGTATTGTATTGTCTGATCATCTTCAATACATTGTATTGTATTGTCTGACCATCTTCAATGCATTGTATTGTCCGACCATCTTCAATATATTGTATTGTCCGACAATCTTCAATATATAGCATTGTATTGTCTGACCATCTTCAAGATATTGCATTGTATTGTCTGACCATCTTCAATATATTATTGTGTTGTCTGACCATCTTCAACATATTGCATTGTCTGACCATCTTCAATATATTGTATTGTATTGTCTGACCATCTTCAATATATTGTATTGTATTGTCTGACCATCTTCAATACATTGTATTGTATTGTCTGACCATCTTCAATGCATTGTATTGTCCGACCATTTTCAATATATTGTATTGTCCGACAATCTTCAATATATAATATTGTATGGTCTGACCATCTTCAATATATTGTATTGTATTGTCCGACCATCTTCAATACATTGCATTGTATGACCATCTTCAATATATTGTATTGTATTGTCCGATCATCTTCAATACATTGTATTGTCCGACCATTTTCAATATATTGCATTGTATTGTCTGACCATCTTCAATATATTATATTGTCCGACCATCTTCAATATATTGCATTGTATTGTCTGACCATCTTCAATTTATTGTATTGTATTGTCCGACCATCTTCAATATATTTTTGTATTGTCTGACTATCTTCAATACATTGTAATGTATTGAGGTGAGGGAATATTGTTTGCGTTGTTGATATTGGTGGAATTGTTGACCACCACTTTTTAAGCTTTCTTTAGGTGAGAGATTATTGTTTGTTTTGTTGATATTGGTAGAATTGTTGATCATCACTGTTTCAACTTTCTTTAGGTGAGAGATTATTGTTTATTTTGTTGATATTGGAAGAATTGTTGACCATCACTGTTAAACTTTCTTTAGGTGAGAGATTATTGTTTGTGTTGTTGATATTGGTGGAATGGTTGACCTTCACTGTTTAAACTTTCTTTAGGGGAGAGATTATTGTTTGCGTTGTTGATATTGGTGGAATTGTTGACCATGACTGTTTACATTTTCTTTAGGTGAGATATTATTGTTTGTTTTGTTGATATTGGTGGAATTGTTGATCATCACTGATTAAACTTTCTTTTGGTGAGATATCATTGTTTGTTTTGTTGATATTGGTGGAATTGTTGACCATCACTACAGAAGCTTTCTATGGGTAAGATATTATTGTTTGTTTAGTTGATATTGGTGGAATTGTTGACCATCAATTTTTAAACTTTCTTTAGGTGAGAGATTATTGTTTGTTTTGTTGATATTGGTGGAATTGTTGACCATCACTGTTTAAACTTTCTTTAGGTGAGAGATTATTGTTTGATTTGTTGATATTGTTGGAATTTTTTACATCACTGTTTAAACTGTCTTTAGGGGAGAGATTATTGTTCATTTTGTTGATATTGATAGAATTGTTGACCATCACTGTTTAAGCTTTCTTTAGGTGAGATATTATTGTTTGTTTTGTTGATATTCGTGGAATGGTTGACCATCACTGTTTCAACTTTCTTTAGGTGAGAGATTATTGTTTGTTTTGTTGATATTGGTGGAATTGTTGACCATCACTGTTTAAACTTTCTTTAGGTGAGAGATTATTGTTTGTTTTGTGGATATTGGTGGAATTGTTGACCATCACTGTTTAAACTTTCTTTAGGGGAGAGATTATTGTTCATTTTGTTGATATTGATAGAATTGTTGACCATCACTGTTTAATCTTTCTTTAGATGAGAGATTATTGTTTATTTTGTTGATATTGGTGGAATTGTTGACCATCACTGTTTTATCTTTCTTTAGGGGAGAAATTATTGTTTGCGTTGTTGATATTGGTGGAATTGTTGACCATCACTGCTTACACTTTCTTTAAGTGAGATATTATTGTTTGTTTTGTTGATAATGGTGGAATTGTTGATCATGACTGTTTACACTTTCTTTAGGTGAGAGATTATTGTTTGCGTTGTTGATATTGGTGGAATTGTTGACCACCACTTTTTAAGCTTTCTTTAGGTGAGAGATTATTGTTTGTTTTGTTGATATTGGTAGAATTGTTGACCATGACTTTTTAAGCTTTCTTTAGGTGAGAGATTATTGTTTGTTTTGTTGATATTGATGGAATTGTTGACCATCACTGATTAAACTTTCTTTTGGTGAGATATCATTGTTTGTTTTGTTGATATTGGTAGAATTGTTGACCATCACTACAGAAGCTTTCTATAGGTAAGATATTATTGTTTGTTTTGTTGATATTGGTGGAATTGTTGACAATCAATTTTTAAACTTTCTTTTGGTGAGAGATTATTGTTTGTTTTGTTGATATTGGTGGAATTGTTGACCATCACTGTTTAAACTTTCTATAGGTGAGAGATTATTGTTTGTTTTGTTGATATTGGTGGAATTGTTGACCATCACTCTTTAAACTGTCTTTAGGGTAGAGATTATTGTTCATTTTGTTGATTTTGGTGGAATTGTTGACCATCACCTGTTTAAACTTTCTTTAGGGGAGAGATTATTGCTTGCGTTGTTGATATTGGTGGAATGTTGACCATTACTGTTTTCACTTTCTTTAGGTGAGATATTATTGTTTGTTTTGTTGATATTGGTGGAATTGTTGACCATCACTGTTTTCACTTTCTTTAGGTGAGATATTATTGTTTGTTTTGTTGATATTGGTGGAATTGTTGACCATCACTGTTTTCACTTTCTTTAGGTGAGATATTATTGTTTGTTTTGTTGATATTGGTGGAATTGTTGACCATCACTGTTTTCACTTTCTTTAGGTGAGATATTATTGTTTGTTTTGTTGATATTGGTGGAATTGTTGACCATCACTGATTAATCTTTCTTTTGGTGAGATATCATTGTTTGTTTTGTTGATATTGGTGGAATTGTTGACCATCCCTGCTTAAGCTTTCTATAGGTGAGATATTATTGTTTGTTTTGTTGATATTGGTAGAATTGTTGACCATCACTGTTTAACGTTCTTTAGGTGAGATATTATTGTTTGTTTTGTTGATATTGGGAGAATTGTTGACCATCACTGTATAAACTTTCCTTAGGTGAGAAATTATTGTTTGCGTTGTTGATATTGGTGGAATTTTTGACCACCACTGTTTAAACTTTCTTTAGGTGAGATATTATTGTTTGTTTTGTTGATATTGGTGGAATTGTTGACCATCACCGGCTTAAACTTTCTTTAGGGGAGAGATTTTTGCTTGCGTTGTTGATATTGGTGGAATTGTTGACCATCACTGTTTTCACTTTCTTTAGGTGAGATATTATTGTTTGTTTTGTTGATATTGGTGGAATTGTTGACCATCACTGTTTAAGCTTTCTTTTGGTGAGATATCATTGTTTGTTTTGTTGATATTGGTGGAATTGTTGACCATCACTGCTTAAGCTTTATGTAGGTGAGATATTATTGTTTGTTTTGTTGATATTGGTGGAATTGTTGACCATCACTGTTTAAGCTTTCTTTTGGTGAGATATCATTGTTTGTTTTGTTGATATTGGTGGAATTGTTGACCATCACTGCTTAAGCTTTATGTAGGTGAGATATTATTGTTTGTTTTGTTGATATTGGTGGAATTCTTGACCATCACTGTTTAAACTTTCTTTAGGTGAGAGATTATTGTTTGTTTTGTTGATATTGGTGGAATTGTTGACCATCACTGTTTAAACTTTCTTTAGGTGAGAGATTATTGTTTGTTTTGTTGATATTGGTGGAATTCTTGACCATCACTGTTTAAACTTTCTTTAGGTGAGAGATTATTGTTTGTTTTGTTGATATTGGTGGAATTCTTGACCATCACTGTTTTCACTTTCTTTAGGTGAGAGATTATTGTTTGTTTTGTTGATATTGGTGGAATTGTTGACCATCACTGTTTAAACTTTCTTTTGGTGAGATATCATTGTTTGTTTTGTTGATATTGGTGGAATTGTTGACCATCACTGCATAAGCTTTCTGTAGGTGAGATATTATTGTTTGCGTTTTTGATATTGGTGGAATTTTTGCCCACCACTGTTTAAACTTTCTTTAGGTGATAGATTATTGTTTTTTTTGTTGATATTGGTAGAATTGTTGTCCATCACTGTTTAAACTTTCCTTAGGTGAGATATTATTGTTTGCGTTGTTGATATTGGTGGAATTTTTGACCACCACTGTTTAAACTTTCTTTAGGCGAGATAT
Organism: Bathymodiolus septemdierum; assembly: GCA_963383655.1. NCBI lineage: Eukaryota > Metazoa > Mollusca > Bivalvia > Mytilida > Modiolidae > Bathymodiolus > Bathymodiolus septemdierum. The sequence continues at coordinate 2,754,205 of OY726528.1, forward strand.
TATGGTTTGTTTTGTTGATATTGGTGGAATTGTTGGCTATCACTGTTTAACTTTCTTTAAGTGAGAGATTATTGTTTGTGTTTTTGATATTGGTGGAATTGTTGACCACCACTGTTTAAACTTTCTTTTCAAAATTAACTTGTGCACTAAATGTGTGAGTATGACTTTAACTGACATTCCTTAGAGTTTGGTTTGGCTTGATTGTATGGTATTTGACCACACTTTCAACAATATTTCAGCTATATCATGGTAGTCAGTGTTATTGGTGGAGAAAACCGGAGGACCCGGAGAAAATCACCAACCTATCGCAATTCACCGACAAGCTTTATCACATAATGTTGTATATCTCGCCCTGATCGAGATTCGAACTCACAACATTAGTGTTGAAAGGCTCTGATTGCACAGGTTGTTGTAGCTCCATCTCCCATGTAAACACGACCACGACGGCCCCTAGAGTGTGGTTGATGTTGCTTAAAGGTAGTCTGTCCTTAGAGTACAATAGTATACATACTAAGATATTAAATGACAAACGTTTCTAATTTCAATTATAATATAATATCACTATTCAACTGACATCTTCCCCATGTATTGTTGACAAAGTGGATATTTATTTATATATAGCAATAGAAGAACGAAACAGATGGTGTTTTAGAAAAAGATGTATTAGAAATAAAACTTATGCAAAATTCCTTTCGATTTATTTAATTGGTTTACGGCTGTGTATAATCACTTTCTACAATTATTCAGTTATGCCGTTCAGACAGGCAGTTAAATCATTGGAGCAGGAATACCTGCAGGAAGCCGCTTACCTGCCTGACAAAACATACAAATAACTGGAGTAACTGTAGAAAGCCACTTTCTTGCCTGACAAACTTTACAAATGACAGGAGTAACTGCAGAAAACAGCTTACCTGCCTGACAAACTTTACAAACGACAGGAGTAACTGCAGAAAACTGCTAACCTGCCTGACAAAGCTTTGCAAATGATCGGAGTAACTGCAGAAAACTGCTTACCTGTCTGACAAACATTAAAAATCATCGGATTAATTGCAGAAAATGGCTTACATGCATGCCAAACTTTATAAATAACCGAAAAACTGCAAAAAAAACCCACTTACCAGCCTGACAACTTTACAAATGACCAGAATGGCTGCGGAAAGCCGCTTACCTGCCTGACAAACTTTACAAATGACCGGATTAACTGCAGAAAACCGCTTACATGCCTGACACACTTTACAAATAACCGGAGTACCTGCAATAAACTGCTTACTTGCCTGACAAACTTTTCAAATGACCTGAGAAACTGCAGAAGAAAGCTTACTTGTCTGACTAACTTTACAAATAATCAGAGTAACTGCAGAAGAGTGCTTTCCTGCCTGACAAACTTTACAAATGACCGGAGAAACTGCAGAAAGCAGCTTACCTGCCTGACAAACTTTACAAATCATCGGAGTAATTGCAGAAAATAGCTAACATGCATGCCAAACTTTACAAATAACCGAGTAACTGCAAAAAATCGCTTACCTGCCTGACAAACTATACAAATGACAGGAGTAACTGCAGAAAACTGCTAACCTGCCTGAGAAAGCTTGACAAATGATCGGAGTAACTGCAGAAAACTGTTTACCTGTCTGACAAACTTTACAAATCATCGGAGTAATTGCAGAAAATGGCTTACATGCATGCCAAACTTTATAAATAACCGGAAAAACTGCGGAAAGCCGCTTATCTGCCAGCAAAAACGCTACAAATGACCGGAGTAGCTGCAGAAAACGCCTACCTGTCTGACAAACTTTACAAATGACCTGAGTAACTGCAGAAAACCGCTTACTTGCCTGACACACTTCACAGATAACCAGAATACCTGTAAGAAACTGCTTACTTGCCTGACAAACTTTTCAAATGACCTGAGAAACTGCAGAAAACCGCTTACTTGTCTGACTTACTTGTCTGACTTACTCTACAAATAATCAGAGTAACTGCAGCAGAGTGCTTTCCTGCCTGACAAACTTTACAAATGACCGGAGAAGCAACAGAAAGCAGCTTACCTGCATGCCAAACTTTACAAATAACCGGAGTAACTGCAGAAATCGCTTACTTCCCTGAACAACTCTACTACCTGCCTGTCAAACTTTACTAATGACCGGAAAGATTACAGAAAACTGCTTACCTGCCTGCCAAACTTTAAAAATAACCTGAGTACCTGTAAAAAGCCGCTTTCTTGCCAGACAAACTTTACAAATGAATGAGTAACTCCAGAAAACTGCTTACATGTCTGACAAACTTTACAAATAACCGGAGAAACTGCAGAAAACCGCTTACCAGCCTGACAACTTTACAAATGACCAGAGTAGTTGCGGAAAGCCGCTTACCTGCCTGACAAATTTACAAATAACTGAAGTAACTGCAAAAGAGTGCTTTCCTGCCTGACAAACTTTACAAATGACCGGAGTGATTACAGAAAACTGCTTACCTGCCTGAGTAACATTACAAATGACTGGAGTAACTGAAAAAAAAACAGTTTACCTGCCTTACAAACTATACAAATAACCGGAATAACTGCAGAAAACCGCCTTTTTGCCTGACAAACTCTACAAATGACCGGAGTAATTAAAACAAACTCTTACCTACCTGATAAAGATTAAAAATAACCGAAGTAACTGCAGAAGACTGGTTATCTGCCCGAAAATTTTTTACAAATAACCGGAGTAACTGCTTACCTGCCTGAAACAGTTAACAAAAACCGGAGCGACTGCACAAAACCATTTAAATCTCTGACAAACTATATAAATGACCGGAGTAACTGCGCTGAAAATCTCTTGCCTGCCAGACGAACTTTACAATTAGCCGGATAAACTGCAGAAAACCGCATATTTGCCTTACAAACTCTGCAAATAACCGGAGTAACTTCAGAAAACCGCTTACCTGCCTGACAAATGACCGGAATGATTGCAGAAAACTGCTTACTTGCTTGAGCAAATTTGCAAATGAGTAACCAGGGAAAACTGCTTACCTGCGTGACAAACTTTACACATAACTAAAGTAATTGCAGAAAACCGCTTACCTGTTTGAAAAACTTTACCAATTACCGGAGTAACTGCAGAAAATTGCTTACCTGTCTGACAAACTATACAAATGACAGGATTAACTGCAGAATACTGCTTACCTGCCTGCCAAGTTTTACAAATGACCGAAATAACTGCAGAAAATCGCTTCACTGCCTGACAAACCTTACAAATGACGGAAGTACCTGCAGAAAAATGCCTACTTGCCTGACAAATTTTACAAATGATGAAAACTTCTTACCTGTCTGACAAACTGCACAAATGACCGGATTAACGGCAGAAAACTGCCTACGTGCCTGACAAACTTTACAAATGACCGGAGTAACAGCAAAAAACCGCTTACCTGCTTGACAAACTTTATAAATGACCGGATTAACTGCAGAAAACGCTTACCTGTCTTACAAACTTTACAAAATACCGGAGTCACTGCAGATAACTGCTTACCTGTTTGACAATCTTGACAAATGACCGGAGTAACTGCAGAATATAGCTTACCTGCCTGACAAGCTTTACAAATTACCGGAATAACTGCAAAAAAACATTACCTGCCTGACAAACTTTACAAGTGATCGGAGTAACTGCACAAAGCAGCTTACCTGCCTGACAAACATTACAAATGAAGGAAGTACCTGCAGAAAACCGGTTAGCTGCATGACAAACTTTGCAAGTGATCGGAGTACCTGAAGAAAATTGCCTGATAAATTTGACAAATAATGGAATACCTGCAGAAAACTGCCTATATGCCTGACAAACTGTACAAATGACTGGAGTAACTGCAGAAAGCCGCTTACTTCCCTGAAAAACTCTACTAATAACCGGAGTAACTGCAGAAGGCCGCTTACCTGTCTGACAAACTTTACAAATGACCATCCTTCCATTGTATTTTCTGTCATCTTTCCATATGTGACTTTCGAATACGCTTTTAGTATGTTCACGCATTTCTCAGAAAAGCGCACAGCTATGACAAAATAATATTAAACAGTGACGCTCATCAACACAACTAATATCAACGACACGTGTCTCACCTTCACTGAACTCACTGAAAACAAAAAAGACCACGACATATTACATTGAAAATCCAGGATCTGGCTTGGAACAAACATTAAATGTGGAGGGGATTCACCAGTTAATGGGAATTATGGGATCCCAAGCCTCGCATCTTGAAAACTTATCACATTAAGTGGCCTTCCTGGATGGAGGTCAGGGTCACCGGACACAATTTTGAAAATTAACCACCTAAGGACCATCCATGTCATGTTTGCTTTAAATTGGCTTACTGATTTCAGCATATTTCCCATAGGTTCTGTAACTAGAATATTCTAGAAAAACATTACGTAACAACAATGTTTCCCGGTCACTTCCTCATTCATCAATTATCACCGGTTTGTAACTAGATTACCACGACGGGTGCTGCTTTGTAGATCGTTGTTTGTCCTTTTGTACTTGTTGTTTTGGCCATTTTGTTGTATGTTCTTCTTCGCTATGCAGATTCTGATTACTCTTTGGTATCTTCAAACTCTTATCAAAGTTCAGAGGTCAATTTTTGATAGAAATGACTTCTGGTACTATGAGACTCTGCCATTGTATTGTCTGTCATCCTTCCATTGTATTTAATGTCATCCCTCCATTGCATCAACAGAGAGAAATCAAAGATTGAAATTGTTCGGGGAATGGCGATAGATCTTCAATAAAACATTTTGACCGACCAAAATTAATTATTCTACAGGCTTGATCACTCTGAGTGAATTTGTTATCTGTTCTGCTATTTCATATAGCAATGATAATCAGCACATGTTACCTAGAAAATGGTATCAAGGTCAAAGATCATACGAGGCCTTGACCCGTGACCCATAGACTGCTGTCACATACACATGGAAACATATGAGGGACTCAAATTTGTTTTCTATTGACTGAAAAGATACGATGATTCATAATGCGTCAGTACGCCAAAGGAAGGGTTAAGTAAATCGCACTAAGTTAAATATTTACGTTCATAAAAAACAAAAAAACAAGTATTAGACGCATGGGTTGCTCACTAATCACCATCAGTGACCTAGAATGATATAGACTTTTGACGAACAACATTGTTACCATCGAAACTCGGACACAGTAATAAAATAAAGGCCAAATATAAATGCAACAATGACTGGGACCAGATGACGTAAATTTGTTCTGAAAGGAAAGTATGACTCCTCAAGTGGAATATATCACATGCCTGTCAATCCGAAAGTGCTTAGTTTTGCTAGAAAGAATCAACCATGTTTATTTTTAATTTCAGGAAAAAATAATCTTTTAGATGGTAAAATTGTAATTGAAATATGGCACTTTCTGTTTTGTAAAGTGATTTGCGGCTGAAAACGTACATGGCAGCCGCCATTCTTTTGGATTAATCACAGCATAATAGTACCTTTATTTTTTTTTCTGGCATTCCTAATTGTTGTTGTTTCATGTTTTCTTGATTTTTGTAATTGTGACTGTTCTCGCTTTGTTTCCATTTAACTTATAATTATGAATGTTTCAATATAAGAAGAGTTTGAAGATACCAAAGGGGCAATCATAATCCGTATATCGAAAAAGAACAGACAACACAATGGCCACAAGAAAAAGTACAAAAGTACGTCTTGCTCTTCTGATTGATTGCGTCATGCAGGGGAGCAGTACCAGAAACCACTGTTATCGTCTTTAGTATTATTCAGACCATACATCGCCCCACGATCATATACACTCAAAATGCACGCTATTATAATACTGAGGAGGTAGCTTGAAGATAACAAAGGAGTAGTCAGTAGTCGTAAATCGAATTAGGACAGACAACAAATTGGCCAACGGAAAATGGAAAATCTACAAAACACTACACAGAAATCTGACGATGGAGGAACACGAACCCAACTAAAATCCAGCGGTGGACTCGTGTGCTGTACAAGGGTTAGCAGTTCCTGCTCCACACGTGTTTCTTTTCTTACAGCCGCGTTGCTAATTCATAAATGAGGAACGGACCGGATAGTGATTAGGACAAGCTGAACATATTCGTTGTCATTTGCAAAGTTTGTGAAGCAAAATAACGGTTGTCTGCAGGTCAGACACGTAAGCGGTTTTCTGCATAGCTTAATTATTGTAGAACGTGATAATGCACAGCAGTAAACAAAATAAACAAAACCAACGCAATGTTACATACTATTTATTTTTTATACATTTCTTTTTCTAAAGCACCTTCTGTTTCTAAGTAATTGGATCTCCAACAGCAATACATATACAATATATAAACAAACGTAATAAAAACCAATAACGATTCACTTCCACTCATAAAGACCACATACTATCACAAAAATGAATGACAACATAATCATGGACAGTACAATAGCATGGTTAATAAATGCCAGTATTCAAGCGTCCATAAAGTATAATCTGTTAATTTTTGGAAAAAAATCCCACTTTTTATTAGTTTTTACTATTTTCTACTGTCAAGTGTTACAGAATACCGGACGGGCAATAAAAAAAGAACAACCCAGAGAAACCGACCACACAGGGCACAAAAGACGAAGAAAAACACAACGCAACATGTGTCGAACACCACCATACCCAAACAAACACAATCAGGGCAAATAAGTAAGTATCGGACACCACCACACCCACACACTCATCATCCTACAAACAACTGGAGGCAAAGACGAACCAAACACCGTTTGTATACGGAAACAATAACGGACATTACAATACGCAACTCCTAACAAAAAGACACATAATAGGACATTATAAAAAACTAAAAAGATGAGTAACACGGACCCACGAAAAACCGGAGGTTAACTCAGGTACACAGGATGGTTAAGCAGTTCCTGCTTCTTATAAGATACATGTCATGTTAACAGTAAACTAGTAATAACAAACTACAATACTCTCAATTCACTTAAAGTCGTGAATACGACTTTTCGTTGTTCGGGGAGGGCCCGGGTGGCTCAATGAGTTAGATAGTTGGATTGCCTAACAACTCATACAAGCCTATCACCAGTACGACGTGGGTTCAATCCCGGCTTTGTAAATTATTAAAAAGGGTGCACTTCACTCGCAATCGCAAGTGATAAAGTTTACCAGCTGCTTGCCCATGGTCGGTGGTTCTCTCCGAATACTCCGGCTCCTTCCACCACTAAAACTGATCGCCATGATATAGATGAAATATTGCTGAAAGTGATGTTCAACACCAAAAATCAAATCAAATCAAATAATTGTTCGAGGAATAATTGTGGATTCGTATATTCGTGGGTCTTCTACTCTATTCAGTACATATCTATGGTAACAAATATTTGCTGTATTTTTAAATTTGTGGTCAAATACTATTCATATATCCACGAAAATCAGTTCACCACGAATATTAATGACTTGACAATATACCTGAATGGATTTTCTTTGCTTCATACCTGTTTTCTGCAGTCACTCCAGTCATTTGTAAAGTTTGTCAGGCAAGTAAGCGGTTTTCTGCAGTTACTCGGTCATTTGTAAAGTTTGTCAGGCAGCTAAGCGGTTTTCTGCAGGTACTCCGGTTATTTGTAAAGTTTATCGGGCAAGTAAGCAGTTTTCTGCAGTTACTCCGGTCATTTGTAAAGTTTGTCAGGCAATAAGCGGTCTTCTGCAGTTACTCCCGTTATTAGTAGAGTTTTTCACGGAAGTAAGCGGCTTTCTGCAGTTACTCCGGTTATTTGTAAAGTTTGTCAGGCAGTTAAGCGGTTTTCTCCAGGTACTCCGGTTATTTCTAAAGTTTTTCAGGCAGTTAAGCGGTTTTCTGCGGTACTCCGGTTATTTGTAAAGTTTGTCAGACAGATAAGCGATTATCTGCAGTTACTCAGGTCATTTCTAAAGTTTGTCAGGCAGTTAAGCGGTTTTCTGCAGGTACTCCGGTTATTTGTAAAGTTTTTCAGGCAGCTAAGCGGTTTTCTGCGGTACTCCGGTTATTTGTAAAGTTTGTCAAGCAGTTAAGCGGTTTTCTGCAGGTACTCCGGTTATTTGTAAAGTTTGTCAGACAGGTAAGCGTTATCTGTAGTTACTCTGGTAATTTGTAAAGTTTGTCAGGCAGGTAAGCGGTTTTCTGCAGATACTCCGGTTATTTGTAAAGTTTGTCAGGCAGTTAAGCGGTTTTCTGCAGGTACTCCGGTTATTTGTAAAAAATTTCAGGCAGTTAAGCGGTTTTCTGCGGTACTCCGGTTCTTTGTAAAGTTTGTCAGGCAGATAAGCGGTTTTCTTCAGTTACTTCGGTTATTTGTAAAGCTTGTCAGACAGATAAGCCGTTATCTGCAGTTACTCCCGTCATTTGTAAAGTTTGTCAGGCAGGTAAGCGGTTATCTGCAGTTACTCAGGTTCTTTGTAAAGTTTGTCAGGCAGGTAAGCGGTTTTTTGCAGGTACTCCGGTTATTTGTAAAGTTTGTCAAACAGATAAGCGGTTATCTATAGTTACTCTGGTAATTTGTAAAGTTTGTCAGGCAGATAAGCGGTTATCTGCAGTTACTCCCGTCATTTGTTAAGTTTGTCAGGCAGGTAAGCGGTTATTTGCAGTTACTCAGGTTTTTTGTATAGTTTGTCAGGCAGGTAAGCGGTTTTCTGCAGTTGCTCAGGTGCTTTGTAAAGTTTGTCAGACAGGTAAGCGGTTTTCTACAGTTACTCCGGTCATTTGTAAAGTTTGTCAGGCAAATAAGCGGTCTTCTGCAGTTACTCCCGTTATTAATATAGTTTTTCATGGAAGTAAGCGGCTTTCTGCAGTTACTCCGGTTATTTGTAAAGTTTGTCAGGCTGTTAAGCGGTTTTCTGCAGGTACTTCGGTTATTTGTAAAGTTTTTCAGACAGTTAAGCGGTTTTCTGCGGTACTCCGGTTATTTGTAAAGTTTGTCAGACAGATAAGCCGTTATCTGTAGTTACTCTGGTAATTTGTTAAGTTTGTCAGGTAGGTAAGCGATTATCTGCAGTTACTCAGGTCATTTCTAAAGTTTGTCAGGCGGTTAAGCGGTTTTCTGCAGGTACTCCGGTTATTTGTAAAAAAATTCAGGCAGTTAAGCGTTTTCTCCGGTACTCCGGTTCTTTGTAAAGTTTGTCAGGCAGTTAAGCGGTTTTCTTCAGTTACTCCGGTTATTTGTAAAGCATGTCAGACAGGTAAGCGGTTATCTGCAGTTACTCAGGTTCTTTGTATTGTTTGTCAGGCAGGTAAGCGGTTTTTTTGTACTTACTCTGGTAATTTGTAAAGTTTGTCTGGCAGATAAGCGGTTATCTGCAGTTACTCCCGTCATTTGTAAAGTTTGTCAAACAGATAAGCGGTTATCTGCAGTTACTCAGGTTCTTTGTAAAGTTTGTCAGGCAGGTAAGCGGTTTTATGCAGGTACTCCGCTTATTTGTTAAGTTTTTCAAACAGATAGGCGTTATCTATAGTTACTCTGGTAATTTGTATAGTTTGTCAGGCAGGTAAGCGGTTATCTGCAGTTATTTCCGTCATTTGTTAAGTTTGTCGGGCAAGTAAGCAGTTTTCTGCAGTTACTCCGGTCATTTGTAAAGTTTGTCAGGCAATAAGCGGTCTTCTGCAGTTACTCCCGTTATTAGTAGAGTTTTTCACGGAAGTAAGCGGCTTTCTGCAGTTACTCCGGTTATTTGTAAAGTTTGTCAGGCAGTTAAGCGGTTTTCTGCAGGTACTCCGGTTATTTCTAAAGTTTTTCAGGCAGTTAAGCGGTTTTCTGCGGTACTCCGGTTATTTGTAAAGTTTGTCAGACAGATAAGCGGTTATCTGTAGTTACTCAGGTTCTTTGTAAAGTTTGTCAGGTAGGTAAGCGATTATCTGCAGTTACTCAGGTCATTTCTAAAGTTTGTCAGGCGGTTAAGCGGTTTTCTGCTGGTACTCCGGTTATTTGTAAAGTTTGTCAGGCAGCTAAGCGGTTTTCTGCAGGTACTCCGGTTATTTGTAAAGTTTGTCAGGCAGTTAAGCGGTGTTCTGCATGTACTCCGGTTATTTGTAAAAAAAATTCAGGCAGTTAAGCGGTTTTCTGCGGTACTCCGGTTCTTTGTAAAGCTTGTCAGACAGGTAAGCGGTTATCTGCAGTTACTCAGGTTCTTTGTATTGTTTGTCAGGCAGGTAAGCGGTTTTTTGTACTTACTCTGGTAATTTGTAAAGTTTGTCTGGCAGATAAGCGGTTTTCAGCAGGTACTCCGCTTATTTGTAAAGTTTGTCAAACAGATAAGCGTTATCTATAGTTACTCTGGTAATTTGTATAGCTTGTCAAGCAGGTAAGCGGTTATCTGCAGTTACTCAGGTTCTTTGTATAGTTTGTCAGGCAGGTAAGCGGTTTTCTGCAGGTACTCTGGTTATTTGTAAAGTTTGTCAGACAGGTAAGCGATTATCTGCAGTTATTCAGGGCCTTTGTAAAGTTTGTCAGACAGGTAAGCGGTTTTCTGCAGTTACTCAGGTCCTTTGTGAAAATTGTCAGACAAGTAAGCAGCTATCTGCAGTTACTCAGGTCCTTTGTAAAGTTTGTCACACAGGTAAGGGTTTTCTGCAGTTACTCCAGTCCTTTGTAAAGTTTGTCAGGCAGGTAAGCGGTTTTCTGCAGTTACTCAGGTCCTTTGTGAAAATTGTCAGACAAGTAAGCAGCTATCTGCAGTTACTCAGGTCCTTTGTAAAGTTTGTCACACAGGTAAGGGTTTTCTGCAGTTACTCCAGTCCTTTGTAAAGTTTGTCAGGCAGGTAAGCGTTTATCTGCAGTTACTCAGGTCCTTTGTAAAGTTTGTCAGACAGATAAGCGGTTTTCTGCAGTTACTCTGGCCCTTTGTAAAGTTTGTCAGACAGGTAAGCTGTTTTCTGCAGTTACTCAGGTCCTTTGTAAAGTTTGTCAGGCAGGTAAGCTGTTTTTTGCAGTTACTCAGGTCCTTTGTAAAGTTTGTCAGGCAGGTAAGCTGTTTTCTGCAATCATTCCTGTCATTTGTAAAGTTTGTCAGGCAGGTAAGCAGTTTTCTGCAGTTATTTCGGTTATTTGTAAAGTTGGTCAGCCAGGTAAGTAGTTTTCTGCAGTTACTCCGGTCATTTGTAAAGTTTGTCAGAGAAGTAAGCGGTTTTCTGCAGTCACTCCGTTTTTGTTAACTGTGTCAGGGAGGTAAGAGTTTTCTCTAGTTACTCCGGTCTTTTGTGAAGTATCTCAGGCAAGTAAGCAGTTTACTGCAATCATTCAGGTCATTTGTAGAGTCTGTCAGGCAAATGAGCGGTTTTTTTTTGCAGTTATTCCGGTTATTTGTAAAGTTTGTCAGGCAGGTAAGCGTTTTTTTTTTTGCAATTTACAGAAAACTGCTTACTTACCTGACAAACTTTACAAATGACCGGAGTAACTGCAGAAAACTGCTTACCTGCCTGACAAACTTTTCTTAAATTTACTGCTCCTTATATTGTATTTTCTGTAAATTATAGAATATTCAGAAATTAACATTATTGCTAGCAATATGCAGAAATATCTAGAACATATCAAAAGTCAAGGTCAAAATTTAAAACTTGTAAACAACTTGACATATTTTGATAACCTATTTCACTGATGATGTAATATTATCAACAGCAAAAAATATTGTTATGAACAAAATATAATATCATATTTAATATGTATACATAACATTGCGACAAGTGGAACATATCCGTGGTCTTTTGTGACATTTATACCATAAGAGTCAACCAAGTGATTGTGACGAAATATGATGCGAATCGTTTATTGCTTTAATTAAAAATGTTAGGTATAATGGTGTTATTTTCCTGCTGCTTTCCCCTGGCGATAGGTTCTTTGCGAATTCAGTGAATTTGTGCTGGATTATATTGCTTGAAGACATTTAAAATCAGTAAATGAAAACTAGCTTCATGGACACACTGCCTTGGATTTTGTAGATTATGTACCTGGTATTAAGGGAAAAGTATGCACTGCTTGAAAAATTTTATAGAAAAAAAAAGGAAAAATGTTCAACATAGATTAATGTGTGCGCAAGAGAGACATATTGATCTGAAGATAAAGTACCAGTATTTCTACCAATTCCTGCCAATCTTTTGGTCTAGATGATCTCTTGGTTCCTATATATAATACAGATCATTCTTTATCCTTAGTACTTTACTATGTATATGTATTATAAAGAAAACATTTTTACTTGTTCTTATCATCTGAAGACAATCACCACCAATGAACTGTTGACTGTCAACAGTTTTTCTTAATTGTTACAGCGCGGGTGGTATTACCTGTTAGAAGTATATATTTAGTTGATGAGTATTCCCTCTAACTTTAAAAAAAGAATGAACTTATACAGTTTCTACAGAAATGTAATGAAAAAATCAGTGGTAACAAGAATGAATTTGCGCCTCGACAAAGATGTAGAGACGTATCTTTTAAAAAGCCGGTCAGATGACAATGAAAAAATCAGCTGCTATAGACAGTTCTTTAGAGGCTTTAACTTTAATAAAGAAAATTATATACACGACATTCCCTTTTTTAAAGCTTCTATTAAAAAAAGTTATTTACTTATTTAGCATATTTTTTCTCTGGATTTGTAACATTTTTGTACAAATAACTCCAAATCTGTATTTTCATAATACCAATGAACATGTTACATACTTAACTTTCTGAAATGTTTTGGATGATTGTCACCAGATTTTTCTGCAAAACGGAAATACTGCGCGATTATCCTTATACACTGAAAGCGGGAATATTTTCATTAAAAAAGGGTTTATCTCCTTCATTATAAAGCGTATATGATTTTTTGCATTACACTCGAGCGGTCGAAGACAAGGCAAGATAAATTTGAAAGCATTTTAGAAATAATAAAATGTGTTGCTTCTTCACCTTTTGTAAAAGCAGAAGCAGATTCGGTAGAATATATTGTACTGTGTTTGAAACGGTATGTGCGTCTTCATTAGTAATGTGCGCTTATCAGATAAGTGAACACCTGCATCTAACATTTGCCGATCATCTCGACTTGTACAGTCAACCAGCAAATCCCAATTTTCGTTTTCCGTCAGAGCAGATCCCACTTTTTTCTGAATGAATAATGTCCCTCGTCTGGAATATTTTGAATAGGAAATAAAACGATCACGAACGCGTATTTTTTTTGTTTTCAATATATCAAGAACAAGTAATCGGTCTATCGTTTAAAACACAGTGGTGTATTTGGAAATAACACCTCTGTCCATTGAAACTTATCTGTCATATTAAAGATGTATTTTTAGACATATGCACTTCTCGACCGCTACCCATGATTTCGGATACCATCTAAGTACTGACGACAAATAGGTTATTTTGAAATAAATGCATTTATAGTTTCATAATCTTACAGCCAAAAATGCCGTTCTGAAGCTAAGCTTAACAATGTAGACAAAGAAGCAAAAAAACTGATGGGATTCAAATCAGCTTCCAGAACTATCCATTCCATCACAAGGCAGCGCCAAAACGATCATGACTACTGTACTCCCGCATTTAGTCAAGTAAATTTATTGCTTAGAGTAGTGATGGGGTAAAATGCGAATTAGTATACATAGCAGACGATTTGATTTCTCAACTGCAGATGCAAGAAAATAACTACCAAGCACAAAGCAAAATATAAACAAGTCTCTGATGGTTTGATTCCGATTAAATCGACATGTGGTAAATTGCTTTATTTTTAGTGATTATGACAGCTTAGGGATCGTCTCAAAATGTGACAGTATGCATGTCATGATAAAGGGTCTATTTATGAATCTTTATCCTTTCAAAATCACAGACACTTGATTTCATTTTTTTTTTAATTTGCAAAAGAAGACCGTTGCTTTTCGTTGCGTATGATATTTAGCTGTACCGCAAACAGGAAACCAGAAGTATGTACATATACACCCATTACTTATTCAGTAGCCCGGGTTCTATGGTACCAAGGTAGTTAATGTTTTACCAGAAATAAATAAAAACGGTTATATACCCGAGTGAAATATTATTTGTATTACTTCAGCAGATCCCTTCCTTCATATCCAATGCATTATTTTTATCCAAAGTATGTTTTCGAGTCTATAATCGGCAATCTCAGCAGCGTCCATTTTATGGGTCAATAAAAGGAGAGTCCTATGGTACAGAGGTAGTTCCGAAAATCAGTCTATGGAGTACTGACCCGTATTAAACATTAACAGCGGAAGTCTGATAAATGATTGTCCAACATGAATAAACAAGAAAGCGTCCTTAAAATCATTTGTTATTGATTTGTTTCAACTGTAAACACTCTGTCTGTTTGCATATGTTGAAAACGAGGCCAAAGGTAATTCCATTCCATCTATAAATAGATTCCCGCCGGTAGAAAAAACTATGCAGATTTTGACAGATGATCGTAAAACATTCTCTATCCAGAGTTGTCGTTCGCGCTACGCTCCACTCTATCTCTGTCAACGCTCATTTTACAAGATGTTTGTAAAATTGAGAAACAGGAAACAAATGTATTTAAAATTGCTTTGATTATTGTAAATATCAATAAATATGAAAATAAATCACTCATTTCAAATCAATTCTCTCTTAAAAATGACCCCCTCCCCCACACACTACTTGGAACGCTATTTTGCGGAGGTAAGCATTACAAACGACCACAAGTCATTTTTAAGAGAGAATTGATTTGAAATGAGTGATTTCTTTTCATCTGTATTGATATTTACAATAATTAAAACAATTTTAAACACATTTTTTTGCTGTTTCTAAATTTTACAAAAATCTTGTAAAATGAGCGTTGACAGAGATAGAGTGGAGCGTAGCGGGAACGACAACTCTGGATAGAGAATGGAGCGTAAACGTGTAGATTGGGACTCCACTATACCAAAATAGACCTGCTACCAGGTGGCGCTGCAATTGCACAATCGTGTGAAACGTAAATACCGTGTTATCATAGAACCCTCGGTACCACAGGAAGTGAGTATACTAAAGAAACAGTACAATATACAAACTCGAAAGAAATTAAAGCGATGTTCCATTCAATTTTATGCCGTTTTATAAGTGCATTTTTAAAGATTTATTGACAAATCTCAATGTGCAATTTTGTTTTTTTCGAAACGTGACAGCTGAAAACCACCAACCTACCAAACGAAACTAACTTCGCTTGAAAAAAACTGTCACATATTGCGACAATCTCTTACGCGATGTTCGGAAGAAAACACACAAAAAACGACAGAATAGATAATTATGAAAAAAAAAATATCAAATTAACAGCTTGCATGTATATTCGTGTTATGATTTCATATGTAAGGAAATATTCGCTGTGCGGCTTTCGAAAAATCAATGTAAGTCTACTGTACACTCACAATTATTATAATATGTAAAAAAATGAAAAAAAAATTAATATAAATATAGCCTCCATTTTTATCACTTTAACCGAAATTAATAACGAAACACATTATGTTGCTAAATAAATCAAAACAAAAAACAACAAAAAAAAACAAAAAAAAAACAGGCCATAACTGCTCCGATAGGATTCGCACTCTCAGTGTAAATCTGCAGGGGTCGCGAAGCAGCGACTATGCGATTACGAATATGGTACAATGATCAAATTTGTAATTTTTTTTTTTTTTTTTTTGGTATGTAAGGTGCACCTGATGTAAATTGGTGCAACTATATAATAAAGCAAACGATGCTTATATATCATAAAATCATATTTAAGCATATTTTCCATAATAGGAAAAGTCTTTGCATGTTACCAAAGGGAAAATGTATATGCATGTTAAAAAGGAAGTTTTGTGTTGCAAGTTTTTGATTTTTAACAATTGTTATTTTGTTTGTTTTCGTGTTTTTCTCCTTTACACCAGCATTGAAAGCACTTGTATCTACAAAAGTTTCCATTTGTTTCCATTAAGATCAGAGTCAAATCTTCATTTTCCCCGTCCAGCTTTTGGAAGGAGCGGATGCCGGCAGTCTAACTCTACTGTCATAGTTCTATCCGATGTCTCTGACGTTTGGAAATGGTCAAATCCGGTAAAAACCCTAAATGTTCCTTTTTAATTGCAAAATCTGCAGTGGAACCAAAGAATGAATAGTCATGAACCATGTATATAACTAAAGGTAAGTTATTCAATTTCTTGAATGAAGCCTGTGGGAATTTTTATGAGAATCTGCAATGATCTCTTGAAAAAAAAAGAAAACAAAACTAAAAATCATGCAAAAATAGATATCTTTATGATTTCCCCTTTGGTATCTTCAAACTCTTCTTGCATCGAAACAGTCACAATTATAAGTTAAATGGAAACAAAACGAGAACAGTCACAATTACAAAAATCAAGAAAACATGAAACAACCACAATTAGGAATGCCAGATAAAAATAATAAAGGCACTATTATGCTGTGATTAATCCAAAAGAATGGCTGTTGCCATGTACGTTTTCAACCGCAAGTCACTTTACAAAGCAGGAAGTGCGATATTTCAATTAAAATTTAACCATTTAAAAGATTATTTTTTCCTGAAATTAAAAATAAACATGGTTGATTCTTTCAAGCAAAACTAAGCACTTTCGGATTGACAGGCATGTGACATATTCCCCTTGAGGAGTCATACTTTCCTTTCAGAACAAAGTTACGTCATCTGATCCCAGACATTGTTTTATTTGTATTTGGCCTTTATTCTATTACTGTTTCCGAGTTTCGATGGTAACAATGCTGTTCGTCAAATGTCTATATCATTCTAGGTCACTGGTGGTGATTAGTCAGCAACCCATGCGTCTAATACTTGTGGTTTTTTTCTTCTGTTTTTTTAAACTTAGTGCGCTTTATTTAACCCTACCATTGGCGTACTGATGCTTTGTGAATCATCGTATCTTTTCAGTCAACAGAAAGCAAATTTGAGTCCCTAATATGTTTCCATGTTGATGTGACAGCAGTCTATGGTTCAAGGGTCAAGGTCTCGAATGATCTTTCACCTTGATACCATTTTCTAGGTAACATGTGCTGATTATCATTGTTATATGAAATAGCAGAACAGGTAACAAATCCACTCAGAGAGATCAAACCTGTAGAATCATTAAATTTTGTCGATACAAAAAAATGATGGAAGATCTATCGCCATTCCCCGAACAATTTTCAATCTTTGATTTCTCTCTGTTGATGTAATGTAGCGGTAGCTAGGTTTTCGGTGTTTTGAGATAGTTGATAGTGAACTGTTTTTCCCCTTAGTGATATCGGTTGCTATCTCCGTTTTGTCATAGGGTGTGACGTAAGGTTGTGTTGATATCCATCGTATCTCTCCGATTTGATTTCTGGACCGCTTGTTCTTGGTGTTCGCCCTAATCTCAAAGTTGATGGTGTGGCATTGTTCCTAGGAAATACCCTATATTTGAATAAAATGGTTTCTGAGCCAATTGTTGTCAGTTTGTTGTCATGACGGGTCCAAGTGCATGCAATGTACTTCATCTTGTTGATAAGCCAAACCAGAAAAATAAAGGCAGCACAACTTCTGCAAATTCCAGCGTTTGAAGAACTTTTGAGTCTAGTTCTGAATTATTTTTGGACAATAATGTGAAAAGCTTTCAAGATGCGAGGGTTGGGATCCCATATTTCCCATTAACTGGTGAATCCCCGCCACATTTAATGCCTGTTCCAAGCCAGATCCTGGATTTTCAACGTGATATGTCGTTGTCTTTTTGTGTTCAGTGATTTCAGTGAAGGTGAGACACGTGTCGTTGATATTAGTTGTGATGATGAGCGTCACTGTTTAATATTATTTTGTCATAGCTGTGCGCTTTTCTGAGAAATACGTGAACATATCAAACGCGTAATCGAAAGTCACATATGGAAGGATGACAGACAATACAATGGAAGGATGACAGACAATACAGTGGAGCGATGACACACAATACAATGGAAGTATGACAAACAATACAATGGCAGAGTCTCATAGTAACGGAGGTCATTTCTATCAAACTTTGACTTTTGAACTTTGAGAAGAGTTTGAAGATACCAAAGAGTAATCAGAATCTGTATATCAAAGAAGAACAGACAACAAAATGGCCAAAACAACAATTACAAAAGGACAAACAACGATCTACAAAACATAAAAACATAACACTAAGATCAAATGACAAGAACCGCTAAAAAAATATGTGGGTAAGCTCGGGTTTTCCGGAAGGGTAAGTAGTGGCGGCACCCGTCGTGGTAATCTAGTTACAAACCGGTGATAAGTGATGAATAAGAAAGTGACCGGGAAACATTTTTGGCACGTAATGTTTTTTCTAGAATATTCTAGTAACAGAAAGATAGAACCAAAAATCAATTAAATTTCTATACTTTAATATGATAAAAAAAAATACTTAATACTATTATGCAATTACAAATATCAAATTAATAAACTATAATTGGCCTGTCTGTCAGTGATCAATTTTTTTAATTATTTTTTAGAATAAACGTTCTTGTCCTTTCTGGTATATTAGTTCGATCCTTTCTTATGAAAATTAATTCCTGTTTAATTACATATCCTTTAGTTCAAATCCTCAACGTTTCCAAATATTGTCCGTTGAAATTGTTAATAGTTCAATGTACTTTATTTTTAGTGATTATGACAGCTTACGTGATGTTCGAAAAAAAACACGCACAAAAAAACGGCAGAATAGTTAATATTGATAAAGAAAAATATGAAATTAACAGCTTGCATGCATATTCGTGTTAAGATTTCATATGTAAGGAGATATTTGTTGTGTGGTTTTCGAAAAATCAATACAAATCTACTGTACACTCACAATTCTTATAATATGTAGAAAAAAAAACGAAACTTAATATAAATATACCCTTCGTTCTCATCACCTTAACCGAAATTAATAGCGAAACACATTATGTTCCTTAAAAAACAAAAAAAAACAAAAAAAAAACAACAACAAAAAAAAACAAAAAATACCAGGCCAAAACTGCTCCCATAGGATTCCCACTCTCAGTGTAAATCTGCAGGGGTCGCGAAGTAGCGACTATACGATCACGGCTATGGTACAATGATCAAATTTATAAGTTTTGTTTTCTTTTTTGTGGTATATTAGGTGTACCTGATGTAAATTGGTGCAACTCTATAATAAAGCAGGCGAAGCCTATATTTCATAATGTCATATTTAAGCATAGTTTCCATAAAAGGAAAAGTCGTTATATGTTACCAAAGGGAAAATGTATATGCATGTTCAAAAGGAAGCTTTGTGTTGCAAGTTTTTGATTTTTTACAATTGTTATTTTGTTTGTTTTCGTGTTTTTCTCCTTTACACCAGCATTGAAAGAATTTGTATCTGCAAAGTTTGAATTTGTTCCCCCTTAAGACCAGAGTCAAATCTTCATTTTCCCCATCCAGCTTTTGGAAGGAGCGGATGCCGGCTGTCTAACTCAACGGTCATATTTCTACCCGACTTCTCTGACGTTTGGAGATGGCCAAATCCGGTAAAAACCCTAAATGTTCCTTTTTTATTACAAAATCTGCAGTGGAACCAAAGAATGAATAATCATGAACCATGTATATAACTACAGGTAAAATATTCAATTTCTTGAAAGGAGCCTGTGGGAATTTTTATGAGAATCTGCATTGATCTCTTGAAAAAAAAGAACAGAAAAAATTGTGCGCAAGACAGACATATTGATCTGAAGATAAAGTACCAGTATTTCTACCAATTCCTGCAAATCTTTTGGTCTAGATGATCTCCTGGTTCCTATATATAATGCAGATCATTCTTTAACCTTAGTATTGTACTATGTATATGTATTATAAAGAAAACATTTTTACTTGTTCTTATCATCTGAAGACAATCACCACCAATGAAATGTTCACTGTCAACAGTTTTTTTTTTTAATTGTCGACAGCCTAGTGGAATGTCATTGGCTACCGAGGCCACGCATTAACTTGCTATAAGTATATGACAATGCAAAGTCAATTTTCAGTATAATTGTCTTGTGTTTGATGAATTTATTTGTCTTTCATGTGAGTAGAAACAAATATAATGATTGGTTATCATGATTTAATACAAGTGTTTTAGCATAACGAGTTTTATAATATATATTCGCAAAACAGAATTAGAAGTTGTATATAGATATCGCCACATTATTTATCTGTATGTAAGAAAACGTCATTATAGCAAAACTGTTAGAGTCTAGGTTCTCCAACCATAATAGGAATCATTCACCGCTTCTCTCGTTTGGTGACGCTACTGTTCCATAAGTGTTTAATTGTGTGCTTGAATCACAAAAACGCTTGTATCTTAACTTTAACCTAATGATGGCACTGAATTATATTTAACTTGGATGGTGCAAACATTGAAGCTTAACTAGTACAGCGCGGGTGGTATTACCTGTTAGAGATATAGATTTAGTATTCCCTCTTTACGGAAAATTGAGTTATCGTTTGCAATTTGAATAATCGTCCTTGGCAGTGGGTATATAGCATTTCCGGTTGCAAAAGTTTTCCTGGCGGTTTTTAATAAATTGATTGAATAAATAATAAGTACGACAACATATGAAATAAATTGACGTAGATTCCAAGGCAACACTTGAAGACTTCCTAACTTTAAAAAAAGAATAAACTTGTACAGTTTCTATGGAAATGTAATGAACAAATCAGTGGTAGCAAGAATGAGCTTGCGCCTCGACAAAGATGTAGAGACGTATCTTTTAAAAAGCCGGTCAGATGACAATGAAAAAATGAGCTGCTATAGACAGACTTTAACTGTTATAAAGAAAATTATATACACGACATTCCCTTTTTTTTATAGAAGTTAATTCTATAAAAATAGTTATTTACTTATTTAGCACATTTTTCTCTGGATTTGTATCATTTCTGTACAAATAACTCCAAATCTGTATTTTCATAATACCAATGAACATGCTACATAATTAACTTTCTGAAATGCTTTGGATGATCGTCACCAGATTTTTCTGCAAAACGGTAATACTGCGCGATTTTCCTTGTACATTGAAAGCGGGAATATTTTCTTTAAATAAGGTTTTCTCTCTTTTCATTAAAAAGCGTATTTGATTTTTTTTCATTACACTCGAGCGGTAGAGGACAAGGCAAGATAAATTTTAAAGCATTTTAGAAATAATAGAATATGTTGTTTCTTCACCATTTGTAATAGCAGAAGCGGATTCGGTAGAATATGTTGTACTGTGTTTGAAACGGTATGCGCGTCTTCATTAGCAATGTGCGCTTATCAGATAGGTGAACACCTGCATATAACATTTGCCGACCATCTCGATTTGCACAGTCAACAAGCAAATCCCAATTTTCGGTTTCCGTCAGAGCAGATCCCACTTTTTCCTGAATGAATAATGTCCCTCGTCTGGAATATTTTGAATAGGAAATAAAACGATCACGAACGCGGCTTTTTTCTGTTTTTAATATATCAAGAACAAGCAATCGGTCTATCGTTTAAAAAGAATGATGTATTTGGAGATATCACCTCTGTCCATTGAAACTTATCTGTCATATTAAAGATGTATTTTTAGACATATGCACTTCTAGACCGCTACCCATGATTTCGGATACCGTCTAAGTACTGACGACAAATAGGTTATTTTACAATAAATGCATTTACAGTCTCATAATCTTACAGCCAAAAATGCCGTTCTGAAGCTAAGCTTAACAATGTAGACAAACAAACAAAAGGACTGATGGAATTCGAACCAGCTTCTAGAACTATCCATTCCATCACAAGGCAGCGCCAATACGATCATGACTACTCTGCTCCCGCATTTAGTCAAGTAAATGTATTACTTAGAGTAGTGACGGGATAAAATGCGAATTAGTATACATAGCAGACGATTTAATTTCTCAACTGCAAATTCAAGGAAATAATTACCAAGCACAAAGCAAAATATTAAAAAGTCCCTGATGGCTTGCTTCCAATTAAAACGACATGTGTTAAATTGCTTTATGCTTAGTGATTATGACAGCTTACGTGATGTTCGAAAACAAAACACACAACACAACGACAGAATAGTTAATATTGACAAAGAAAAATATTAAATTAACAGCTTGCATGTACTGTACACTCACAATTCTTATAATACATGTATGAAAAAAAATCTTAATATCAACATAGCCTCCATTTTTAACACTTTAACCGAAATTAATAACGAAGAACATTATGTTGATAAAAAAATTAAAAAAAAACAAAAAACAAAAAAAAAAACAAAAAAAAAAGAAACAAAAAACAAGCCAAAACTGTTCCGATAGGATTCGCACTCTCAGTGTAATTCTGTAGGGATCGCGAAACAGCGACTATACGATCACGGCTATGGTACAATGATCAAATTTGTAAGTTTTGTTTTCTTTTTTTGTGGTATATAAGGTGCAACTGATGTAAATTGGTGCAACTCTATAATAAAGCAGACGAAGCCTATATTTCATAAAATCATGCTTAAGCATGTTTTCCATAAAAGGAAAAGTCTTTGCATGTTACCAAAGGGAAAATGCATATGCAGGTTAAAAAGGAAGTTTTGTGTTGCAAGTTTTTGATTTTTAACAATTGTAATTTTGCTTGTTTTCGTGTTTTTCTCCTTTACACCAGCATTGAAAGCACTTGCATCTGCAAAAGTTTCAATTTTTCCCCTTAAGATCAGAGTCAAATCTTCATTTTCCACATCCAGCTTTTGGAAGGAGCGGATGTCGGTTGTCTAACTCTACGGTCATATTTCTACCCGTCGTCTCTGACGTTTGGAGATGGTCAAATCCGTTAAAAACCCTAAATGTTCCTTTTTTATTACAAAATCCGCAATGGAACCAAAGAATGAATAATCATGAACCATGTATATAACTACAGGTAAAATATTCAATTTCTTGAATGGAGCCTGTGGGATTTTTTATGGGAATCTGCATTTATCTCTTGATAAAAAGAAAACAAAACTAAATATCATGCAAAAATAGACATCTTTTTAATAGACTTCGAGTAGATAAAATATCTTGAACATTTCAAGATTAAGATAATCACCTGTAAAAGAAAATAAAACAAATGATTCCACTGCGAACATCGGAATGAATGTTGCATGCATCGCTTAATCAGTAATCCATTGAACATTTGAAATCAGCTCACTCGAAAGTAACCACACACAAAATAATGGTAATTATAAAAAAGTGCTACACATTAGTTATATATCGTATACAGAACTACGTATGTAGATAACTGCAAATTAAAGAAAACAAGAAACAGACTCATGGTATGCAGCGTAAAAAATAAATTAAATCTTTATTTACATCTTATATTTTATTCTGAGTATTTTTATCAAAGATTTGCTATATATTAGTATTGGAAATAGTTGTACACAATATTGTTTTTTCTCTAATAATTGCGTTGACACTTAGGACATAGTTAAGACATCCTCAGTTAGGATAGTCTTAAGACAGCTTCGAGATCACTCCTAGGATATGTCCTAAGATGGTCCTAAGACCATCCTAAAAATCGTCCTAAGACATATCTTATATATATATTAGGACAAATCTTAGGATACTTTCGAGAACACGGCCCCAGATTGTTCACCATTATAATGTACACATTATTTTATATTATCATACATGTTATATACAACAGTGAATGTCTTCCCTTTTATGCCACTGTTTATCATTATCTTCCACAAGACTGTTCGCCACACTGTGTCAAACGCCTTGCGGAAGTCAATGAAACCACAAACAAGTTTTTTTTCCAAAAGACTGAAGTAAAAATAAATGATCTGTGGTAGAATTCCCTTTTCGAAAAGCGTTGTGATTAAAAGATATCAGTAGTATATGGGTACGGACAAAGTCGTATTTGCGGAGGTGCTATGAGGTGCTACCGGAAGTCACGTGACCGGAAGTGACGTGACCAGAAGTGACGTCCGTCACGTGACCTTGAATTCTGCATCGGTCATGTCTTGCTGTTGTAGATACTGGTGGTAATACGTCTTGGCTGGAACTTCTACGTCCTTCACTGGAGTTCCACGATGTACCCCAAGCATCGGAAAAAGCATAGGTTGTCTGTATAAGGTCCATTGGATCCACCAACTAAACACACCAAGCCTTGGTGAAGGACGACTCTGGCACAAATCGGGTGGTCAAACAGCTTGTTGACATAAAACGTCACATTGGTCAGCAGATGAACGACCCATTTCGTATCCGTCTCTGTTGTCGGATGTACTCCAATATGTCTTGGCCTTGTAGTTCGTCTACAACTTTCTCCAATCTTCTTCTGTTCTGATGAGGTGTGGAACATAAACAAATCTGGAATTATTCTGGCTGGAATGATAGTAACGTAGTTCACCAGTTTCCATATGTCGTAGGATAAAACCAAACGACACGTTGATCTTGAAGGCAGTGGTCTGTTCTCTAAAGATCCGATGAACCATCTCTGTAAAGGTGGACGCTGTCATCTCATGCAGGGTAAAGTTGTACCGGTCTTGGACACGGTTACTGGTTGCTTCCTCTGTTCGAATGGTATTCCAGTGTCTTAAATATATGACACGGGTCTCGGGGTCTTCAGGTAGAACCTCCGTGTCGGCTGCAACTCGGCTCTTTTCTTGATGGGTATTTGTTGGTGATGACACGGTACGTCGCTGCTTCGGGGTGGGTCCTGATTCAGGTGCTGCTGGTCTCTTCATCGGTAGTCTCTGCTTGGCCTCTGGTCCGCTTCATGCTTGTTTCTGTTGTCAGCTCGGCTGAACTCTTTGCTGCATACCCCACAGGAATAGGTTTGTGAGGAATCTGCATGGGTCTTTTGATATCTGGTTAGGCTTCTCTTCTCTGTAAATACTTTGCCGCATCTCTCGCAGGTGAGCATCATCATGGTCTATCAAAAAACCCAGAATACCAATGACGATTCTGTCACCGTATATATTGTTCGGACGCGGACGTAGCAGAAGTCAACCTATTTTCATTGGTTGTAGGACACTGGATTCAGTCATCTCATTGGTTCAAAATCCAGTGATATGATTGGTTGGCGCAATAGAACATTTCAATCCACTTTTGTGTCAAATAAATTCATTCTTGGTTCCTCACGATCGGGCATGCGCGCACCCCACCCTTCCAGGGGAAGCCCTACGGGTGACGTTTGAATGGATATTCCACAAGGAACATGAACTGTGCTATAACGACATGTATTAGAAAATCAACTGATATTTTAAACGTCAAACGTCGCGACGTTTGAAAAAAAGCACGGGAAACTGTTGTTATGACGTCGCACAACTAACTGGTATTTTAAACGTCAAACGTTTTTTTTTTTTTCAATGTTCGATAATTATTTTAGAAATGTTGCACATGTAATCTTAGTTTTGTAAAACTGAACTAAGCTTTCTTTTTAAAAATCTGATTTAAAACTTCTTTAATATATAGCCCGGGGTTCTATGGTGCCGCGGTACTTAGTGTTTAACGTCTGTGTAACGTAACTAGTTTTCGGAATGAATCCAAAAATTGTTATATTTTATTCCCCGATATAGAAACCTATTTTCCCCACAATTCATTTTATTCTTTGACTTTGTTCAAAAATACGTCGCCACTTTTCCCTATGACAACACCGATGTACCTCCCAGAAATGGTTTCCAATGACATCGCGGTAATTGCAAAATTAATGTTATGGGACACAATGTTTGACAAATCAAGACATCGTTTATAAAGACTAAATCAAGGTGAATATCGGGCAAACTTATACAATAAAGAAAATCTTGATCACATTTAATAAAGTAAATAACAAATGTAACGAAGTGGAGTCAATTTGATGTAACGTTATGTTGGTTAATATGTTTTCATAGCTTAATTTTTCCATCAACTTTGTCGGTCTAGAAAGTAACTAAAAATAACACCAACAATCCCAAATCGGGTTGAAATGAAACGTAAACAAACGGACGATATTTCTAAAAAAAAATAGCAGACGAATTATGACAACTATGGTTTTAATTATTGGACATTTTACGGTTAAATGTCCGATATTTCTAAGGAAAATACGTGTACTTACAAAAATTCAAGACATTTGGACAGAATGACCAGACGTTCCGATAAATGTGTTGTTGTGTTTATGAATATATAAATAGAAAAACCGGCGCGGGTGACGCTTCAGTGCATAGGAACAGACAAAATAAATACCGCGGGATGACCGTAGCCCCGTTAAAATACGATGGTTGGATTTTTGTTATAATTGTATATACATTTATTTAACCACATCGGTGGTGTAATTGGCTCGCCTTGCTGTAGTGGGTTTGATCTCCGATGGGGTCAAAATAAAAATTTGTATTTGCTAAGCCTTCACTAAGCACACTGAGGAGAAAGACTGGTTGGTTAGGAACCAAGTGCGGCGATATGTCTACTCGCGGACTGTTGTTTCAGTTTACTAGCACTATCTATAGTTCTTCCATAAAACAGACATCATTTCATTAAAAAAAAACATGTTATCATAACTGAAATTGTTCACTTGGCGTTAAGCAACAATCAATCACTTTATGAAACCTTGCGACAAAATATAAAACGCATGTGTATATCTTATGAGATATAAAAAGAGTAAATTTACATAACATAGTAAGTACACCGCGTAGCTCAGTAGGTAGAGCATCTTACTTTTAATCTCAGGGTCAACGGTTCGACTCGTTATGAGGGCGGCTAAATTTTTTTTCTCGTTTCAATGTGGAATGACAATTTGATAGGATATCAATCCATTTGTGTAGCAAAAGTCCAAGTAGTTTTGGGCTTCCCGTCAGTGAATTTACGCTAAACGATTTTCTGGGGGAAAATGATAGCCTTCATTATGGTCAGAATAGATTTTTAAGATTATAACATTCTACAAGTACACCTCTTTTTAACAATTACACACTATTGCAGATAGTAAAATAAAGTCAGTATCAAAAATAAATCACCGGTACCAAAACAAAACTTAGAATCTTTGACATGATTGGAACCTGAGCGAGGAAACACTAATATATTTCTAGTCTAACGCTTTAACCACTCGACCACGACGACTTATAACAAATGAACAAAACTTATCCATTTATACTTGATTTTTTTTTTCTGTGTATCTTTGAAACATTACATACATCGTGTCTTATATTATATTTCATATGTACATGTGTCCGATTTATCAGTTTCTGCTTTGTTTCTTGTGTGACGTTGTTATCCTCTTGACACTTAGAAATAGTTTGGATTTTTTTTTTTTTTCAGTGACAAATAAAAATAAATAAAAGCTCCCTATACGCCAACACGCAGTTGCGTGCACATCGGCGTGTAGTTCGAGATTCCTCTACCGTCTAACGGCTTTTATGGATTTGCGGTAGCCGTGGGACGTCAGAGCGCTATATATACGAAAAACAGCTGATTTGCCTCTCCAGCTCTGGGTCGGCACATATCCACGTTTCGTGGCTATCGGATTTTATTTTCTATCACAAACTCTAATATAATTCGCTTCACCAATCATTTTTCTATTCATTCATAACCATCTTACCCTCAGAAAGTGGTGCTACATTCCATTACAGCACGATTTTGCCTTAGATCCTATTATTCCGCCATTTGACTTCCATTTTCGAATCTACAAACGTGATCTCGCGATACTAACTGAATGATAACAGTAACGCATTGCATGATGGGAGCTACTTAATTCAGCGCACCAAATTATTTGAGCATTATTTGCATACGTAAACAACATTCAAATCACATGGAAGACCATACATTTAAGCGTATTCTGCAGGACAAACAGTCCATCGATAAATCAAAGCAGAGCAGAAGGAAATAATACAGAATGTGTTGGAAAGAAAAGATTCAATGGCAGAGTGCAATCAACGGGCTTCGGAAAGAGCATGTGTTATGTCTCCCCTTTTTGGACAAGGTACTACATCATTTTGTTTTTCTTATGGTTATCTGTAATTCACTATTGCTGTTAAAATCATTACCAATCAATATAATCAACTGTATTAAATTTTATGTTAATTGTTCTGCCTTAACAGGCGTGTATGATTGGCAATACAAATATTTGTTTGTTTGTTTATATGCAAATCATCTCTCGTGATACATTGCGGTAATCGTGGTTTTCTCGCAGTCACGTGACAAATGTTTGCAAAATGGAAGACAAATGGCGGAATCATAGGATCTAAGGCAAAATCGTGCTGTAATGGAGTGTAGCACCACTTTCTGAGGGTAAGATGGTGATGAACGAATAAAAAAATGATTGGTGAAGCGATTTATATAAGGGTTTCTGATAGAAAATAAAATCCGATAACCACGAAACGTGGAAATGTGCTGACCCAGAGTTGAAGAAGCAAATCCGCTGTTTTCCGTATGCATAGTGATCTGACGTCCAACGGCTACAGAAAATCCATAAAAGCCGTTAGACGCCAGAAGAATCTCGGACTAATCGGCGTGCTGGAAAAAAAATAAAGAGCAAAACAAATAAAATAAATAAGCAATAATTAAAATTAAAAAAAAAGTGGAAAACAAAGTCTCGTTGTGGCTTTTTGTGAAAATTCAATAAAGTTATGGAGAAGTTCGTGTCTGCTAAGACAAGAAGAACAGATTTAGGGCAATTCTAAGTAAATTCTGTCTAGCAAAATCATGAAATCAATGTGTTGCTTATGTATTCAATTTACCCATGAAAACACATCAGAACGCACCATTTTGCATCTAGTCAAAAAATAAAATTCCAGGTTTGGTTACTTGCATTGGAAAAAAGGCTAGCTACGCCACTGAAAGTTGTCCCCAAACTTATCGACATCCAATGGAATAAAGGTAGAAATAAGATAAATAAATAAAAACTGTCCCCGACATTATCGACATCCAATGGAATAAAGGTAGAAATAAGGTAGGAACAATTCGTGCATTATGTCACGTTATTTTACCATTCAACGTTGCTCAAGGTTTGGCGCCTTAAAATCTGATTCAACCCACCATTTCTTTAGAAATGCCTGTATCATGTCAGGGTCATTACGGTTTTCACAGTTTTCCGGTTGTTGACTGATTTTGTCTGTTTATATAATTATGAGTTTTGACTTTCCCTTTGTAAGATTGTTCGGAGTTCGGTAATTTTGTTATTACCCTTATTCAAATGACATTAAGTCACGACTAAGTAGTTGGACGAAGAACGGCATGTTTATTGTGACGTCATCGATGAATGGGGTTTTACACAAAGTTTATAAATAGGACGTAGGCACTCGAGGGGTGTAGTTTGAAAAGCCTAATAATAGGCTCTTTGACATGTAAGAGTTAAATAAGTAATTCATGTCACAATACAAGTATTTCAAATCTGGTATAATTAATAGATCCTCACAATACATAAACCAAAAAAAAAATAACCGCAAGTAATTACAGATCGATTTATCGATTTTATTTTTGTTAATTGTTGTCTTATTTTAAACATTAAAAGTGTAAGAAAAAACATTTTGCAAGTGGAAATTTTCAAATGTACTCTTACCATTTGTTTTTCTAAATATTAAAAGTGTAAAAATATTAAAAAAAACATTTTGCAGGTGGGAATTTTCAAATCTACCCTTAAAAGTACTACACAACCTAGACACTATATGAAGATAAAAGGGATGGGGAGCAGATAACCAGGGTTAGTTCCAGTCACCATGCTAAATATATGAACTAATTTTGTATACTGCTTAATAAAATAATCATGTTTCAGTAAACTACAATCACCTCAAATGCTTATGTATTGGTAGATTTACATATCCTTTCATCTTCAAACAAAAATACAGTCTCAAACCATTTATAATCAAGTATAAACCTTGATATTGTATACTAAAATGATTCTAAAATTGTCTAATTGTGTATTGGTATATTTGTATACTCCCTCCTCACAAAAAATACAAGCCAAACCCATTTAGTTCAAGTATATTATTGATAAAGCAACTATATTCAATCTACAAATGCTTATTTGTGTACTGGTATATTTGCATATTCCCTCCCTAAATATATAGTTCAAATGTAATCTATGAAACAGTATACTACAAATTCAATGTATTGATAGATTTGTATATCACACTCCACCAAAATAATACAAGCTCAAACCATTTATAATTAAAATACAAAAGTTAGTACAGTAAACCAAAACTACTCTAAATTTGCTTATTTGTGTGTGGGTACATTTGCATATTCCCTCCATACTTAAAAAAAAAAATCCAGGCCCAACCTATTTACAATTCAATTATAATCTTTGAGACAGTAATTGCATATTCCTTGCCTCCCCCTACAAATACAAGCCCAAACCATAATAGTTCAAATATAAACTTTGATACAGCAAACTTAATTACTCCAAAATTGGTCACTTGTTTATATAGAATTGCATACGGCTCCTCTTCCCAAAAAAATATATGCAAGCTAAAATCATTTAAACTTCAACTATAATCTTTGATACAGTAACCATAATCACTCTACAAATGTTTGTTTATTTGTGTAATGCATATTCTCTCCCCACTAAAAATATAGTTCAACTATAATACAACCATATTTGTGTATTGATAAAATAACATATTCCCTCTCTACCAAAATATACGAGCTCAAACTTTTTTAGTTCAACCCTATTAAACCTTTGAAATAAGTAAAATAAAATTTAAAAGAAATTAATTGGTAAGTTAAACCAAAGGAAACATCTTTATTGCAATAATTCCTTGGAGTGAAGATATTATATTGAAAAAAATTAACTCAACGCACATCGCGCCGTAGACACCCATTACATTTGTGTGTGTATTTATATTTCTAAAGCTTTTCTTTATGTTTTGATTACACGAAACTGCAGTACAAACCATTGAGTATGCACTGTCGGTAAATATGAAATGTGCTTGTTTCGTAGAGACATGTTTCCATCATTCATGTGTTGTGTTTGCCGGTAGTATACATATAATTTATATGTATACTTACGATGTCCTCGCCAAGATGTAAAAAAAAAAAATCCTCAACGTGAAAGAAAAATATTTTTTTTTATTAATATTTTTTTTTTTTTTTTTTTTCTATTTACTTATTATTATTATTATTTCTTTTTTCTTTTTTTTTTTTTTAATGTATGTAACCAATATTTGCCGGAATTACAGTACAAAGCAAAGAGTAAATGCGAAGTTGAATTTGTATTTTTTACATGTTATCGTTCAATACGTGTGTTGTATTTTGTTATTATGTTGGTACACATGTAACCAAAGCTATATTGAAAATTTTTTAACCTACACATATCTACTTTACATCCATCTGCCATTAACTCAATAAGCTTTAAAAACCAAGTTAACATGAAATACATGCAATCTGTCTTCCCTTTGTTACCTTTTCACATCATGAAAATGAGTAGACATAATTAGTTTTAATTTCTGACAAATAGCGTTCAATTACCCCACCCAACTTGCCAACTCGAAAGGCTTTCAAAAACCAAGTTAACAAGAAATAAATACAAATATATCTTTCTTCAGTTTGTTATCGTTTTCATTCATGAAAATAAGTGGGTCAATTTGGGTTTTCCTTGCTTCTTGCTTAGTTTTTACTAAAAAAAAAAATCATCCTTCAATTACCCCACCCATGTAGAACCGAAAGAAAAGGAATATTAACTTTTTAGTAAATAATGAACAAATACGTGTGTAATTACGTTTGTCGACCAAATTCGTGACCTAGATACATGTGCAATTGCTGCTTATCTCTCATTTACCCAATATACGTGGTTCCCCCCCCCTTTTTTTTTTTTTTTTTTTTTTTTTCGTTTTTTGGAGTACAATTGTCATTGATGCATCAACTCTATATATTTCTTCTACATACCGGTATATCTTTATTTCTCAAACATGTATAGCTGATATAAATACATTGTTGCAGTCGGAAAATATACATTTTATTAATCATGTATAACTTTGTGATGTCTTTGTCGATATATAAAGTTAAGTAGAACTGTTTTTATTCAGTAATGCCATCGCTTTTGTTTAATTAAAACTGTTCAATAACTCCAATAATAACACATGAAATTAGTATATGTATATATGTTTGTATAGGTGTGTACATGTATTTGTAATACAGTAATCAATGAATAAATATGCTGTTGCCGAAATTTGTATTTTTGTGTGTGTGTGTGTGTGTTGTTGTTCAATTGTGGTGTTCGTTGTTATTATGTTGGTAACCAAAGCTGCATCGAATGATTTATTAACCCACTTAGAAACCTTTTATTTAACCTCAAAATTCATCTGTTGCTAACTGAATTTTTTTTTTTTTTTTTTTTTTTTTTTTCTTCCTCTTCTTCATAAAAAAAAAATTCACATAACATCCCAAGCATTAAAATATCTCTATCAATTTAACGTCATCATAAAACACACCAGAAACATTTTTTTTTTTGTTTGTTTTTTTTTCCATTTCTTTCCCTTAATTGTTCCTTACTCAGCAAATCTTCCTATTCGCCCTTTTTGGAATAACACAAATAATTATGAAATATTTTTCCTATGTTTTTCAGCTTTGCCTGAAATAAATCCAATATATGACATCAGCATATGTAACTGTGTACATATTGTTTTTTATTATACTTTTTGTTCATTGTTCATCTCCAATTTCTTCAATGTTGTGTATTTGTTTTATACTTACCTGTACATATACCTGTGTTTTTGTGGATGCGAGGAGGTTCTTACTTTACGACATATAAAATCTGACTGTGGCTGTCTCTGTATCTATCTTCTTCTGAAACCCAATGGGTAATTCATTAGAAGCTTACAGATCAGCCATAGGCATGTTTTATAACTGTTCAAGGATCTCAAGTAAATGTGTGCTTGTACAAGCCGATTATTATAGAAATATCTTATTAACAAACTTACGGTGTTCTTTCTTGTTCGTGTCCCTCCTTGTCCTCCAGAGTTTAAATCCAAATGTAAATGTTGTCTTTCTTTTATTCGTTCTTCACTTCATCTTAATGATCGGTAATGTCGAACTAAATCCTGGTCCGGAAACTTATATATCGAGTTCACCGCCTAACTTAGACAATAGTTCAAACGATAATTCCATTTCCTTGTGTAATATCAATATACGTAGTATCAGAAACAAAACAAATTTCGTCCAGCATTTTGCAGATGAATTTGATATTCTAGTAATAACTGAATCGCACCTTGATAACAGTATTCAGAACGACGATATTGAATTATGTTCCTTCACAAAAAATATCCAACGCCGCGACAGACAGAATCAAACGGGAGGGGGGCTTCTGATTTATACGAAAGAAAATGTAAACATTTCAAGGATAATCCAACTAGAGAATAATTTAGATGAAAGTCTTTGGGTTCAGATTCACGCGAAGGGTCAATCTTTTCTTTTATGCAATACATACCGTCCACAGTGGACCGACAACGAGTATTGGTCACGATTAACGCATGCTATTGAATTAGCTCATCAGATAAACGAAAATATCGTGATTTCGGGCGACCTGAATTCTAATCTTCTTAATGTAAATAATAACAAGCTGGTTGACTTGATGACCACGTTTAATTTTAGAAATGT
Organism: Bathymodiolus septemdierum; assembly: GCA_963383655.1. NCBI lineage: Eukaryota > Metazoa > Mollusca > Bivalvia > Mytilida > Modiolidae > Bathymodiolus > Bathymodiolus septemdierum. The sequence continues at coordinate 2,787,645 of OY726528.1, forward strand.
TATAGTAAAACCAACAAGATTAAATAATTTATTAGACCCAATTATAATTTCCGATACCATGACCCCACTATATTCTGATGTTTTTGAGATGCCATCAGAAATTAGTGATCACGATGCAGCAGTTGCTTTTCTCAAATGTCCAAAATCGACTTCATGTTCATTTACCAGAGAAATTTGGCAGTATGAGAATATAGATTTAGAACTCTTTAATAACAAAATGAACGAAATTAACTGGAATGAAATGATAGGCTTTTTAAACGACGTAGATGACATGGTTGAAGAATTTACAAAATTATTTTTGGACATAGCAAGGCAAAGTATTCCAACGAAAACTATAACTGTACGGGATTATGACAAACCATGGTTTAATAACGAAATTAGAAAAGAAATTCGACTACGCGATCGCCTGAGAAAAAATGTTTTCAAATTTGGGAGGGAAAGTGATACTTTAAAATATAAAAAACAAAGGAACAAGGTCAATAATATGAAAAAGAAAGCAAAAGAAAATTTTGAAAGTAACTTAGACAATATATTATTAGATAATTCGACGAACCCTAAAACTTACTGGAAAATAATGAAAATGCTAATTAAATCTAACAAGGGAAGTAACTGTTTCCCTCCGCTTCGAAACACAATTAATGATGAACATTTAGATGAAATGGTATATGACGACGACAAAAAATGTGAACTATTAAATAAATATTTTAGCTTAGTATCTAAGTTGGAGGAAGAAAATATACCAGTACCCCCTTTTGAAAGTAAAACTAATGACTCAATTACCGACATGTTTGTGACTGCTAGTGAAATTGTAGATTTCATTCAAATATTAGACCTGAAAAAAGCGTCCGGTCCTGACAAAATCAGCCATAAAATGCTCAAAATAGCCCCAGAAAAAATTGCCGAACCACTTCAAATTATCTTTAACAAATCTTTACGACAAGGCAAGTATCCTTCAAGCTGGAAAATTGCACACGTGATAGCTATTTTTAAAAAAGGTGATGCCTCTTTGCCTTCAAATTACCGTCCGATATCTTTGATAAGTTGTGTTGGTAAAATTATGGAGAGAGTAGTCTATAAAAATGTTTATAATTATCTTGTTAGAAACAAACTTATATATGAGTATCAGTCTGGCTTTCTTCCGAAACATTCTACTATCCACCAGTTGTTAGAACTATACAACTCTATACTCAATTCACTAGAAAAAAAAGAATTTAGTTGTTTTTTATTCTGTGACTTTTCCAAAGCTTTCGATAAAGTTTGGCACAGGGGTTTAATACATAAAATGAATTATTATGGTATAAAAGGTCCTTTAATTAAATGGTTTGAAAATTATTTGTATCAAAGAAAGCAAAAAGTGATTAACAGGGCAACATCATCAACTGTTTGTGAAGTCTCTGCTGGAGTCCCCCAAGGGTCAGTTTTAGGCCCTTTACTATTTTTAATTTATATAAATGATATTGGAGAGAAGCTCCTCTCTCTCAGTAGACTCTTTGCAGATGACACTTCTTTAGGTTATTCAAGTCAAAATGTTGTTGAAATTGAAAATGTTATAAATCATGATTTGTGTGAACTAAATACCTGGTCCACAAAATGGTTAATGTCTTTTAATCCAGACAAAACTGAGATTATGTTATTTTCCAATACAGACGTTAGATATAATTTTAATTTCACATTTAATGGAAACAATATCCCTATAACAACGAGCCATAAACACTTGGGTGTAACCTTGTCAAGCGATGCTAAATGGAATAACCACATTGAAAATATAATCTTAAGCGTATCAAGACATTTAGGTATTCTGCGAAAATTAAAATATAGGTTAAGTAGACAAAATCTAGAAAAACTGTACTTAGTATATATCCGCCCAATTTTTGAATATGCCTGTGAAATATGGGATAATTGTGGAGTGTGTTATTCAACCAAACTTGAAAAATTGCAACTAGATGCTGCAAGGATTGTAACTGGATTACCAATTTTCACAAAAACAGATAAATTATACTCAGAAACAGGATGGACTACTCTCTCTAGTAGAAGGCATAATAGGAAACTCCAGTTATTTTATAATATAAAGAATGGACACGCACCAAATTTTCTTAGAGAACTTATTCCTCCTACTGTACAAAGCACAACTATTTACCCCTTAAGAAACGGTTCGGATTTAATAATACCTTTTTGTAGACTCTCGATTACAACTGAATCTTTTATTCCATCTACTGTTAAACTCTGGAACCGGCTAGATCAATTTGATCGTAATCTTGACACATTAACTAAATTCAAAAAAGCCATTCGAAAGGAACAGTCAGATAACACAAAACGTATCCCGAAACATTTTGATTATGGTTCCAGAAAACTTAATATTATTCTTACTCAACTTCGTAACTCGTATTCCTTTCTAAATTACGATCTATCAAAGGTTAATATAGTAAATGATGCTGCGTGTTCCTGTGGAGCTCCACGGGAAGATGCATTCCATTATTTTTTTACCTGTCCTAATTATACTGAAATAAGACGCATTATGATGAACAACTTAAATTGGGTACAGACAAGCGATTTGAATTTGAATCTACTAACCCGTGGGTCGGATGATTTAACATACGAAGAAAATATTAATATCATCAAACACGTTTTCAATTTTATTAAATCTTCAAAAAGATTCCTTGTAGTATAATTACTCGATAATTATCTACTCTCCAACCTCGTATCCACCCAACACAACCTTTTTATTAATTCGTTAATTATTTACAATATATCTCTATATGTATTATATGTATGCTCAGAATGATCATTATACTATGTGAATTTATTGTATAAATGGGAGAAGACTTCATAAGTTGGTAAAACTTGTGTCCTATCCCTTTTGTTAATTTAACAAATAAAATCATCATAAACTAAACTAGGACGCGGGTGTTTAGTTCCAGTAACCCTGCTACGGATGTTGTGCAATTTCCGATTACGTACACTCAAGGAAACCCCGAAGGGGTCAAGTGACCTTCGGTAGCAATGTTACTACTACTAAGAAAAAAAGGCCGGGAGAAAAACGTGGCATGCGCAGAATCTACTTCCGGTCTGGACCGCTTCCGGACATGGTCACTTCCGGTCACGTGACTTTGTCATTTCCGGTCAAAAGGCCCCATGAGCGCGGATATGGCGCAACTTCCGGTTGCGCATGCGCACAACATACTTCTGGACATGTCACTTCCGGTCACGTGACTGACGTCACTTCCGGTCACGTCGCTTCCGGTCACGTTACTTACGGTAGCACCTCACAGCACCTCCGCAAATACGACTTTGTCCGTACCCATATACTACTAATATCAATGAAATTTCATTGTAAGAAAAACGTCAATCATTCGTGAAGAATGGAAGTGAATAATTTTCCCAAACAGCTGATTAGCGTGATCGCTCTGAAATTATCTAGGTCTAAATTATTACCTTTGTTCTTATACACGGGTTGATATAAATGACTAACACCACTTTCAACAATAGTTCAATTATATCGTGCGGTCGTGTGGTGGATGACATCGGAGTACCCGGAGAAAACCACCAACCTGGTGGCAAGTCACTGACAAACTTTATTACATAATGTTGTACACATCGCCCTGCTTGATATTCGAACTCACAACATCAGTGGTGTTTTTTCATAGATTTGTTAGAATTGGCCAACACGCGAGTAAGCCATCCGTCATATCCAAACATAGATTCAACAGAATTAATAAGAAAAAAGAAAGGTTTCTTGCATTTATTTCATTATTTCTTATTCCTATTTTTTGGAGGAAATCGCATCGTTCCTTGTTTAAGCGAGATTGCTTTGATTAAATGAACTTTTCATCTCATCAAGAAGTTCCCGGGGAAACCTTTATTGATAAGCAATCCGATATCTAAATAATAATGGATGCTTATAGTCCTAACTCACTGAAACCACAGCCCGCGGGTAGACATGTCACTCTTTCTCACTAATGATACGTGCTTAGCGGAGAAGCAACACATACCAATTGTATAGTCTTTGGTTTGACCCGACCGAGATTCGAACCTATGCACTCGAGGCGAGCACGCTGGCCATTACGCCACCGATGCGGTTCTATAAATTCAGAAAGTACTATTACTGTTTCACTAATATAGTATGTACCCTAGTATATAGCTTTGTATTATACCTCATATATTAATTACCATAAATAAATTAATTTGATTGGACAATGGGTAAAAATCAGAACACAGGACACAAATCATATTCCGTGAAGTAAAAATCGTATTCCACCCTCTCGGAAGCCTCGCGGGTTTTCCCGCCAGAGCTATCGTTCTTTGACAGGAAAACGTCAGAGGCAATCGGAACGCATCATTTGGATGTGGTTTTTAAATATCCGAGACAACGTTCCAATGGACTTAAAATATGCTTGCCAGCAGTATTTTACATATATGTGTGTTCTTAGATTCATTCGGTATAATAAATAGCTATAGCATACGGGTACAGGAAATATGAAAATGTATTTACCCACGAGTATCATATTCACTTCGGGCATTGCCATCGGGGAATATGATACTCTTGGGTGAATCAATTTTCACATTTCCCTCACCAGCATGCAATAAATGCATAATATGAAATCACAGATATCAGAATAGCATTCACTTTTACTGCCAACCAGCATGTAGTTGTGATCACATGATCATATTCTAAAATAAGGGAGATGACTTTTGTCATAACTATAACGTACGTTATGGAACGTAGGTTAAATAATGAACTTATTTGCACCTGTACATTGTGCAATGTAATTAAATTTGTTGCAGTTTCTCGCTTTTACGCCAATTATGTTTGTACTTTGTTAATATAAACCCCGATAGATGTCAATTACACTGTTATTAACAAAATATTTAGACACGTTGGTTCCTTGGTTGACCATTATGGAATATCTGTGTCACAAATGACCACGTATATGTTCCACTTGTCGTAAACATTTCTCGGCCCTTTCCTCATTCATGACTTATCACCGGGTGTGTTACTAGATTTACACGACGGGTGTCACTATTAGAGCAGGAACTGCTTACCCTTTCGGATCATTCGAATTCTCCTCGGTTTTTAGCGGGGTTCGTTCGTGGTACTCGATCTTTTAGCTTTATGCGTATGTTTTGTAGATCGTTGTTTGTCCTTTTGTACCATTGTGTTGTCTGTTCTTCTTCAATATACCGTTTCTGATTATTCCTTTCATATCTTCAAACTCTTCTTACAAGTTCAAAAGCTCACGGAGGTGAATTGCTTATTGCTAGGATTTTCATCCGTTATGAAGATTACTTAATTAATTTGATTATAATTACATATTATATGGAATAAACCATGATTTTACTCATCATGCAATTATATCATTTCCGCTTATACAAAATCCGCTACTACTAGGATAGAATGTCAACATAACGTTGGTTACTTAACAATGGCGAGATGTAATAAATTGCCATCAGTTATTTATGATGCGGCCCAAACATAGGAATTACTTAATGAAAGTACATAATTATCACATTGCGTTCAAATGCTGGTTTGAAATTTCTCTAATGATGTTGGATTTCTTAAGTTGATTTCCAAAGCAAATATAAATTTAAGTGGCGACACGCATTTTTTTTTTAAATCGTGTTGTAATCTTATTAAGGAAATAGGGGATGTATTACTTAAAGATTGTATGCTAAGTAGTTCAGTTAATGTAAGTAGACCTTTTTTTTTAAGAAAACTTTGTTGATGTGTTAATGTTTTTTTAGTGCATTGCGGAATAACCATTAGTTAATTGATAGATCTTTGCACATTTCCAACTTTGATTCTAAAATTAAACATTTCAGTTTGTGAGTGATTTTTGTTTAACGCCAATTCAGCAATTTGTCAGCCATCTCATGGCGAGAACAAGTTGAGATGATGATGAGGTTCGCTTTGCACTAGGCAAAGACATTGAGGTGGATTTTTATAGTGCTAGCTCATTGAAACAACAGTCCGCAAGTAGACATATTGCTCCACTCGGATACATTATCCTGATTCCGAACCAACCAGTCTTTTCTCTTTCTCATTAATGCTGCGTGCTTAGCGGAGAAGCAACAAATAACAATGTTATAGTCTTTAGTTTGACCCGACCGGAACTCGAACCCACGATCTACCGCATTGTAGGCGGAACACCATTACGCCACCGATGCGGTCTATACATTTCATATGAACTCTTTATATTTACTGCGGGAAAAAAGGATACTTTCATTCTTAGTGCAAAGTTCACTGAAAATAACATATTATATATACTAGTCAAAAAAAGAACCATTACACCTCTTTCTATTTTTATAACATTTTTAATACAAACAATATTTTATGATGAATTATTGTATTCAAGTCTTTATGTCGCTATGAACATAGACATGTGCACAAAATTCATTTCAGTTAAACTGTAAGGGAGCGAAACAAAACGGAACACCCTAAAAACGTTAATAACAGTTTAATAGCGTGTGTGTTTTCCTCTTGCATTGATGACAACTAGACACCTACGGCGCATATATCCTATCAGACGCATGACAAATGTCTGTGGAATGTTAATCCACTCATATGTGAGTGCCCTTTGAAGCTGATCAATAGATTCAGGGGGGATTAACTCGTATATGGACGCGTCTTCCAAATTCATCCCACAAATGTTCGATGGAATTTAAGTCCGGTGATAATGCCGACCAAGGTAGAGTGCGAATGTGGTTATCATTAAGGAAGTTCATGGCAACACGTGAAATATGGCATCTAGCGCTATGTTGCTGAAAAACATGATTGAAGTGATGTGTTCGAATAAACGGGAGTACAATTGGACCTAAAATTTCGTCACAGTAGCGAATGTCATTTAAGTTCAAACCACTATTTTAAGGTTAGTCTTTCCGACATGAGTAATTCCACCCCATACCATTACACCACCGCCTCCAAATCGGCCGGTTTCCTTTACACAATCATCAGCGAAACGTTCCATACCACGACTATGCATACGCACTCTTTCGGCGCTAAATTTCAAATTAATCTTGGATTCATCAGAAAACAAAATGTTCTGCCAAGTGTTTCGCCTCCATTGAAGACGTGCACGTGCCCATTGAAGCCTAGCAATTCTGTGTCGACTTTTTAACCCCATACCTTTGAGATGGCGACGTGAACAGAGACCAGACTGACGCAACCGATTATGAACTGTTTGGTCAGTAATTCTGCTGTTACGTATAACAGAGGTTCGCCTTGCTGTGTCCACAGTAGAAACAAAGCTATTACGTAAGTGGATTAGTGTGATGTGTCTATCTTGACGTAACGTCGTTTCTCATGGTCTACCACTACGTCGACGATCAGATGTTGTGCCGGTGCTACAGAGCCATTTTTCCATCATAGCCATTCTCCCACCCGGAAAAATGGCTATATAGCCATATTACCCCCTTACCTGGATAGGCGGGAAAATGGTTATATAGTAGATTTTTCCACCTTGGCAAATAGGGGAGAAATGGTTATATAGTAGTTTCTTCCCCCAAATTAAGTTGGGATATCAAAACGAAGAAATCACTTCCAAAGGGTGCATTAATGTTAAAAAAATGTAGCAGATTAGCAGGGACCCCTAGCATAGTGGCGAACGCCCTATGCTGATCGCTCTGTCCGTCTGTTCGAAACACATTCGTGTCAGCTTTAAAACTTTATAACCAATCATTTCTCTATTCTATAGTAGATGGATGAAACTTTGCATGATTGTTAACTACTACTAGAAGGTGTGTCGCATATCATATTCTTATTTGTACTCCGAAAGTCAAGGTCTCAAACTTTTCATTTCATGGGACACCTATATGAAGTATATCTCTCTCAGATGATACGATATTCCAGAGCTTGTGGTTTCTATCAGGATTGCCTTGCTAGAGGGTTGCTGCTAACAAGGAAGCTACTGAACAAAGGATTCCTTTTGGTAAAATTGAAGACATCACTTCGAAAATTTTACGACCGCCACCATGACTTGGTTGACCGTTTTGGAATATCTGTGTCATAAATGACCACGGATATGTTCCACTTGTCGTTAACACTTCCCGGTTCTTTCCTCATTTACGACTTATTACCGGATGTGTAGCTAAATTAACACGACGGATGCCACTAGTGGAGCAGGAACTGCCTACCGTTCCGGAGCCCCTAAGTTCACCCACGGTTTTTAGTGGAGTTCGTGTTACTCGATCTTTAGTTTTATATATATGTTTTCCCGATCGTTGCTTGTCCTTTTGTGCTTTTTCATTTCGCCATTATGTTGTCTGTTCTTCGTTATACGGTTTCTGATTGCCCTTTGGTATCTTCAAACTCTTCTTGTGAACTACAGAAAATCGTGTCCGCTCTAATTATTGTAGAGGGATGACATTTTGTGATTGATAACCATTGTGAGAAGGTCTTATTTAATTCATTTTTGTCCTTCAAAAGTCAAGGTCTCAAACTTAGGGTTTTTCATGGGACGATAATTTTGGTACCCCAACAGATTCTTTAGATATTGACTTTATTTTGCAACGGCGATAGTTTCCATCTCCGTGTCATCTAGTTATTATTATTATTATTATTATTATTATTAGTATTAGTATTATCTTATATTAGGGGTGATATTGGTCAAGGCTTGATATAGCATGTGGTATAAGTTTGAACATGTATAACTCTTCAAATAGCACCCGAGTAGGGATGGGATATAGGGTAGGTGATACATGTCTTACAAAGTCATGCATCATGCATAATACAAATGTATATGTATTTTACTCTAAGTATATAAATAATAATAATAATAATAGTGATCATAATAATAATAATAATCATAATAATAGTGATAATAAAAAAATACATCCCCCCCCCCCTTGATAAGGAAGAGGGAAAGATGGCTATATAGCCAATGTTCTGGGGGGGGGGGGGGGGAATGATTATATAGCCAATGTTCCGGGGGAAAGATGGCTATATAGCCAATGTTCCGGGGGATGAAGATGGCTATATAGCCATTTTTCCCGGAGGAGGGGGGGGGGGAGATGGCTAAGGGGAAAATGGCTCTAGAACAGTTACACCGGTTGCTCTTACACGAACGAGCAATCTGTAAATTGTCATTCTTGAGCAATTAAAATGGTTTGCTATCTCTGTTTGTGTCAATCGGCTTGAAACATTCCTACGGCACGTTCCCCCTCATGTTGGAGTAAGCGGGGCATAGACGTACGTGTAGAAAAATTGTTTGTTGAAGTGGCCTTTTGTTTATAATTGCAAACAACACAGTTTATGAACTTTAATTCTAATCGAGCACACCTGCATACATTTTAAATTATCGAAATGATGAAAATCGTGAATTCCCGAAACTGGCGTAACGTCATTCTGTAAAAGAATAACAATGCCGAATTGATAGGCTAATAACCTAATTTATATATTGATTAATTAAAAACATATGCATGGAGCACCTGCTTTTGGTAAAATTGAAGTCATCATTTCGAAAATGTTACCGCCGCCACCATGACTTGGTTGACCGTTTTGGAATATCTTTGTCATAATTGACCACGGATATGTTCCACTTGTCGCAAACACTTCCCGGTACTTTCCTCATTCACGACTTATTACCGGATTTGTAACTAGATTAACACGACGGATGCCACTAGTGGAGCAGGAACTGCCTACCGTTCCGGAGCACCTGAATTCACCCACGGTTTTTAGTGGGGTTCGTGTTTCTCGATATTTAGTTTGATATGTATGTTTTCCCGATCGTTGTTTGTTCTTTTGTGCTTTTTTTTTGGTCATTGTGTTGTCTGTTCTTCGATATACGGTTTCTGATTGCCCCTTTGGTATCTTCAAACTCTTCTTGTGAACTACAGAAAATCGTGTCCCCTTTAATTATTGTAGAGGGATGATATTTTGTGATTGATAACCACTGTGAGAAGGTCTTACTTAATTCATTTTTGTCCTTCAAAGGTCAAGGTCTCAAACTTAGAGTTTTTCATGGGATGATAATTATGGTACCCCACCAGATTCTTTAGATTTTGACTTTATTTTCCAACGGCGATAGTTTCCATCTCCATGTCATCTTGTTATTATTATTATTATTATTATTATTATTATGATTATTAATATTAGTATTATCTTATATTAGGGGTGATATTGGTCAAGGCTTGACATAGCATGTGGTATACATTTGATCATGTATAACTCTTCAAATAGCACCCGAGTAGGGATGCGATATAGGGTAGGTGATACATGTCTTACAAAGCCATACATCATGCATAATAAAATGTATATGTATTTTACTCTAAGTATATAAATAATAATAATAATAATAATAATAATAGTGATCATAATAATAATAATAATAATATTAATAATAGTGATAGTGATAATAATTATAATACACCCCCCCCCCCCCCCCCACCCCCCCCCCCCCCCCCCCTCCTCCTGATATAGAAGGGAGAAATATGGCTATATAGCCAAAGTTCCGGGGGAAAGATGGCTATATAGCCAATGTTCCGGAGGTAAGATGGTCATATAGCCATTTTTCGGGGGGGGGGGGGGGGGGGGGGGTGTGGCTAGGGGAGAAAATGGCTCTAGAACAGTTACACCGGTTACTCTTACTGGAACGAGCAATCTGTAAATTGTCATTTTTGAGCAATTAAAATGGTTTGCTATCTCTGTTTATGTCATTGCGGCTTGAAACATTCCAACGGCACGTTTCCTCTAATTTGTTGTAAGCGGGGCATAGACGTTTGTGTAGAAAAAATGTTTGTTGAAGTGACCTTTTGTTTATAATTGCAAATGACACAGTTTATGACCTTTAATTCTAATCGAGCACACCTGCATACATTTTAAATTATCGAAATGCTGAATAATAATGCCGGAATCGATAGGCTAATAACCTAATGTTTATATTAATTAATTAATAACATATGGATGGAGCACCTGCTGAACAAAAAATATGAAAAACTGATGTAACGTTTCTTTCTTTGACTAGTAAATATATCCCCCATAATCATTTTAATGTAACACACGGATAATTTTCTATTGACTACAAACTTATTTTCTGATTTTTATTAAGCCGGTTCAAATATCTACAAATGATGAGATAATCATACTCAGAATCGTTGTCCTTTCCTGGATACCATTTTGCCCGTCGTACGGAAAATAACGCATATAAAAAGGTATAAAATCGCATATTATTTGATTTATTTGATTTTTGGTGCTCAATGCCACTTTCAGCAATATTTCAGCTATATCATGGCGATCAGTGTTAGTGGTGGAAGAAGCCGGAATATCCGGAGAGAACCATCGACTATGGGCAATTAACTGCTAAACTGTATCACTTGCGACTGCAAGTCCAGTGCACCCTTTTAAAAATTCACAAAGCCGGGCGCTAACCCACGCCGTATTGGTGATATGCTTATATGAGTTGATAGGTGATCAAACTACCTAACTCATTGAGCCACCCAGGCCCCGTATAATATTTGAATGAAATCGGGAATGGGCAAAGGTATATTTAATAAATAATTCATGGAAGCCATTCTGTGTTGTAAGTTTTAACATGGATTGGCGGATATTAGTCTTTCATCCCGAGCGGTAGCGAGTTATGCAATTTACTAATATCCTGACATGAATTATTTGCTGTATTATACTTGTTATCTAAAATAATAATGCAGGTACCGTTTTGGAACCGAATCGAAAACGAGGCAGCCCAGTCCCGGTCCATATAACGTTATATTTACCGGCTGTGCTAACAAAGACAAATAGGGAAAATAAAAACGTAAAGAATAATATATGTATATATTACAATTTACGTTTTTATTTTTCCTATTTGTCTTTTTAGCGCAGCCGGTTACTATTTTCGTATTTGGACCGGTAGAATATGGACCGGCCAGGTACCTGCATTATCTTAGATAAAAAGTATAATATAGCAAATAGTTCATGTCACTTCGGGTCATATGGCAGTATATGGACCGGTCCGTCACCAAAAACATAGTATATGGATCTCGTCACCAAAAACATAGTATATGGACCTCAGAAGCTTCGGTCCAAATAATATTCTTTTTGGTGACGGACCGGTCCATATACTGCCATATGACCCTCGGTGCCATGAACTATTTGCTATATATCAATTACATCAAATGAGATTGAAATTTAAAAAAAAATTGATGTTTGTTTACTTGTTTGTTTGTTTGTCTTTTTAAGCATTATTTTTTTAACTAATCGAGAAAGAAATATATCTGCGTGTTTTTTTTTAAATTATTTCCATAAACTCACTCCGTCAAATAATTTTTGAAAATGAGTTTTAATCACGGATGAAATCTCGTACTGTACGAGGAAGTCGGGATTTCAAATATGACGTCCCGAAGCAGAATGACGCAAAAAAACTTTTATTCAAACTGTCGTACTGTTCGAGAACGCCTGGATTCCGAATTAGAACGTCCGAAGCGGAAATCCATATCGGGAAGTGGCAATTCCGAAAATACAATACTAAAGAAACGGAGTTTCAACACACCTCCGGTTGTTAGCTAAAGGCTTTGTCGACCGGGCGACTACCAATTGATTACTTCTACAATACTAATTTGAAAGTCTTTTGTTTGACACAACATGAGCTTGAACCCTCGATCTATCGTACTTGAGATGAACATGCTAACCAATGCACCACCGATACGGTTGTAGGCCATTTGAAAACAAAAACATCTGCGTATTCATGAATAATTCATCTCGAATCTGATTGGTTCCGTGAAGTTTGCAGAATGGGTATTATTTGCGTTTACAGTACATTCTGCTAAACCAGAAAAAAACGAAGCGCTAAATAGCCAAAATATATACATTTTGTATATTGTACTGAGTTAGTTTCCTCCATATAATGAACTCATTTTCTCTCAATTTCTTTTAGATATGGTATCCATTAGTTATGTATTCAATACGCTTACTTTGTGTCATGACATTCGTCAAATGTGTTCAAACTTCAGAGTTACCAGTAAATGAAATGACATCAGAAGCACAAGAACCAATGCAGCCTACTGATGAGATAGTTATAAAGCTGAGCCCCGGAGGTACATCTGAAGACCTGGACAAAATCTTAAAACGACACCCACAGTTTGTCTTCTCAAAAGAGGTAGTTAAATACAGCAATGTATAGTATAAACTTGTTTCGCTATGCTCGGATATATTGACTTGATTTATGGTATATGAATGTATAATGATGAGTTACAGATCAATTGTACATTTTGCTCCGGTCCAATGATTTTTGGCCGAGTTATGGCCCTAGGATTTTGAAATTTAGCCAAATATTTAGTTGTCATCTCTGTTTTCGCTATGCTTGGAGATATTGACTTGATTTTTGGCATATGAGTGTATAATGATGCGTTACAGATCAAGTTTATATTTAGCTCCGGTCCAATGATTTTTGGACAACTTGCAGCCGTTGGGCTTTGCAATTTTGTTCTCTCCGGATACTCGGCTTGAAATTTGGCCAAATATTTAGTTGGCGCCACTTTTTTTTCACTATGATTTGAGATATTGACTTGATATTTGGTACGTGAGTGCATAGTGATGAGCTATCGATCAAGTTTGAATTTCGTTCCGATTGGGCTAATTTATGCACCTTGGACTTTTAACTTTGGCCAAATATATAGTTGTCACCACTTTATTTCACTATGCTTTGAGATATTAGCTTGATTTTTGGTATTTGGAATTGCAATGATGAGTTACAGATCAAGTTGTATAGGCATAGGACTTATGCAAGTGTTGTAGATTCCTCATCATATCAAGATTTGGTGAGGCAATACTGTTTCCTTGAATAAATCTTGTGAATTTAAGGAGGCTTGAGGATACAAATCTTAAGCAATAGCTTGTTATTCTTAGCCTATTTCTGAGGGAATTTAGAAAAAATGAAACATTTGCGATCCTCCTTAATATTCACGACGGGGACATTCTTGTCGTTTCGACACATCTAGTTTCTACTTCGATTAACGTTACTGATTACCCTACTGTTATCGTCAACAGTTTGCTAAATAAAAAATTGAAAATACAACAAAAATAAGTCATGTAATACGCAATAAAGAACTTAATATTGATAAAAAAATAACAGAACAAAGGAATAAAACAATACATGAAAATAAGAATTATATGAATTGGTCTAATAGCAAACTCAACCTTTAGGTATTTAAATTTCTGAGAACGGAATATTAGCAAAAATATTGTTTGATATATCATATTTTTAATAAGAAAAAAATGATGATACTTGTTACAATCTCAGTGAAAACTCATGGGTTAACTCATGTACTCCAGAAGTGTGACTAGTGGCACCACCGTGTTACTCTTGCTACAATCTAAGTGAAAACTCATGGGTTACCTCATGTACTCAGAAGTGGCACTAGTGACACCATCGTGTTACTCTTTCAACAATCTCAGTGAAAACTCATGGATTAACTCATGTACACCAGAAGTGGCACCAGTGACACCATCGTGTTACTCTTGTTACAATCTCAGTGACAACTCATGGCTTAGCTCATGTACACCAGAAGTGGTACTAGTGGCACCATCGTGTTACTCTTGTTAAAATATAAGAGAAAACTCATGGGTTAACTCGGTACTCCAGAAGTGGCACTAGTGGCACCATCGTGTTACTCTTGATACAATCTCAGCGAAAACTCATGGGTTAACTCATGTACTCCTGAAGTGGCACTAGTGGCACCATCATGTTACTCTTGTTAAAATCTAAGAGAAAACTCATGGGTTAACGCATGTAGTCCAGAAGTGGCACTAGTGGCACATCGCGTTACTCTTGTTACAATCTCAGTGAAAACTCATGGGCTAACTCATGTACTCCTGAAGTGGTACTAGTGGCACCATCATGTTACTCTTGATAAAATCTGAGAGAAAATTCATGGGCTATCTCATGTAGTCCAGAAGTGGCACTAGTGGCACCATCGCGTTACTCTTGTTACAATCTCAGTGAAAACTCTTGAACTAACTGATGTACTCCAGAAGTGGTACTAGTAGCACCATCGTGTTACTCTTGTTACAATCTCAGTGAAAACTCATGGGTTAATTCATGTACTCCAGAAGTGGTACTAGTGGCACCATCGTGTTACTCTTGTTACAATCTCAGTGAAAACTCATGGGTTAACTCATGTACTCCAGAAATGGTACTAGTGGCACCATCGTATTGCTCTTGTTCCAATCTCAGTGAAAACTCTTGGGTTAACTCATGTACTCCAGAAGTGGTACTAGTGGCACCTTCGTTTTACTCTTGTTACAATCTCAGTGAGAACTCACGGGTTAACTCATATACTCCAGAAGTGGCACTAGTGGCACCGTCGTGTTACTCTTGATACAATCTCAGTGAAAACTCATGGGTTAACTCATGTACTCCAGAAGTGGTACTAGTGGCACCATCGTGTTACTCTTGATACAAACTCAGTGAAAACTCATGGGCTAACCCATGTACTCCAGAAGTGGTACAAGTGACACTATCGTGTTACTCTAGTTGCCATTCAGTGAAAACTCATGGGTTATCTCATGTACTCCAGAAGTGGTAATAGTAGCACCATCGTGTTACTCTTGTTACAATTTCAGTGACAACTCATGGGTTAACTCATGTACTCAGGAAGTGGCACTGGTGGCGCCATCGTGTTACTCTTGTTACAATCTCAGTGAAAACTCATGGGTTAGCTCATGTACTCCAGAAGTTGAACTGGTGGCACCATCGTGTTACACTTGTTACAATCTCAGTGAAAATTCATGGGTTAACTCATGTACTCCAGAAGTGGCACTAGTGGCACCGTCGTGTTACTCTTCATACAAACTCAGTGAAAACTCATGGGTTAACCCATGTACTCCAGAAGTGGTACACGTGGCACTATAGTGTTACTCTTGTTGCAACTCAGTGAAAACTCATGGGTTAATTCATGTACTCCAGAAGTGGTACTAGTGGCACCATCGTGTTACTCTTGGTACAATCTCAGTGAAAACTCATGGGTTAACTCATGTACTCCGGAAGTGGTACTAGTGGCACCATCGTGTTACTCTTGTTAAAATCTCAGTGAAAACTCATGGGTTAGCTCATGCACTCCAGAAGTGATACTAGTGGCACCATCGTGTTACTCTTGTTACAATCTCAGTGAAAACTCATGGGTTAACTCATGTACTCCAGAAGTGGCACTAGTGGCACAATCGTGTTACTTTTGTTACAATCTCAGTGAATTCTCATGGGTTAACTCATGTACTCCAGAAATGGTACTAGTGGCACCGTTGTGTTACTCTTGTTACAATCGCAGTGAAAACTCATGGGTTAACTCATGTACTCCAGAAATGGTACTAGTGACACCATCGTATTACTCTTGTTACAATCTCAGTGAAAACTCATGGTTTAACTCATGTACTCCAGAAGTGGTACTAGTGGCACCATCGTGTTACTCTTCTTACACACTCAGTGAAAAAACATGGGTTAACTCATGTACTCCAGAAGTGGTGCTAGTGGCACTATCGTGTTACTCTTGTTACAATCACAGTGAAAACTCATGGGTTAACTTACATACTCCAGAAGTGGCACTAGTGGTACCATCGTGTTACTCTTGTTACAAACTAAGTGAAAACTCATGGGTTAACTCATGTACTCCAGAAGTGGTAGTAGTGGCACCATCGTGTCACTCTTGTTTCAATCTCAGTGAAAACTTATGGGTTAACTCATGTACTACAGAAGTGGTACTAGTAGCACCATCATGTTATTCGTGTTACAATCCCATTGATAATTCATGAATGATTTATGTAATGTTCCGTTTCAATGTAGCCATTGAGCCTTATATGATTGTAAGAAAAGATTTAAGATATCAAATGTGTAATCAAAAGCCGTAAGTAGTACAGAGACAATACAATGACCAAGCGAAAGCTGTAAGTAGTACAGAGAGAATACAATGACCAAAGCAAAGCCGTAAGTAGTACACAGATAATGCAATGACCAAACAAAAGCCGTAAGTAGTACAGCGACAATACAATGACCAAGCGAAAGCCGTAAGTAGCACAGAGACAATGCAATGACCAAGCAAAAGCCGTAAGTAGTACAGAGACAATACAATAACCAATCGAAAGCCGTATATTGTACAGAGACAATACAATGACCAACTGAAAGCCGTAAGTATGACAGAGACAATAAAATGACTAAACGAAAGCCGGAAGTAGTACAGAGACAACACAATCATCAAACGAAAGCCGTAAGTAGTACAGAGACAATACAGTGACCAAATATAAGCCGTAAGTAGTACAGAGAAAATACAATGACCAAGCGAAAGACGTATCTAGTACAGGGACAATCAAATAACCAAGCGAACGCCGTAAGTAGTACAGAGACAATCAAATACGAAAGCCGTAAGTAGTACAGGGAGAATACAATGACCAATCTAAAGTCGTATATAGTACCGAGACAATACAATGACCAAACGAAAGCCGTAAATAGTACAGAGACAACACAATGACCAAGCGAAAGCCTTAAGTCGCACAGAGACAAAACAATGATGAAGCGAAAGCCGTAAGTAGTACAGAGACAATACAATGACCAAACGAAAGCCGTAAGTAGTACATAGACAATACAATGACCAAGCGAAAGCGTAAGTAGTACAGAGACAATGCAATGACCAGGCAAAACCCGTATGTAGCACAGACACAATACAATGACCAATCGAAAGCCGTGCGGAGTACAGAGGCAATACAATGAACAAACGAAAGCCGTAAGTAGTACAGAGACAATACAATGTCCAAAAGAAAGTCGTAAATAGTTCAGAGACGATACAATGAACAAACTAAAACCGTAAGAAGTTCAGAGACAATACAATGACCAAACGAAAACCGTAAGTAGTACAGAGACAATACAATGACAAAATAAAAGCCGTAAGTAGTACAGAGACAATACAATGACCAAACGAAAGCGTAAGTAGTACAGAGACATTGCAATGACCAAACGAAAGCCGTCAGTAGTACAGAGACAATACAATGACCAGGCAAAACCCGTATGTAGTACAGACACAATACAATGACCAAAAGAAGGTCGTACATAGTACAGAGACAATACAATGACTAAGTAAAAGCCGTAAGTATTACAGAGACAATACAATGACCAAACGAAAGTCGTAAGTAATACATAGACAATACAATGACCAAACGAAAGCCGTAAGTAGCACAGAGACAATACAATGACCAAATAAAAGCGTAAGTAATACAGAAATAATACAATGACCAAACGAAAGCCGTGAGTAGTACAGATACAATACAATGACCCGACAAATGCCGTAAGTAGTACTGAGACCATACAATGACCAAACGGAAGCCGTCAGTAGTACAGAGACAAAACAATGACCAATCAAAAGCCGTAAGTAGAACAGAGACAATACAATGAACAAACTAAAGCCGTAAGTAGTACAGAGACAATGCAAAGACCAAGCGAAAGCCGTAAGTAGTAGAAAGACAATACAATGACCAAACCAAAGCCGTGAGGAGTACAGAGTCAATACAATGACCAAGCGAGAGCCGCAAGTAATACAGAGACAATACAATGACCAAGCGAAAGCGTAAGTAGTCCAGACACAATACAATGACCAAAGGAAAGCCGTAAGTAGTACAGAGACAATGCAATGACCAAACGAAAGCCGTAAGTAGTACAGAGACTATACAATGACCAAGCGAAAGCCGTAAGTGGTACAAAGACAGTACAATGACCAAGCGAAATCCGTAAGTAGTACAGAGACAATACAATAACCAAACGACAGCCGTTAGCAGTACAGAAACAATACAATGACCAGGCGAAAGCCGTGCGGAGTACAGAGACAATATAATGACAATGACCAAACGAAAGCCGCAAGTAATACAGAGACAATGCAATGACCAAGCGAAAGCCGTAAGTAGTACAGAGACAATACAATTACCAAACGAAAGCCGTTAGCAGTACAGAAACAATACAATGACCAGGCGAAAGCCGTGCGGAGTACAGAGACAATGCAATGACAATGACCAAACGAAAGCCGCAAGTAATACAGAGACAATGCAATGACCAAGCGAAAGCCGTAAGTAATACAGAGACAATACAGTGCCCAAAGGAAAGCCGTATGCAGTACAGAAACAATACAATGACCAGGCAAAAACAGTAAGTAGTACTTAGACAATACAATGAACAAACGAGGGCCGTAAGTAGAACAGAGACAATACAATGACCAAACGAAAGTCGTAAATAGTACAGAGTCAATACAATGACCACATAAAAGTCGTTATGTAGCACAGAGACAATACAATGACCAAACGAAAGCCGTTAGTAGCACAGAGACAATACAATGACCAAGCGAAAGCCGTATGTAGAACAGAGACAATACAATGACCAAGTGAATGCCTTAAGTAGTACAGAGACAACACAATGACCAAGCGAAGGCCGTGCGTAGTACAGAGACAATACAATGACCAAACGAAAGTCGTAAGTAGTCCAGCGACATTACAATGACCAAACAAAAACCGTAAGTACCACAGAAACAATACAATGACCAAGCCAAAGGCGTACGGAGGACACAGACAATACAATGAACAAACGAAAGCCGTAAGTAGCACAGAGACAATACAATGACCAAACGAAAATCGTAAATAGTACAGAGACATTACAATGATCAAATAAAAGCCGTATGTATTACGGAGACAATACAATGACCAAACTAAAGACCAAACAAAAGCTGAAAGTAGTACAGAGACAATGCAATGTACAAACTAAAGCCGTAAGTAGTAGAGAGACAATACAATGTACAAACTAAAGCCATAAGTAGTAGAGAGACAATACAATGTACAAACTAAAGCCGTAAGTAGTACAGAGACAATACAATGACCAAACTGAAGCCGTAAGTAGTACAGAGAAAACACAATGATCAAACGAAAGCCGTAAGTAGTACAGAGACAATACAATGACCAGGTCAAAGCCGTGAGTAGTACAGAGAAAACAAATGACCAAGCGAAAGCCGTGAGTAGTACAGAGACAATACAATGACCCGACAAATGCCGTAAGTAGTACAGAGACAATACAATGACCAAACGAAAGCGTAAGTAGAACAGAGACAATACAATGAACAAACTAAAGCCGTAAGTAGTACAGAGACAATACAATGACCAGGCAAAAGCCGTATGTAGTACAGACACAATACAATGACCAAAAGAAGGTCGTACATAGTACAGAGACAATACAATGACAAAATAAAAGCCGTAAGCAGTACAGAGACAATACAATGACTAAACGAAAGTCGTAAGTAATGCATAGACAATACAATGACCAAACGAAAGCCGTAAGTAGCACAGAGACAATACAATGACCAAATAAAAGTCGTAAGAAATACAGAAATAATACAATGACCAAACGAAAGCCGTGAGTAGTACAGAGACAATACAATGACCCGAAAAATGCCGTAAGTAGTACAGAGACAAAACAATGACCAATCAAAAGCCGTAAGTAGAACAGAGACAATACAATGAACAAACTAAAGCCGTAAGTAGTACAGAGACAATACAAAGACCAAACAAAAGCCGTAAGTAGTAGAAAGACAATACAATGACCAAACCAAAGCCGTGAGGAGTACAGAGTCAATGCAATGTCCAAACGAAAGCCGCAAGTAATACAGAGACAATACAATGACCAAGCGAAAGCCGTAAGTAGTCCAGACACAATACAATGACCAAAGGAAAGCCGTAAGTAGTACAGAGACAATGCAATGAACAAGCGAAACCCGTAAGTAGTACATAGACTATACAATGACCAAGCGAAAGCCGTAAGTGGTACAAAGACAGTACAATGACCCAGCGAAAGCCGTAAGTAGTACAGAGACAATACAATGACCAGGCGAAAGGCGTGCGGAGTACAGAGACAATACAATGTCAATGACCAAACGAAAGCCGCAAGTAATACAGGACAATGCAATGACCAAGCGAAAGCCGTAAGTAGTACAGAGACAATACATTGACAAAATGAAAGCCGTATGCAGTACAGAAACAATACAATGACCAGGCAAAAGCCGTAAGTAGTACAAAGACTATACAATGATCAAAGGAAAGCCGTAAGTAGTACAGAAACAATACAATGACAAGGCAAAAACAGTAAGTAGTACTTAGACAATACAATGAACAAACGAGGGCCGTAAGTAGAACATACACAATACAATGACCAAACGAAAGTCGTAAATAGTACAGAGACAATACAATGACCACATAAAAGTCGTAAGTAGCACAGAGACAATACAATGACCAAACGAAAGCCGTAAATAGTACAGAGATAATACAATGACCACATACAAGTCGTAAGTAGCACAGAGACAATACAATGACCAAACGAAAGCCGTTAGTAGCACAGAATCAATACAATGACCAAGCGAAAGCCGTATGTAGAACAGAGACAATAAAATGACCAAGTGAAAGCCGTAAGTAGTCCAGCGACATTACAATGACCAAACAAAAACGTAAGTAGTACAGAGACAACACAATGACCAAGCGAAAGCCGTAGGTAGTAAAGAGACAATGCAATGACCAAACGAAAATCGTAAATAGTACAGAGACATTACAATGATCAAGTAAAAGCCGTAAGTATTACGGAGACAATACAATGACCAAGCTAAAGCCATAAGTAGTACAGAGACAATACAATGACAAACAAAAGCGAAAGTAGTACAGAGACAATACAATGTACAAACTAAAGCCGTAAGTAGTAGAGATACAATGCAATGACCAGGCCAAAGCCGTAAGTAGTACCGAGAGAACACAATGATCAAACGGAAGCCGTAAGTAGTAGAGAGACAATACAAAGACCAAGCCAAAGCCGTGAGTAGTACAGAGAAAACAAATGACCAAACGAAAGCGTAATTAGTACAGAGACAATACAATGATCAAACAAAAGCCGTAAGTAGTACAGAGAAAATACAATGACCAAACAAAAGCCGTAAGTGGTACAGAGACAATACAATGACCAAGCAAAACCCGTGAGTAGCACAGAGACAATACAATGACCAAACGAAAGCCGTAAGTAGAACAGAGACAATACAATGACCAAGCGAAAGCCGTTAGTAGTACAGAGACAATACAATAACCAGGCAAAACCCGTATGTAGTACAGAGACAATACAATGATCAGGCGAAAGAGGTAAGTAGTACAGGGACAATACAATGACCAAACGAAAGCCGTAAGTAGAACAGAGACAATACAATGAACAAAGGAAAGCCGCAAGTAGTACAGAGACAATACAATGACCCAACGAAAGCCGTAAGTAGTACATATACAACTCAATGACCAATCGAAAGCCGTAATTAATACATAGACAATATAATGACCAAGCGAAAGCCGTATGTAGTACAGAGACAATACAATGACCAAACAAAAGCCGTAAGTAGTACAGAAACAATACAATGACCAAGCCAAAGCCGTACGGAGCACAGAGACAACACAATGAACAAAAGAAAGCCGTAAGTAGTACAGAGACAATACATTGACCAAGCTAAAGCGTAAGTAGTACAGAGACAATACAATGAACAAGCTAAAGCCGTAAGTAGTAGAAAGACAATACAATGACCAAGCCAAAGCCGTAAGTAGCCCAGAGAAAATACAATGACCAAACGAAAGCCGTAAGTAGTACAGAGACAATACAATGACCAGAAAAAACCCGTAAGTAGTACAGAGACAATACAATGACCAGGCGAAAGCCGTGCGGAGTACAGAGACAATATAATGACAATGACCAAACGAAAGCCGCAAGTAATACAGAGACAATGCAATGACCAAGCGAAAGCCGTAAGTAGTACAGAGACAATACAATTACCAAACGAAAGCCGTTAGCAGTACAGAAACAATACAATGACCAGGCGAAAGCCGTGCGGAGTACAGAGACAATGCAATGACAATGACCAAACGAAAGCCGCAAGTAATACAGAGACAATGCAATGACCAAGCGAAAGCCGTAAGTAATACAGAGACAATACAGTGCCCAAAGGAAAGCCGTATGCAGTACAGAAACAATACAATGACCAGGCAAAAACAGTAAGTAGTACTTAGACAATACAATGAACAAACGAGGGCCGTAAGTAGAACAGAGACAATACAATGACCAAACGAAAGTCGTAAATAGTACAGAGTCAATACAATGACCACATAAAAGTCGTTATGTAGCACAGAGACAATACAATGACCAAACGAAAGCCGTTAGTAGCACAGAGACAATACAATGACCAAGCGAAAGCCGTATGTAGAACAGAGACAATACAATGACCAAGTGAAGGCCGTGCGTAGTACAGAGACAATACAATGACCAAACGAAAGTCGTAAGTAGTCCAGCGACATTACAATGACCAAACAAAAACCGTAAGTACCACAGAAACAATACAATGACCAAGCCAAAGGCGTACGGAGGACACAGACAATACAATGAACAAACGAAAGCCGTAAGTAGCACAGAGACAATACAATGACCAAACGAAAATCGTAAATAGTACAGAGACATTACAATGATCAAATAAAAGCCGTATGTATTACGGAGACAATACAATGACCAAACTAAAGACCAAACAAAAGCTGAAAGTAGTACAGAGACAATGCAATGTACAAACTAAAGCCGTAAGTAGTAGAGAGACAATACAATGTACAAACTAAAGCCATAAGTAGTAGAGAGACAATACAATGTACAAACTAAAGCCGTAAGTAGTACAGAGACAATACAATGACCAAACTGAAGCCGTAAGTAGTACAGAGAAAACACAATGATCAAACGAAAGCCGTAAGTAGTACAGAGACAATACAATGACCAGGTCAAAGCCGTGAGTAGTACAGAGAAAACAAATGACCAAGCGAAAGCCGTGAGTAGTACAGAGACAATACAATGACCCGACAAATGCCGTAAGTAGTACAGAGACAATACAATGACCAAACGAAAGCGTAAGTAGAACAGAGACAATACAATGAACAAACTAAAGCCGTAAGTAGTACAGAGACAATACAATGACCAGGCAAAAGCCGTATGTAGTACAGACACAATACAATGACCAAAAGAAGGTCGTACATAGTACAGAGACAATACAATGACAAAATAAAAGCCGTAAGCAGTACAGAGACAATACAATGACTAAACGAAAGTCGTAAGTAATGCATAGACAATACAATGACCAAACGAAAGCCGTAAGTAGCACAGAGACAATACAATGACCAAATAAAAGTCGTAAGAAATACAGAAATAATACAATGACCAAACGAAAGCCGTGAGTAGTACAGAGACAATACAATGACCCGAAAAATGCCGTAAGTAGTACAGAGACAAAACAATGACCAATCAAAAGCCGTAAGTAGAACAGAGACAATACAATGAACAAACTAAAGCCGTAAGTAGTACAGAGACAATACAAAGACCAAACAAAAGCCGTAAGTAGTAGAAAGACAATACAATGACCAAACCAAAGCCGTGAGGAGTACAGAGTCAATGCAATGTCCAAACGAAAGCCGCAAGTAATACAGAGACAATACAATGACCAAGCGAAAGCCGTAAGTAGTCCAGACACAATACAATGACCAAAGGAAAGCCGTAAGTAGTACAGAGACAATGCAATGAACAAGCGAAACCCGTAAGTAGTACATAGACTATACAATGACCAAGCGAAAGCCGTAAGTGGTACAAAGACAGTACAATGACCCAGCGAAAGCCGTAAGTAGTACAGAGACAATACAATGACCAGGCGAAAGGCGTGCGGAGTACAGAGACAATACAATGTCAATGACCAAACGAAAGCCGCAAGTAATACAGGACAATGCAATGACCAAGCGAAAGCCGTAAGTAGTACAGAGACAATACATTGACAAAATGAAAGCCGTATGCAGTACAGAAACAATACAATGACCAGGCAAAAGCCGTAAGTAGTACAAAGACTATACAATGATCAAAGGAAAGCCGTAAGTAGTACAGAAACAATACAATGACAAGGCAAAAACAGTAAGTAGTACTTAGACAATACAATGAACAAACGAGGGCCGTAAGTAGAACATACACAATACAATGACCAAACGAAAGTCGTAAATAGTACAGAGACAATACAATGACCACATAAAAGTCGTAAGTAGCACAGAGACAATACAATGACCAAACGAAAGCCGTAAATAGTACAGAGATAATACAATGACCACATACAAGTCGTAAGTAGCACAGAGACAATACAATGACCAAACGAAAGCCGTTAGTAGCACAGAATCAATACAATGACCAAGCGAAAGCCGTATGTAGAACAGAGACAATAAAATGACCAAGTGAAAGCCGTAAGTAGTCCAGCGACATTACAATGACCAAACAAAAACGTAAGTAGTACAGAGACAACACAATGACCAAGCGAAAGCCGTAGGTAGTAAAGAGACAATGCAATGACCAAACGAAAATCGTAAATAGTACAGAGACATTACAATGATCAAGTAAAAGCCGTAAGTATTACGGAGACAATACAATGACCAAGCTAAAGCCATAAGTAGTACAGAGACAATACAATGACAAACAAAAGCGAAAGTAGTACAGAGACAATACAATGTACAAACTAAAGCCGTAAGTAGTAGAGATACAATGCAATGACCAGGCCAAAGCCGTAAGTAGTACCGAGAGAACACAATGATCAAACGGAAGCCGTAAGTAGTAGAGAGACAATACAAAGACCAAGCCAAAGCCGTGAGTAGTACAGAGAAAACAAATGACCAAACGAAAGCGTAATTAGTACAGAGACAATACAATGATCAAACAAAAGCCGTAAGTAGTACAGAGAAAATACAATGACCAAACAAAAGCCGTAAGTGGTACAGAGACAATACAATGACCAAGCAAAACCCGTGAGTAGCACAGAGACAATACAATGACCAAACGAAAGCCGTAAGTAGAACAGAGACAATACAATGACCAAGCGAAAGCCGTTAGTAGTACAGAGACAATACAATAACCAGGCAAAACCCGTATGTAGTACAGAGACAATACAATGATCAGGCGAAAGAGGTAAGTAGTACAGGGACAATACAATGACCAAACGAAAGCCGTAAGTAGAACAGAGACAATACAATGAACAAAGGAAAGCCGCAAGTAGTACAGAGACAATACAATGACCCAACGAAAGCCGTAAGTAGTACATATACAACTCAATGACCAATCGAAAGCCGTAATTAATACATAGACAATATAATGACCAAGCGAAAGCCGTATGTAGTACAGAGACAATACAATGACCAAACAAAAGCCGTAAGTAGTACAGAAACAATACAATGACCAAGCCAAAGCCGTACGGAGCACAGAGACAACACAATGAACAAAAGAAAGCCGTAAGTAGTACAGAGACAATACATTGACCAAGCTAAAGCGTAAGTAGTACAGAGACAATACAATGAACAAGCTAAAGCCGTAAGTAGTAGAAAGACAATACAATGACCAAGCCAAAGCCGTAAGTAGCCCAGAGAAAATACAATGACCAAACGAAAGCCGTAAGTAGTACAGAGACAATACAATGACCAGAAAAAACCCGTAAGTAGTACAGAGACAATACAATGACCAAGCGAAAGCCATAAGTAGAACAGAGACAATACAATGCCCAAACGAAAGCTGTCAATAGTACAGAGACAATACAATGGCCAGGCAAAACCCATAAGTAGTACAGAGACAATGCAATGACCAAACAAAAGCGTAAGTAGTACAGAAACAATACAATGACCTAACGAAAGTCGTAAGTAGTAGAGAGACAATACAATGACGACACAAAAGCCATAAGTAGTGCAGAGACAATACAATGACCAAATATAAGCCGTAAGTAGTACAGATACAACACAATGACCAAACGAAATTCGTAAGTAGTAGAGAGAAAATGCAATGACCAAACGAAAGCCGTAAGTAGTGCAGAGACAACACAATGATCAAACGAAAGCCGTAAGAAATACAGAGACAATACAATGACCAAGCGAAAGCCGTAAGTAGAAGAGCGACAATATAATGACCAAGCGAAAGCGGTAAGTAGTACAGAGACACTACAATGACCAAGCGAAAGCCGTAAGTAGTAGATATACAACACAATGACCAAGCGAAAGCCGTAAGTAGTACATAGAAAATACAATGACCAAACAAGAGCGTTCGTAGTACAGAGACAATACATTGACCAAACGAAAGCCGTAAGTAGTACAGAAACAATACAATAACCAAACGAAAGCCGTCAGTAGCACAGAAGCAATACAATGCCCAAACGAAAGTCATAAGTAGTACAGAGATAATACAATGACCAAACGAAAGCCCTCAGTAGCACAGAGGCAATACAATGACCAAACGAAAGCCATAAGTAATACAGAGACAATACAATGACCAAACGAAAGCCGTAAGTAGTAGATATACAACACAATGACCAAGCGAAAGCCATAAGTAGTACATAGAAAATACAATGACCAAACAAAAGCCGTACGCAGTACAGAGACTATACATTGACCAAACGAAAGCCGTAAGTAGTACAGCAATAATACAATAACCAAACGAAAGCCGTCAGTAGCACAGAGGCAATACAATGCCCAAACGAAAGTCATAAGTAGTACAGAGATAATACAATGACCAAACGAATGCGTCAGTAGCACAGAGGCAATACAATGACCAAACGAAAGCCATAAGTAGTACAGAGATAATACAATGACCAAGCGAAAGCTGTAAGTAGCACAGAGACAATATAATGACCAAGCGAAAGACGTAAATTGTACACAAACAATACAATGACCAAACGAAAGTCGTAAGTAGTACAGAGACAATTCAATGAACAAACAAAAGCCGTAAGTAGTACAGAAACAATACAATGACCAAACGAAAGTCGGATGTAGTAGAGAGACAATACAATGACCAAGCCAAAGGGGCAAGTAGTACAGAGACAATACAATGACCAAACAAAAGCCATAAGTAGTACAGAGACAATACAATGACCAAGCAAAAGCCATACATAGTACAGAGACAATACAATGACCAAATGTAAGCCGTAAGTAGTAGAGAGACAATGCATTGAACAAACGAAAGCGGTAAGTAGTACCGAGACAATACAATGACCAAACGAAAGCCGTAAGTAGTACAGAAACGATACAACGACCAAACGAACAAAGGACAAACAATGATCCACAAAGTATAACACAGAATAATAGCGATTGAACACACCAAATCCAACTGAAAACCGGCTTGAACTCGTGAAGGGTTAGCAGTTTCTGCTCCTTTACTAACACATGTGTTATTATTGTTATTATTATTATTATTATTATTATTATTATTATTATTATTATTATTATTATTATTATTATTATTATTATTATTATTATTATTAAAATTATTATTATTATTATTATTATTATTATTTTTATTATTTTTATCATTATCATTATTATTAAGTAAACAAACGTTTGATTGCTTGATAAATTTGTCTCTGTAGTGTTCAATTGCTGGACAGACCTACTGTCTGCTGAAACTTGATAAATCTATCAATAGATTTGGTCAAATGGCAATGACTGGAATGAAGGATGGAGACCCTGAGATCGAGAGTCTGAAACAGGAAGATCAAGTGAGTACCCTTGTTTTTTTCCAATGTATTTTTTTTTCTAGTTACGAATAGATATATAAACAATATACAATCAAACCTGCTCATGTAGGCACCTCTATTAAGTCATCTGTATTAAAAGGTCACCTTTTTCTTTTCTACTCATAGAAAATTTCATATCAATCGAACCTCTTTTAAGAGATCACCTGTCCTATAAGGCCACTTTATCGTTGTCCCAAAGATGACCTCTTAAGACAGGTTTGACTGCACGTACATTGTCGACTTTTCTTTTCTGTTTCGATGAGAGTATAAATACATTTTATATTTTCCGATAATGTACGTAAATTTTGTTTATACTGCATAGGCACTGATGCTAAAATAATGCTAAATTTACACACAACGATCTACAAAGCATAGGTTTAATGGTCGGTCCCCTAAGTATACTTGTGACAGAATCTCTACCATATAATTTATATTTCTTTCCTTTAAGCATAGATTTGATATTTTGATGTTTGGTGTTTAACGCACTTTCAGCAATATTTCAGCTATATCATGGCGACCAAATTTAGTGGTGGAAAAAACCGGTATATCCGATGAGAACCACCGCCATTGGCAAGTAACTGGTAAACGTTATAGCTTACGGTTGGGAGTCGAATCCACCATTTTTGGTAATTTACAAAGCCTCGCGCGAACCCACACCACATTGGTGATAGGCTTGTATGAGTTGCTAGGTAATCGAACTACCTAGCTCATTGAGCCACACGGACCCTCTTTTAAGTAAAGCAATGCTTCGCTAGAGATGACATATATCTCTATTCGATATTCATCAGTATTACAAATGTAATGATATATTTATTTCAGGTTGATTTCTTAGAAGTACAGACAAAGCAGCGTTTCGTTCTCTTCGCCACCAATCCTGACCCTGAACTAGCTAATTTATGGCACTTGGTATGTGATAATTCTTAATATAAAGTAATGTTAAAGTTAACCAAATGACTGTCATAATTTGTTAATAATGTATTAACATTGAAATATCGACGATATAGAGTGAGTGAGTGAGTGAATGATGGTTGATTAACGTCAATTCCCAATTTTACAGCTATATCATGGCGAGAACAAGATAATTTTACATGAGATGATGATGAGGTTCGCTTTGAGCTATGGATCAACACGCTGAGGTGGGATTTTATAGTGCTATATCACTGAAACGACAGTCTGCGGGTAGACATGTCGCTCCACTCGGACAAATTATCCTGATTCCGAGACAACACGCCCTTGTTCTTTCTCCTTAATCCTGTGTGCTTATCGGAAGAAGCAACAAATGTCATGGTTATACGTTTTGGCTTGATCAGACAAGAACTGGAACCCATGATATACCGCAAACGAGGCGAGCACGCTAACCATTACGCCACCGATGAACCCACGATCTACCGCACACGAAGTGAGTACGCTAACCATTAAGCGACCGATGAACCCACGATCTACTGCATATGTGGCAAACACGCTAACCATTACACCACCGATGAACCCACGATCTACCGCACTCGAGGCGAGCATGCTAACCATTACGCCACCAATAAAACCACGTTATATTGCACTCGAGACGGGCATGCTAACCATTACGCCACCGATGAACCCACGATCTACCACACTCGAGGCGACCACGCTAACCATTACACCACCGATGAACCCACGATTTACCACGCACGAGGCGAGCACGCTAACCATTGCTCCACCGATGAACCCACGATCTACCGCCCTCGAGGCGAGCACGCTAACCATTACGCCACCGATGAACCCACGATCTACCACGCACGAGGCGAGCACGCTAACCATTGCTCCACCGATGAACCCACGATTTACCACGCACGAGGCGAGCACGCTAACCATTGCTCCACCGATGAACCCACGATCTACCGCCCTCGAGACGAGCACACTAACCATTACTACACCGATCAACCAACAATCTATCACAGTCGAGGCGAGCACGCTAACCATTACGCCACCGACGAACCCACGATCTACCACACACGAGGCGAACATGCTAATCATTACGCCACCAATGAACCCACGTTCTATCGCACTTGAGGCGAGCACGCTAACCATTACGCCCCCGATGAACCCACGATCTACCACACTCGAAGCGAGCACGCTAATCATTACGCCACCGATGAACCCACGGTCTAGCACACTCGAGGCGAGCATGCTAATCATTACGCCACTGATGAACCCACGATCTACCACACTCGAGGCGAACACGCTAACCATTACGCCATTGATGCGATTCTCAGCTAAACAGATTTCTCCCGTGGATACAATAATAAAACAACGACGACTGTCATATTCATGAAGACCTCTGATTTGACGCCACTCGGCAGATGAACAGAAGCTGAAAGTACAATTGGTGTGTTGAGGATAATTCATTCTTCCTGATTTCTAATTTAGTGTGCACAATCGACGCGTTTCGGAAATAACCTTCATAAGGTACGGTCAAAGGTAAGGTAAACCTAATACTGGCTACGGTAAACCTAATACTGGCTACGGTAAACCTAATACTGGCTACGGTAAACCTAATACTGGCTACGGTAAACCTAATACTGGCTACGGTAAGCCTAATACTGGCTACGGTAAACCTAATACTGGCTACGGTAAACCTAATACTGGCTACGGTAAACCTAATACTGGCTACGGTAAACCTAATGCTGGCTACGGTAAACCTAATACTGGCTACGGTAAACCTAATACTGGCTACGGTAAACCTAATACTGGCTACGGTAATCCTAATACTGGCTACGGTAATCCTAATACTGGCTACGGTAAACCTAATACTGGCTACGGTAAACCTAATACTGGCTACGGTAAACCTAATACTGGCTACGGTAAACCTAATACTGGCTACGGTAAACCTAATTCTGGCTAGGGTAAACCTAATACTGGCTATGGTAAACCTAATACTGGCTACGGTAAACCTAATACTGGCTACGGTAATCCTAATACTGGCTACGGTAAACCTAATACTGGCTATGGTAAACCTAATACTGGCTATGGTAAACCTAATACTGGCTACGGTAATCCTAATACTGGCTACGGTAAACCTAATACTGGCTAAGGTAAACCTAATACTGGCTACGGTAAACCTAATACTGGCTACGGTAAACCTAATGCTGGCTACGATAATCCTAATACTGGCTACGGTAAACCTAATACTGGCTAGGGTAAACCTAATACTGGCTACGGTAAGCCTAATACTGGCTACGGTAAGCCTAATACTGGCTACGGTAAACCTAATACTGGCTACGGTAAACCTAATACTGGCTACGGTAATCCTAATACTGGCTACGGTAATCCTAATACTGGCTACGGTAAACCTAATACTGGCTACGGTAATCCTAATACTGGCTACGGTAAACCTAATACTGGCTAGGGTAAACCTATATCAAAAGAAGTTTGAAGAACAGTCACTTTATTATCTCAAGCAAGTGCTGTAGTATGCTGAGGACGAGGGTTGTAATCCCATGGAGTGGATTAACTCAGCTGTATGTTTGTGTCTGTGCCATGCCGCGGATCAACCCAGCTGTATGTTTGTGTCTGTACCATGCCGCGGATTAACCCAGCTGTATGTTTGTGTCTGTACCATAGAGCGGATTAACCCAGCTGTATGTTTGTTTCTGCACCATGCCGCGGATTAACCCAGCTGTATGTTTGAGTCTGTGCCATGCCGCGGATTAACCCAGTTGTATGATTGTGTCTATACCATGCCGCAGATTAACCCAGCTGTATGTTTGTGTCTGTGCCATGCCGCGGATTAACCCAGCTGTATGTTTGTGTCTGGACCATAGAGCGGATTAACCCAGCTGTATGTTTGTTTCTGCACCATGCCGCGGATTAACCCAGCTGTATGGTTGAGTCTGTGCCATGCCGCGGATTAACCCAGTCGTATGTTTGTGTCTCTACCATGCCGCGGATTAACCCAGTTGCATATTTGTGTCTGTACCATGCCGCGGATTAACCCAGCTGTATGGTTGTGGCTGAACCATACCACGGATTAACCCAGTTGTATGTTTGTGTCTGTACCATGCCGCGGATTAACCCAGCTGTATGTTTGTGTCTGTACCATGCCGCGGATTAACCCAGCTGTATGTTTGTGTCTGTACGATGCCGCGGCCCGGATTAACCCAGCCGTATGTTAGTGTCTGTATCATGTCGCAGATTAACCCAGCTGTATGTTAGTGTCTGTATCATGTCGCAGATTAACCCAGCTGTATGTTTGTGTCTGTATCATGCCACGGATTAACACAGCTGTATGTTTGTGTCTGTATCCTGCCGCGGATTAACCCAGCTGTATGTTTGTGTTTGTAACCATGCCGTGGATTAACCCAGCTGTATGTTGGTGTCTGTACCATGCCGCGGATTAACCCAGCTGTATGTTGGTATCTGTACCATGCCGCGGCCCGGATTTCCAACGTTATATGTCGTCGTCTTTTTCATGTTTACTGATTTGAGGTCAGAGGTTATTGTTTATTTTGCTGATATTGGTGGAATTGTTGATCATCACTGTTTAAGATTTCTTTTCATTAATAAAGTTAAAGCTAATTAGATTTTTCTTTACTTTCTAGAACAATGAACTTTCAAACTCGCATAACATTGATAAAGTCTGGGCACAAGGTTATTCTGGCAAAGGTGTTCTGGTAGCGGTTGTAGATACCCTAACACAAACAAATCATACGGATCTAGAAGGTAACATGGTAAGTGGTTATATTACATATATGTAGTTATGTACAATATTTGGGAAAAGTTTGAAGATACCAAAAGAGGTCGTCAAAAACCGTAATTGGAAGAAGGTCAGACAACACAATGACAAAATTTAAGAAAAATGTTGGTTGACAAAACATTACACAGAAAAGTAAAGAATGAGCACCACGAACTCCACTAAAACTCAGGGGTGAACAGTCCTCTGAAATATAAAAACCAGGAGTGAACAGTTCTCTGAAATATAAAACCCGGGGGTGAACAATTCTCTGAACAATAAAAGCCAGGGGTGAACAGTTCTCTGAACTATGAAAACCAGGGGTGAACAGTTCTCTGAAATATAAAAACCAGGAGTGAACAGTTCTCTGAAATATAAAAACCAGGGGTGAACAGTCCTCTGAAATATAAATCCCGGGGGTGAACAGTTCTCTGAAATATAAATCCAGGGGGTGAACAGTTCTCTGAAATATAAAAACCAGGTGTGAACAGTCCTCTGAAATATAAATCCCGGGGGTGAACAGTTCTCTGAAATATAAATCCCTGGGGTGAACAGTTCTCTGAAATATAAAAACCAGGGGTGAACAGTTCTCTGAAATATAAAATCCAGGGGTGAACAGTTCTCTGAAATATAAAAACCAGGGGTGAACAGTTCTCTGAAATATAAAAACCGGGGGTGAACAGTTCTCTGAAATATAAAAACCAGGGGTGAACAGTTCTCTGAAATATAAAAACCGGGGGTGAACAGTTCTCTGAAATATAAAAACCAGGGGTGAACAGTTCTCTGAAATATAAAAACCGGGGGTGAACAGTTCTCTGAAATATAAAAACCAGGGGTGAACAGTTCTCTGAAATATAAAACCCAGGGGTGAACAGTTCTCTGAAATATAAAAACCGGGGGTGAACAGTTCTCTGAAATATAAAAACCAGGGGTGAACAGTTCTCTGAAATATTAAAAAATAAGGTTAACAGTTCTCTGAAATATAAAAACCGGGGGTGAACAGTTGTCTGAAATATAAAAACCGGGGATGAACAATTCTCTGAAATATAAAAACCGGGGATGAACAGTTCTCTGAAATATAAAAACCGGGGGTGAACAGTTCTCTGAAATATGAAAACCAGGAGTGAACAGTTCTCTGAAATATAAAACCCGGGAGTGAACAGTTCTCTGAAATATAAAAGCCAGGGGTGAACAGTTCTCTGAAATATAAAAACCGGGGGTGAACAGTTCTCTGAAATATAAATCCCGGGTGTGAACAGTTCTCTGAAATATAAAAACCAGGGGTGAACAGTTCTCTGAAATATAAAGAAATTAGGTTAACAGTTCTCTGAAATATAAAAACCGGGGGTGAACAGTTGTCTGAAATATAAAAACCGGGGATGAACAATTCTCTGAAATATAAAAACCGGGGATGAACAGTTCCCTGAAATATAAAAACCGGGGGTGAACAGTTCTCTGAAATATGAAAACGGGAGTGAACAGTTCTCTGAAATATAAAACCCGGGAGTGAACAGTTCTCTGAACTATAAAAGCCAGGGGTGAATAGTTCTCTGAACTATTAAAACCAGGAGTGAACAGTTCTCTGAAATATAAAAGCCAGGGGTGAACAGTTCTCTGAAATATAAAAACCAGGGGTGAACAGTTCTCTGAAATATAAATCCCGGGTGTGAACAGTTCTCTGAAATATAAAAACCAGGGATGAACAGTTCTCTGAAATATAAAAAAAAGGGTTAACAGTTCTCTGAAATATAAAAACCGGGGGTGAACAGTTGTCTGAAATATAAAAACCGGGGATGAACAATTCTCTGAAATATAAAAACCGGGGATGAACAGTTCTCTGAAATTTGAAAACCGCGAGTGAACAGTTCGCTGAAATATAAAACCCGGGGTGAAGAGTTCTCTGAACTATAAAAGCCAGGGGTGAATAGTTCTCTGAACTAAAAAAACCAGGAGTGAACAGTTCTCTGAAATATAAAAGCCAGGGGTGAACAGTTCTCTGAAATATAAAAACCGGGGGTAAGCAATTCTCTGAACTATAAAAACCAGGGGTGAACAGTTCTCTGAAATATAAAAACCGGGGGTGAACAGTTCTCTGAACTATAAAAACCAAGGGTGAACAGTTCTCTGAAATATAAAACCAGGGGTGAACAGTTCTCTGAAATATAAAAACCGGGGGTGAACAGTTCTCTGAACTATAAAAACCAAGGGTGAACAGTTCTCTGAAATATAAAAACCGGGGGTAAACAGTTCTCTGAAATATAAAAACCGGGGGTGAACAATTCTCTGAAATATAAAACCCGAGGGTGAACAGTTCTCTGAAATA
The DNA here is from genome assembly GCA_963383655.1 of Bathymodiolus septemdierum. Classification (NCBI taxonomy): domain Eukaryota; kingdom Metazoa; phylum Mollusca; class Bivalvia; order Mytilida; family Modiolidae; genus Bathymodiolus; species Bathymodiolus septemdierum. The sequence goes on from OY726528.1 coordinate 2,823,233, forward strand.
TAAAAAAAACAACTGTAGACATAGAGGTGATATGGACCCTAAAACACATACTACTCTACATGACCGCTCACTGTCTTTGTACCCCTAAAACACATACTATTATACATGACCACTCACTATCTTTGTACCCCTAACATCCATACTTGTCATTCATGACCGCTCACTGTTTTTGTACCCGTAACCACATACTATTATTCATGACTGCTCACTCTCTTTGTACCCCTAAAGCACATGCCATTATACATGACCGTTCACTGTCTTTGTACCCCTAAAACGCATACTATTATAAATGACCCCTCACTGTCTTTGTACCCCTAAAACACATACTATTATACATGACCACTCACTATCTTGTACCCCTAAAACCCATACTTGTTATACATGACCACTCAATGTGTTTGTACCCCTAAACCACATATTATTATACATGACCGCTCACTATCTTTGTGCCCCTAAAACCCATACTTGTTATACATGACCGCTCACTGTGTTTGTACCCCTAAAACACATACCATTATACATGACTGCTCACTGTCTTTGTACCCCTAAAACACATACTATTATACATGACCACTCACTATCTTTGTAACCATAACACGAATACTTGTTATACATGACCGCTCACCTTGTTTGTACACCTGAACCACATACTATTATAAATGACCGCTCACTGTCTTTGTACCTCTAAGACACATACAATTATACATGCCCGCTCACTCTCTTTGTACCCCTAAAACACATACCATTATACATGACCGCTCACTGACTTTGTACCCCTAAAACACATACTATTATAAATGACCGCTCACTGTCTTTGTACCCCTAAAACACATACCATTATACATGACTGCTGACTGGCTTTGTACCCCTAAAAGACATACTATTATTCATGGCTGCTCACTGTCTTTGTACCCCTAAAACACATACTATTATACATGACCACTCACTATCTTTGTACCCTTAACACCCATACTTGTTATACCTGACAGCTTACTGTCTTTGTACCACTAAAACACATACTATAATAAATGACCGGTCACTGTCTTTGTACCCCTAAAACACATACCATTATACATGACTGCTCACTGGCTTTGTACTCCTAAAACACATACTATTATTCATGACCGCTCACTGTCTTTGTACCCCTAAACCACATACTAGTATACATGACCGCTCACTCTCTTTGTACCCCTAAAAACACATACTATTATACAAGACCGTTCGGTCTTTTTGTACCCTTAAACACTTACTATTATACATGACCGCTTACTGGCTTTGTACCCCTAAAACACATACTATTATACATGACCGCTCACTCTCTTTGTACCCCTAATACACATACTATTATACATGACCGTTCACTGTCTTTGTACCCCTAAAACACACACTATTATAAATGACTGCTCACTGTCTTTGTACCCCAAAAACATATACTATTATCCATGACCACTCACTGTTTTTGTACCCCTAAAACAAATATCATTATACATCACTGCTCACTGGCTTTGTACCCCTAAAACACATACTATTATTCATGACTGCTCACTGGCTTTGTACCCCTAAAACACATACTATTATACATGACCACTCACTGTCTTTCTTCCCCTAAAACACATACTATTATACATGACCACTCACTGTCTTTGTACCCCTAAAACATATACTAATATACATGATCGCTCCCTGTTTTTGTACCCCTAAAACACATATCATTATACATCACTGCTCACTGGCTTTGTACCCCTAAAACACATACTATTATTCATGACTGCTCACTGTCTTTGTACACCTACACACATACTATTATAAATGACCGCTCACTTTCTTTATACCCCTAAGACACATATTATTATACATGACCACTCACTGTCTTTGTACCCCTAAAACACATACTATTTTACATGACCGGTCAATCTCTTTGTACCCCTAAAACACATACTATTATACATGATCGCTCACTGTCTTTGTACCCCTAAGACCCATTCTATTATACATGATTGCTCACTGACTTTGTGCACCTAAAATACATACTACTGTACATGACCGCTCACTGTCTTTGTACCCCTACGACACATACTATTTTTCATGACTGCTCACTGTATTTGCACCCTTAAACCACATACTATTATACATGACCGTTCCCTGTCTTTGTACCCATAAAACACATACTATATACTTGACCGCTCACTGTCTTTGAACCCCTTAAATACAAACTATTATACATAACCGTTCACTCTTTTTGTACCCCGAAAACACATACTATTATACATGACCGCTCATTGTCTCTGTACCCCTAAAAACATACTATTATATTTGATCTCTCACTGTCCTTGTACCTCTAAACACATACTAGTATATATGACCACTCACTGTCTTTGTATCCCTAAGACATATACTATTATACATGACCGCTCAGGGTCTTGGTACCATACCATTATACATGACCGCTCACTGTCTTTTATACATGACCATTCACTGTCTTTGTACCCCTAAAACACATACTATTATACATGACTGCTCACTGTCTTTGTACCCCTAAAACATATACTATTATACATGACGGCTCACTGTTTTTGTTCCCCTAAAACACATAGTATTATACATGAACTCTCACTGTCTTTGTACCCCTCAAATACATACTATTATACTACATGACCGCTCGCTTTCTTTGTACCCCTACAACACATACTATTATACATGACCGCTCAGGGTCTTAGTACCTCTAAGACACATATTAGTATACATGACCGCTCACTATCTTTTTACCCCTAAAACACATACTTTTATACATGACAACTCACTCTCTTTGTACCCTTAAAACACCTACCATTATACATGACCGTTCACTGTCTTAGTACCCCTAAAATACATACTATTATACATGACCGTTCACTGTCTTTGTACCCCTAAAACACATACTATGATACATGACCACTCACTGTCTTTGTACCCCTAAAACACATACTTGTTATACATGACCGCTGAATGTCTTTGTACCCCTAAAACACATACCATTATACATGACTGCTCACTGAATTTGTTCCATTAAAACACATACTATTATTCATGACCGTTCACTGTGTTTGTACCCCTAAAACTCATACTATTATACATGACCGTTCACTGTGTTTGTACCTCTAACACAAATACTATTATAAATGCACGCTCTCTGTCTTTGTACTCATAAAACACAAACTATTATACACGACCACTCACTTTCGTTGTACCCCTAAAACACATACTTGTTATACATGATCGCTCACTGTCTTTGCACCCCTAAAACACATACCATTATAAATGACTGCTCACTGACTTTGTTCCCCTAAAGGACATACTATTATACATGATCGCTCACTCTCTTTGTACCCGTAAACCACATACTATTATGCATGACCGCTCACTCTCTTTTTACCACTAAACACATACTATTATACATGATCACTCACTGTCTTTGTACCCCTAAAACACATACCATTATGCATCACTGCTCACTGGCTTTGTACCCCTAAAACACATACTATTATTCATGATTGATCACTCTCTTTGTACCCCTAAAACACTACTATTATACATGACCGCTCACTCTCTTGGTACCTCTAAACCACATACTAGTATACATGACCGCTCACTGTCTGTGTACCCCTAAGCACATACTATTATAGATGATCGCTCACTGTCTTTGTACCCCTAAAACACATACTATTATACATTACCGCTCACTGTGTGTGTACCCTTAAACTACATACTATTTTACATGACCGCTCACTGTCTTTGTACCTTTAAACACATACTATTATGCATGACCGTTCACTCTCTTTGTACCCTTAAACATTTACTATTATACATGACCGCTTACTGTCTTTGTACCCCTAAAACACATATCATTATACATGACTGCTCACAGGCTTTCTACCCCTAAAACACATACTATTATTCATGACTGCTCACTGTCTTTGTACCCCTAAAGCACATACTATTATACATGACCACTCACTGTCTTTCTTCCCCTAAAACATATACTTGTCATACATAAACGCTCACTGTCTTTGTACCCTTAAACCACATACTAATATACATGACCGCTCACTGTCTTTGTACACCTAAACACATGCTATTATGATTGACCGCTCACTGTCTGTGTGCCCCTAAGACACATACTATTATACATGACCGGTCAATCTCTTTGTGCCCCTAAAACACATACTATTATACATGATCGCACACTGTCTTTGTACCCCTAAGACCCATACTATTATACATGACCACTCACTGTCTTTGTACCCCTAAAACACATACTATTATACATGACCGGTCAATCTCTTTGTGCCCCTAAAACACATACTATTATACATGATCGCACACTGTCTTTGTACCCCTAAAACACATACTATTATACATGATCGCTCACTGTCTTTGTACCCCTAAGACCCATACTATTATACATGACCACTCACTGTCTTTATACCCCTAAAACATATACTATTATAAATGACCGTTCGCTGTCTTTGTACCCTTAAAACACATACTATTATACTTGACCGCTCACTGTCTTTGTACTCCTAAAACACATACTATTATACATGACCTCTCACTGTCTTTGTACGCCTACGACAGATACTATTATACATGACTGCTCACTGTATTTGTACCCCTAAACCACATATTATTATACATGACCGTTCACAGTCTTTGTACCCATAAAACACATACTATTATACTTGACCGCTCACTGTCTTTGAACCCCTTAAATACAAACTATTATACAAAACCGCTCACTCTCTTTGTACCCCTAAAGCACATTCTATTATACATGACCGCTCAGGGTCTTAGTACCCTACCATTATAAATGACCGCTCATTGTCTTTTTACCACTAAAACACATACTGTTATACATGACCGCTCACTGTCTTTGTACCCTTAATTCACATACTATTATACATGACCGCTCAGGGTCTTAGTACCCTACCATTATACATGACTGCTCACTGTCTTTTTACCACTAAAACACATACTATTATACATGACTGCTCACTGTCTTTGTACCCCTAAAACACATACTATTATACATGACCGCTCACTGTTTTTGTTCTCCTAAAGCACATAGTATTATACATGAACTCTCACTCTCTTTGTACCACTAAAACACATACTATTATCCTACATGACCGCTCACTTTCTTTGTACCCCTACAACACATACTATTATACATGACCGCTCAGGGTCTTAGTACTCCTAAGAAACATACTAGTATACATGACCGCTCACTGTTTGTTTACCCCTAAAACACATATTTTTATACATGACCACTCACTTTCTTTGTACCCGTAAAACACATACCATTATACATGACCGCTCACTGTGTTTTTTACCCCTAAAACACATACTGTTATACATGACCGCTCATTGTGTTTGCACACCTAAAACACATACTATTATAATTGACCGCTCACTCTCTTTGTACCCCTAAAACACATACTATTATACATGACCGCTCACTGTCTTTGTACCCCTAAAACACATACTATTATACATGACCGCTCACTGTGTTTGTACCCCTAAACCATATACTATTATACATGACCGCTCTATCTTTGTACCCCTAAACCACATACTATTATAAATGACCGCTCACTCTCTTTGTACCCCTAAACCACATACTATTATACATGACCGCTCATTGTCTTTGTACCCTTAAACCACATACTATTATACATGACCGCTCACTGTCTTTAAAAATTATAGCTTATCTATGATATTTAGGGTAACTCTACTTTCTGGTACTATTGTAGTTTCACCTTTTAAGACTTTTATGAACTTTTCGGGGATTTCTTTTTTCATCTTAGAAAACTCTGAAATATAGTTCCTTCTATCTATTAATAAATTGTATATATCATGACACCTTTTAAAATCTGTATTATTTGAATCCCAAATTTCGTTTATAGTTTGTAAGGTACTTTGCAGAATCGAGGTAAACACTAATGGTTTGTTTTTAAAAGTTATTGAAGAGTTACAAAATATTCTGGTTTTTAGAACGGAATCAATGTCATTATTACACAATTGAATAAGTTCCTGTAATTTTGACCATGATTGGATACATATTTTGTAAAAAATTGATAATATATTTATATGTAGAGTTTATACATTAAAGCACTTACCTACAGACTATTTTTCCATTAAACTTGATGTCTAACTTACGGAGCCAAAACTTACCAAAGCTAAGTTTAATTACTTGCTAGTTATTTTGGAAGTAAAAGAATATACAAAAATCCATTTCTATTTGACATGCCACGGACGTGCGATGGACATGCGACTGACACGTCAAGGACATGCCACGGACATACCATGGGCATGCGTCGGAAGTGCTACGGACATTACACAAACATATCACTTACCAACTTTATCATATAATATTCATAACATTGTATCAATTATTTTTCACCACTGTGGTGAAAATAGCTCACAACTTTTAGTTGCGTCGACCCCCTCCCTCTCACTCCACCCCCTCAGAATTGCAAGGACATGTATATTTATAGGTAAGTGCTATATTATTTTTACAGGACATCGCCAACTCATATGACTACTATCATGATGTTCCACAGCACAATCCACCATCTGTTATGTTGTAAGATAATTAATGTCATCACGAGTGATTCAGTGAGCGATAGTTATATTAGGGCAAAGTATGCATATATAAAGCACGATTGAGTGAGGGATAGCTTGTTAGGGCCAGGTGAGCATCTATTATGAGTGACTGAGTGAGTGGTAGTTAATTAGGACCAAGTGAACAGATACAATGAACGATAGAGTGAGTGATAGTTATTAAGCGCTAAGTGAGCATATCTTATGAGTGATTGAGTGAGTGATAGTTATTTAGGGAATAATTAGCATATATAATGAACAATTGAGTGAGTGATAGTTATTAATCGCCAAGTGTGCATATCTTATGAGTGATTGAGTGAGTGATAGTTATTTAGGGCAAAATTGGCATATATAATGAACAAGTGAGTGAGTGATAGTTACTTAGGGCCAAGTCAGCATATTTAATGAACAATTGAGTGAGTGATAGTTATTTAGGGCCAAGTCAGCATATAAATGAACGATTGAGTGAAAGATAGTTAATTAGGGCCAAGTGAGCATATATAATGAACGATTGAGTGAGTGATAGTTATTTAGTGTCAAGTGATCATATCTTATGAGTGATTGAGTGAGTGATAGTTATTTAGGGCCAATTGAGCATATCTTATGAGTGATTGAGCGAGTGATAGTTATTTAGAGCCAAGTGAATATATATAATGAACGATTGAGTGAGTGATAGCTTGTTAGGGCCAAGTGAGCATATATAGTGAACGATTGAGTGAGTGATAGTTATCTAGGGCCAAGTGAGCATGTATAATGAACGATTGAGTGAGTGATAATTACCTAGGGCCAAGTGAGCATATATAATGAACGATTGAGTGAGTGATAGTTATTTAAGGCCAAGTGAGCATATATTATGAACGATTGAGTGAGTGAAAGTTATTTAAGGACAAGTGAGCATATATAATGAACGATTGAGTGTGTGATAGCTTTTTAGCGGCAAGTGAGCATATATTATGAGTAATTGAGCGAGTGATAGTTATTAAGTGATATAATCGTACACGTATTCACCGGACATCATTCTGAGTGATACCATCGTCCACGCACTCACCAGATCGTGCTGATCGGCCACCATCTGAGTGATTAAATCGTGTACTTACTCATGAAAACGTGCCCACCATACATCAGTCTGAGTAATACAATCGTGCACGTACTTACCAGAACGTGCTCATCGGTCACCATCTGAGTGAATAAATTGTGTACTTCCTCACGAGAACGTCCTCACCAATCATCAGTCAGAGTGATAACATCGTGTACTCACTCACGAGAACGTGCTCTCAAGTCATCAGTCTGAGTAATAAAATCGTATACTTACGAAAACGTGCTCACCGTGTACTTACCCAAGAAGGTGCTCACCTGTCATCAGTCTGGGTGATTAAATCGTATACTTACGGAAACGTGCTCAGAAGTCCTCAGTCTGAGTGATGAAATTGTGCACTTATTCACTATAAATCGATCATTAAGATGTTTTTATTAACCAAAGAAACGTAGGATGTTTTTTTGTGATATAAGATAATTGTTACTTACAACTCGTAAAGGTAGTGCTGCTTGACGAATATTTTTGCTATTCTTTGTAGTCACGGAACAGCTGTATCGGGCATAATTGCAGGATTAAAGGGGAACAACATCTGTACAGTTGGTGTTGCTTATGATGCAAGTATTGTCGGTAAGATACCAATAAATAACGTGGTTAAAAAAAAAAATTATTTTAGTTAAAGTTTTTTTTATTTGAGTTTTGGTGTTTTAACGTCACTTTCAGCAATATTTCAGCTATATCATGGCGATCAGGTTTAGTGGTGGAAAAAGTCGAAGTACCCGGAGAAAACCATCGACCATGGGAAAGCAACTGGTAAACTGTATCACTTGCGGCTGCGAGTCGATTGCACCCTTTTTGAAATTTACACAACCAGACGCGAATCCACGCCGTATTGGTGATACGCTTGTGTGAGTTGTTATGCAATCGAACTACTTAACTCATTGAGCCACCCGGGCCCTACAACTAACTAACTCACTGAGGCACCTGGACCCTACAACTACCTAATTCACTGAGCCACCCGGGTCCTTTGTAGCAAAGAAGAGTTTGAAGATTCCAACGGGAGAGATAATAATAACAGACGACACAATGGCCAAAATATAAGGGACAGACAGCACAATGGCCAAAGCATAAAGGACAGACAACACAATGGCCAAAACATAAAGGACAGACGACACAATGGCCAAATCATAAAGGACAGACAACACAATGGTGTATACGTCACTAACATTTTGCTCCAATGTTTGCTTTCCAGGCTCTCCACACCTGGAACAAGAAGTGGTGTACAGATTTATAAAACATGTCAACTTCAACAAAAACTGCCGACATGTACATTTGTTTCCATTCAGTTTATTAGTTATTGTTCTTGTTATTTTAATTTTGTTTTACATCGTTGAAAAGAAGAATGATTTATATATTGTTGGATACCAAATTAACATAAAGAAACAATATTGTTCCACAACGTAGTCGCCATCGGAATCTTTAGGTGCACAGAGTTATAATGCGTCATTGTATTTCAACTTTGACCTTTAATGGAATAACGGAACAACTATTTAACGTCTAGAGTGGAGGGTGGTATTCTTTATTTATACGTTTTTATTGTTCCCATGGAGATGATTCGATGAAAAATACCATAAAACCTGACAACTATATTATAGATAAGGAACTTCAACATCCAAATTATTTTATTTGTATTCGTATCACATGTGGAAAACCCATGCATGACTGCATCAATTTACTAACAATGAAGGTTAACACCGTCACCTTTTAGAAATTAAAATACAAGTGTCAAGCCAGGAAGGTGAGCGGTCATGTATTTGTGTGTAAAGGGTACCGAATTTACTTCTTTCTACGATTTGTCTAAGGGACTTATGAACTGTTCCGACAGTGTGGCATTATTTGTTTTTGTATTGAATTTTGGAACTGTTCTGACAGCGTAGCATTATTTGTTTCTCTATTGGACGTTGAAACTGTTCCGACAGTGTGGCATTATTTGTTTTTCTATGGGGCTTTGGAACTATTCCCACAGTGTGGCATTATCGATTTATCTATTGTACTTTGGAACTGATCAGACAGTCTGGCATGATTGTTTTTTCTATGGGACTTTGGAACTCTACTGACAGTGTGTCATTATTTGTTTTTCTATTGTACTTTGGAACAGTTCTGACAGTGTGAGTATTATTTGTTTTTCTATGGGGCTTTGGAACTATTTCCACATTGTGGCGTTACCGGTTTATCTATTGGACTTTGGAACTAATCAGACAGTGTGAGATTATTTGTTTTTCTATGGGACTTTGGAGCTATTCTGATGGTGTGCCATTATTTGTTTTTCTATTAGAATTTGGAACTGTTGCGACATTGTAGCGTTATTTGTTTTTATATGGGACTTTGGAAATGTTCCGACAGTGTAACATTTTTTGTGCTTTTTTATGTGACTTTGGAACTGTTCCGACAATGTGGCATTATTTGTTTTTCTATAGGATTTTGGATCTGTTCCGACAGTGGGGCATTATTTGTTTCCCTATTGAACTTTGGAACTGTTCCGACAGTGTAGTTTTTTCTGTTTTTCTATGTGACTTTGGAACTGTTCCGACAATATGGCATTATTTGTTTTTCTATTGGATTTTGGAATTATTCCGACAATGTGGCATTATTGGATTTTCTATGGGACTTTAGAACTGTTCTGACATTGTGGCATTATTTGTTTCTCATTTTTCTATTGGGCTTTGGAACTAGTCTGACATTGTGATATTATTTGTTTTTTATTGTACTTTGGAACTGTTCCGACAGTGTGACATTATTTGTTTCTGTATTGGACTTTGGAACTGTTCCAAAAATATGACATTATTTGT